>PVJH01000894.1:0-251277 GCA_004026705.1 Nesogale talazaci
AGAAATCCTCAAGACTATCACTCAGAAATTCTTTGAATTGAAACTAGTCCTGAAGGTCAACTTTCAGCTAATAAGAAAAAATTGTGCAGTGATGCCCCTCTCAAAAAAGAACAAATTGTGCATAAAATAAAATAAATATCGTGTCTATATATTGTGCTACTTTTTTAAAAAGATAAGAGTATCAACATGAAACCAATGACCATTCACCATAAAAAAAGATGAGATGGAGAGGCAGAGAAACTTGCCTAATGGAAACATAAGTATCAGAATGGAAATAATAAAACTATTAGCATATTATGAAAAATGTAGCAATCCCATTGAATATATTGTATGTTGTTTTTGTTGGTCAGTGCCTTGCAGTTCGTTTCTGCTTGTTTACTCCATGTGCAACAAAACAGAACAGAGCCTGGCCTTGTGCTATCCTCTCAATTGTGGTAGCCACTGTGTCAATTTCATCAGTCTTCCTATTTTTTTCAGACCCGCTACTTAATCAAGCATGATGTTCTTCACCACCTCTCCTCACAACAAGGCCAAAGTACTTATTGTAAGACAAATTTATTCTTCTGGCTCTCCAAGGTAATTTCAGTATTCTTCTTTATAATAATTCAAGTAATTCAATTCTTTTTCAGTTCTCATTTTTAATTGTCCAATTCTGTCTATAAGGTCATTGAAAATATCATGGCCTGGGTGAGGCACACCTTAGTCCTCATGGTGATATCTTTGTTCCCTAACACTTTTAAACAGTGTTTTAAAATGTCTTTTGTAACAGATTTGGCCAATGTAATATGTCACTTAATTTCTTGATCATTGTTTTCATGAATGTTAATTGTAGATCCAAAAAAGACAAGCAATATGGAAATAAACAAAACACAATCGATGCCAGGAATAGATTCTGGCAAATAGTGATCCAATAGGACAAAGTAGAATTGCCGTCTATGGTTTCTAAGACTAGGAATCTCTACTGGAGTAGGCAACCTCCCTTCCCCCATATATGCAGGTTTGAAATATGGTTACCAGTCACTACATTGCAAGCCTACTTGATAGTGGGACCAAATAAAATGAAATCCATCACTACTCCAATCCTTTCTTGACTTATAATGATGGTATTTATCTGTTCAGTCTTGAGGAGTTTTGTTTTCTTTTGTAACTCACTCCACAATAAATGCTGTAGTCTTTGATCTTCATCAGTAAGGGCTTCAAAAACCACATTTCTGCCATCTGCATATTACAGGTTGCTAATGAGTCTTCCTTAATCTTGCTGCTGCATTCTTTTTTATTTAGTTGATTTTTTTCAGATGATTTACTAAGCATACAGATTTTGTATGCTGAGCACATAATTGCCTTGCTCAGAAATTATTAAATAGGAGCCTACTTTGCTGTGCAACGTTACGCTGAAAATGGTTCTTTTTAAAAAGAAGAATGAATGTATTGTGAATAAGCATCTGAGAGACTGTCATTGTGTGCTGTTGAATGTTGGTCCTGAGTGAATAGACTTCTGGGCTTCAATGCCCTCTTCCTGCCTCCACATCATGTCCTTTCAAAAACCCGAAGTTCAGGTGAAATGCAATTGTTCACAACAGCTTACACACACACAAGATGCCAGAAGTGGATATTAATGGAATAAAGTGGAAATAAGTACACTGCTTATAAATTATGTCTCGTTTTCCAATATAGTTTAAAATGCATAAATTTATTTGAATCATCAATCAATAGCCACAGAAACAGCAGTCAAGATATCAAATTGCATGCTACATTGGGACTGCAAGAAACTTCTTTAAAATCTTGAATGCACAGAGGTCACTTTAATAAGATATGGTTGACTCAAGCCATAGTATTTCCAATTGCCTCATGTGAATCGGCAAACTAGTCAATGAAAAAGGAAGATAGGGAAGAGTTAATACATTTGGATCATGAACTATTGTTTTAGCAAAGAATATTAAATATATTATGGATATCCAGAGGAATGAACAAATTGGTCCTGGAGGAAATACAGCCAGAATGCTTCTTAGAAGGAAGGATGACAAGACTGCATCTCATTTACTTTAAACATATTATCAAGAGGACCAGTTCCTAGAGGTAGACATCATATTGGCCTCATTAGTGGGTCAATGACAACAGGAAGCTCCCCAGAAGGATGGGCAGACAGAAACAGTGACTAAGATAATGAGATCCCTAAGAGACTCAGAGGCAGCAATATCTGCACCCTGCAGTAAGGCAGGAAGAATTACAATGAACACCTTAACACATTGCCTACAATTGGGAGAATACGGCAAAACAAGCCATCAAATCCTATAAGTAAAGAAATCATAACAACTGAGAATAGAATAAACGAATCAGAGAAGTTTTAAAACTATAGAAAATCAATGAACCAAGAAGTTGATTATTTGAAAAGATTAACAAAATTGATAAACCACTGGCAAGAAGAGGGAAATAATGGGAACAATTTCTATGAATAGGAATTGATATAGATACTATTACGACAGAACCAGGTGAGATAAAATATAATATACAATATTATGAGAAATTTTATTCCAACATATTTAAAAACTAGAAGAAATGGATCAATTTCTGAAATTAATTTTTTACCTATATTACCACAAAATGATACAGGAAAATGCAATAAGCCTATTACATGGGAAAAATAGATCTAGCAAAAAGAAAAAAACCTCCCAAATCAAAAAGTCCATGTCAGATAATCTTATTAGGAAATTCTATCAAACATTTAGAGAAGACAATGCTAATTTAATATAAAGTATTCCACAATATATAAATGGACGATATACCATACTACCAAACTCATTTTATGAAGCAACTAAAACTCTAAACCAGGCAGAAATCACCAGAATTGATAATTACAAACCAATATCTCTAATGAATATAGATGCCAAGATCTTCAGTCAAATACTAGCCAACAGAATTCATATGAGCTTCAAACATGAATACACCATGATCAAATGGGGGTCTTACTAAATGTACAAGGATGGTTTAATATTAGATAAATAATCAATGTAATTCATCATATAGACCAAATAAATGAGAAGAACAATAAGATTATATTAATGAATGCAGAAAAGATATTTGATAAAATTCAACATTGATTCCTGATTTTTAAAAACACTCAACAAAATAGGTATAGAAGGGAAGTTTCTCAACACAATAAAAACAATATATGTGAAACCAATGTCTTGCTTTCCATTGAATGAAGAGAAAACCTTTCCTCTTCCAACCAGAATTAGGCAAGGTCTACTTTGTCATCACTTTCATTTTATATAGTTCTGGAAGTTTTAGCTAGAAACAAGACATCAGAGAGTATTAAAGGTATCGACAAAATAAAGGGAGACCCAGAAGAAATAAAAGTCTCTATTTGCAGACAACAAAATTTTGTACCTACTAAACACCAAAGATTAAATAAACAATTGCTCTAACCAAGTGCAAAATTTTGCAGGATAGCTGGTTATAAGATCAAGGAATCAGTTGGATTCTTGTATATTAAGGATGATTATACAGAAAAAGATATTTAAATAGCAATACCATTTACAATGCCTACAAAAGATAAAAATATTTAGGAATAAATCTCACAAGACAAACAAAAATTTTCCTGAAAGAAAACTAAAAAATACTCTTTGAAGTAGCTGAAAGGAATTTACAAAATTGGAACAAGTTACTATGTTCCTGGATAAGCAGATTAAATATTGTAAAAATGCTAACATTACCAAAATCACTTTAAAACTTCAATGCAATTCTGATCCAATTGCCACCAAAATTTTTCAAAGAAATGGAAAACCAATTACCAACTGTATAAGGAAAGGAATTAAACCTAGGACAAATAAAATACTATTGAAATAAAAGCAAAGTTGGACCTCTTTTACTCCCAGACCTTAAACCATGTTATATACCCATAGTGATCAAAATATATGGGTACTGGTATGATGATAGCTAAAAAGACCAATGGATAAGAATTGAGAATCCAGAAATATAACCAAGTGCCTAGAAATATCTAATTTTGGATAAAAAAATAAAACACTTTAAACATGAAAAGGACGAAATTTCAACAAACGGTACAGGGAAAACTGGAACTTCAGCTGTAAAAGAATGAAACAAGACCTATACCTCACACCATTAATGAAAACAAACTCAATATGGATCAAAAACCTAAATAAATCACACAATTCTTAATAATTGACTAAACAGAGTGCATCAGAGAAAGAGAGAGAAGATAAAAGAAGGCATTCATCTGACTTGAGCACTTGATATTGTTCAGTTGATTCCCCACTTCTTGATGCATGCTGGACTGATTGGGTTTTCAACACTTTTTGTATTTCAGTTTTGTTTTGTTTCTGCTTGTCCATATCAGGATGTATCTCAGAGGTGTTATGTCCCTGGATGTCACCCTCATGAACCTTGTGTTATATACTTTTCTGTGTTTGCGTATATGAAAGTCAGTATTGGGGCAGCAAGTAGAATAATGGTTTTGGGGGGTGGAGCAGGGACAGTGGTGAGGAGTAAAAAGGAGACAATATCAACAAGCCCAGGAAGAAAAATAATGTTTGCAAACTGATTGAGGTATCAATTATACAAATATCCTTGGTGCGTTGAACTATAGAATCATATGATATATGTATTAACTTCCAATTAATATACTGTTTGAAGAAAAAAATAGGGACCAACTTATGATAAGACAAGGCATAAACATATTGCTGAACGTTATGAAAAATACCCACACTCTAGAAAAGCAAATATTTAACTGAAACCTACCAAAAGTGAGACATTTATGCACAACAAAAGAATTCATCAAGAGTCAATAGAGAAGCCACAGATTGAGAAAAAATTCAATAACAATATACCAGATAAAGATCTAATCTCCTAAATCTCTAGAAAACTACCATATCTTAACAAGAAAAATGCACATGATCCATATGAACAATGTTCACAATCATCAGCAAGCAGAGTAATAAGAATTAAAATGACAGTGATCTCATACCAAGAGTCTTGGCAGCATTAATGAAACAGAACATATCAAATGCTGGAGAGGCTGTGGAGAGCCATAAGCACTTTCACACTGCTGGTAGTACTCTGCACTTGTACAACCAATATGGAAATTAGTGTGGCGCTTGCTTAAGAAAATGGAAATCCTTGCTCAGATGCAAATCCAAGTAATTTATGATCTAGCGATCTCTCTACTGTGTATATACACAAAGGAAATTTAGAATACAGCAGGAAAAGACATAAGTACACCTATGTGTATTGCACTTCCATGTGGAGACAACAAAAAAAACCCATTACAGAAGAATGGATAAATAAGTTCTGGTACACATGTTATGGAATTGTATGCATCAGTAAAAAAACAATGATAACACCTTTAAACTCTGCAAGACATGGACAAACAAATGAACATTATGCTTGGGAAAGGCAGTCGATCTGACAAAGATAAATATTTCATATCATCAGTGTGATAAGAAAAAACAATAAGAAGAAATGCGACATACACCAACTGACAAAAATTTGATGATGATGAGGAGGCTAGGGACAGGGGTGGGAAGAGGGATTGAAGAGGAATGGGGGGGGATGAAAAATAGCAAGTTTAACATGAAATAATAAAAATAACATAATTTTTTCATGAAAAGAGAAAGAAAAAACCTTCCTACGCCTTAGATCTAAATACTGGTCTGAGTGGCTTAAAAAGGAGGAAAGGAAAACTGAAGTGCACTTGGACTCTTTAGTGAGATACAAGTCCATTTCTTTTGTTTGTTTGTTTGTTTGTTTTGGGGGCATCACTGCCCTCTGGTGGTCCTGGGAGCTACCCAGCACTGCTCCTGAGAGCCGCCACCGGCTTTGAACCACCAAGCCCCCAGACTGCAGTCCCGCACTCAACCACTTACGCCACAGAGGCTCAGCCCACAAGTCCATTTCTAACATAAATAAAGTAATGAACTTAAACATGCCTACTATTTTAAAGATGAAGCAAGAGCCACCAACATTTATTCTATAATACACATAGTGTAGCTTTTCATCTGAACTCCTACAGGGCACCTAAGAATAATGACAACTGTCTATAGTATTCGATTTAAATCAATCACTTCAAATATCTTGTGATGGCTTTAATAAAGGTTTCTTTTATTTTTCCATAGCAGAACAAACATGACAAGCTCTACTAGTATTATGCGTTTAATGGAAGGACACCTTTCAGTGTATGAAGAGCCAAGTATTGGCAGATGAGCCTCCCATTCATGGTGTGAAACATCAGAATTTCCTTTGCTTGCTTGACTTTATAAAGGGTTGCAAAACCCAGTACACGTCTTGGTATTTTCAGCATTTCATTTTCGTTCTTTTCCAAGTGGCATTTAATACTACACAAAAAACTTATGAGAGGTTTGGAATTATCCTTAGTCTGTTGTGTTTCCATGGTAACAGATCTGTGTGGTTCATATTTCCAACTCGATCTCAATGACTTTCCCCGCTTTATGACCCATGCTTATTAAATCTTGATTACTATGTTCCTCCATGTTGACCTATTACTTACAGTACTACAATCACTTCTAAAGGAAGCCGTTTTTCTACATTGTGATTGAGGCAGACAAAAACACTACTTTTTCAATATTTCCCACTCCCCATGATAAAGTCCACACAGAAATCACAGGTCGTTTTCAAGCTATCCTTGGGGAAAGCCATATTTTTCACGTCCTTTTAACAATGTTATTCCTTCATGATCTCCTCCCCAATGTATTAGAAATTCATCAACTTTTTCACTTTGCTCACCAGCTGCTTTGCTGTTGTTACTGCTTAATTATCAGGCAGCCATTAACAGATTGGCATGACAAAGCAAACAATATAGTTGCCCTGCAAAATTATTAGAATATTACAACACTAATTGATAGAAAGTATTTTTAAGAGAAAAATGTAATTCCACTCATTTGAAGCATTTGACTCCCTTTGTAAAAAAAAAAAAGTGTTGGAAAGCTTAAATTAGTTTCACAAATGAAGTTAGAGTAAGTTATCAAATAAGATAATTGAAACATCATTGATTTGAGAATTAGTCACAGCTGCATCTAAAAGCAATAGAAATAATGAGGATAAACAATAGTCTTCAATAAGATAGAAATGTGCTTATTTCTTCCTAAGACAGGTTTCAGGGAAGCAGTATGTGAACTTACATAAAAGGCAGCAGATCCACCATCATCAAGGACCCAGTCACTCTGTTGCAGGGTCTATTCCCACTCCTCTGTACAGTCTTTATATACTTATCATTTGCCTCAATTTTTTCATTTTTAAAATGTTGGCATATAAAGTACATGTCTTCTGCCTATTTGAGAACTGGCACTCATAGCCTTTCTAGTTTTTAGAGAAAGCTACAGCAATATAAGATTAATGAACGTATTCCTTGTCCTATTCTCTCTTCACACTGCGTAAGATTCTTCTTGACACAGTAGACACCCATAGATAATTCCCAACCCATTCCCATCAAGTCGACTCTCGCGCGTAGTCGTCTAGAGGCCAAAGTAAAACTACTCCTTCTGAGTTTTGAGATTTTTAAAGTGCTGTGTGAGTGAACAGGCTCATTTTTATCTTGTGGACTAAGTCATGGCTAACAGTTCATTTCGTAATCCACTATGTCAGCAGGGTTCCTTCACGAAGTGATTAGGAGGGTAATAAAAGTAGCAAGGAGAGTCTGAGCCCCGGTGGCATAATGGTTGTACGCGGGACTGCGGCCCTCTGGGCTGGAAGTTCAATTCCAGGAGCAGCTCCCCAGGAGCAAAGGCTGGGCCTCCTACTCCCACCACCAGAGGGCAGTGATTCCCCCCCAAAAAAGTAGCAAGGAGAATGTAATCTGTGAGCTGTTTCCAGTGAGTGGTTTCAGACAAATGGAGGAAGGCACAGATTGTAAAGCATGAGAAAAAGCAGAAAGCAAAAATTTCAGTGATGTCTGCACAAAACCTGGATTTTATCTTCAATGGCTAGAGATTGAAAGGCTACAAGGATTTGTAAAAATTCTGTGACATTAGCTTCTTGATTAGTTTTTGTTTTAATATCTCTCTCTCTCTCTCTCTCTCTCTCTCTCTCTCTCTCTCTCTCTCTCTCATTGCCTTTGTGTTGATTCTGAATCATAGAAACCCTTTAGAACAGGGGAGAACTTCCCCTGTGGGTTTCTGAGACTGTAACTCTCTATAGTCACCAAAAAAAGAATACTATCTGGTTTAAAATCAGGACAGATGTGCATCAGGTTATATCCTCTCACCATACTTCTTTAATCTACATGCTGAGCAAATCATCAGAGAAGCTGGATTATATGACAAGAGTGCAGCATCAGGACTGCAAGAAGGCTTATTAACAACATGCAGTAAACAGATTACCCAATCTTGCTTGCTGAAAGTGAGCAGAACTTGAAGCTCTTGCTGATGAAGAACAAGGATTGTAGCCTTCAGTATGGATTACAGCTCGGTGTAAGGAAGATCAAAATTCTCACAATTGGACCAATAGGTAACATCATAATAAATGGAGAAAAGAGGGAAGTTGTCAAGGGTTTTGTCTTAATTGGAATCACGATCGATACTGATGTAAGCAGTAATCAAGAGATCAAAACATGTATTACTTCAGGAAATTGGCTGTGCAAGGCCTCTTTACAGTGCTGAAGAGTACGTATGATACTTTGAGGCCTAAGATTTGCCTGATCCAAGCCATGGTATTCTCTGTTGCGTTATATACTGTATGAAAGTTGAAAATAGAATAAAGAAGACTGCAGAAGAATAGATGCATTCTAAATGTGGCACTGGAGAAGACTCTTCAAAGTACCATGGACCGCTAAAAAGACAAATGTCTATTTTGGAAGGCTGCAGTGTTCTTTGCAGGCAAGAGTGGCAACGTCTTACATACTTTGGACACATTGTCAGGAGAGAGCAGTGTCTGGAGACAGGCATCCTGTTTGGTGAAGTGAAGGATCGACAAAAAAGGCCCTCAAAGAGATGGACTGGCACAGTGGCTGCAACAAGGGGTTCAGACACTGGAACAGTTGTGAGGCAGGCACAGAACCAGGCAGTGATTTGTTCAGTGGTACACCGGGTTGCTATGTATCAAAGCCCATTTCGTTATATAATTTTACCTTGTCTCGTTGATCTGTCCTTTGGAAATTTCTGTTCAGTTCTTTCACTTTGTGATTTATTCTATTAGCTTTAGTTACTCTCTATTCAAGAGTAAATTTCAGCGCTTCCTCTGAAACCCACATTAGTCTTTCCTTTTTCTTCCTCTTCCCTGCCCTCCCTCTGTCTTTTTTTTTTTTTTTTAAGGATAGCTGTCTTCACCTATGATGTTTTCTGATGTCATCCCAAAGTTTGTCAGGTCTTGTGTCATCAGTGTTCAATGAGTCTGATCTATTTTTCAGAAGTTCTCTGAATTTTGTTGGGACCAACTCAAGGTTGTATTTTGGTTTCTGTGAATTTGCTTTGATTTCTTCAACTTTAATCTGAATTTACTTGAGAGACATTGATGGTCTTTCCCATTCAGCCCCTGGCCCCGTTTTGGCTGAGGATGTGAAGTTTCTCCATTTTCTCTTCCCACACCTGTTATCAATTTCATTTCTGGCTATTTCATCTGCTGAAGTCCATCTCTACAGTTCCCATTTGTGTTTCTGGAAAAAAAAGAAGTTTTTCAATAAAGAAGTAATTGGTCGGCTGAGCCCCGGTGGCATAGTGGTTGTGCACGGGACTGTGCCCCACTGAGATGGAGGTTCAATTCCAGCTCCACAGGAGCAAAGGCTGGGCCTCCTACTCCCACCACCAGAGGGCAGTGATGCCTAACAAAAAAAGAAGTAATTGGTCTTTCAGAATTTTTCCATGTGCAACGATTTTGTTGAACACAATTGAAGGATTCAGTAAAGTTGTAGGATACAAGGTTATCAGTGAGATCCCTGTGTGACAATGAAGCATGCTCTGAAAAAGACACCCAGAAAACAATACTATTTATAATAACTACATTAAAGGTTAAATACTTAGGACTAAAGTTAACCAAAGAGGCAGATGACCTGCAGAAGGAAAATTACAGATTACTATTACAAGAAATTATAAGAACCTTACATGAGAGCTGAGCCCTGGTGGTGTAATAGTTGAGTGCAGGACTGCAGCCCACTGGCTTGGTGGTTCAAATCCAGCAGCAGCAGCAAGGCTGGGTAGCCCCCACGACCACCAGAGAGCAGTGATGCTCCCCCCACAAAAAAAGGGAAAAAAGGAACCTTACATGAATGGATGACATATCCACTGATAAGACTTAATAGCATGAAAATGTTAACACTACCCAAAGCAGTATATAAATGCAACGTAATTCTGATCTGAATTCCAACGTCATTCTCTAGAGAAATGGAAAAACTAGTAACCAACTTCATATGGAGAGGGACAAGATCTGGAATAAGCAAATAATTCCTTAAGAAGAAGGACAAATTAGGATACTTTGCACTACCTATCTTTATATTCTATTAAATAGTCACAACAGTCAAACCAGACCAGAGCTGACACACTAGGTACACAGACCAACGGAACAGACTAGAAGACCCATCCAATTATAAATTCATCCACTTAAGCTCATCTGATTTTCAATAATGGAACAAAAGTACTGAATGATCAAAGTCTCTTCAATAAATACTGTTGTTGGTTTTAGGTGCCATCAAGCTGATTTCGACTCTGAGCAGCCCCCCGTAGTACAGAACGATCACTGCCTGCTCCTACACCAGGCTCACAACTGTTCACCTTCAGCCCGTCATTGCAGCCCCCGTGCTAATCCATTTTGCCCAGGGCCTCCCTCTTGTTTGCTGCCACTCTACTTAACCAAACATGATGTCTTTCACCGGGGACTTGTCTCTTCTGTTTATTATCCAATACAAAATGGGAAATAAAGTCTCATTATTCTTGATTCTGGCCTCCTATAAACATTCTTCCAAGGTCTATGTGTTGATTGTTTTAGCAATCCATTGTAATTTCAATATTCTTTGCCAGCACCATAATTCAAATACATCGATTCTCCTTTGATCTTCCTTATTCAATATCCAAATTTCTCTTGCTTATGATGCAGTGGAGAATACCAGGTCTTGGGTCAGGTACAGCTTATTCTTCAAAGTATCAACCTTGATTTTTAATGCTTTACAGAGTTCTTGGCTTAGAACACTAAAAAGGTACATGATAAAATAAATGTTTTTGTTATTCTGCTACATTAGGAAAAATAAGTGTTGAAATAAGAATGTCTCTTTTAACATAATGTGACTTTATCATATATATGATAATATTTGAATTCATTTGTATCTGATATCTTTCTCCAGAAGAGTAAAAGAAGGTATAAGACACTAAGTTGTGTGTGTATATGTGCTTGTATATATGTGTGTAAAAATATATGAAAATGGCAGAGATTAAAATATAAGTGAAAATGTATGCAGTACAGACTGGTAGTCAAAATATGTTACCAGTTTTATGTAGTCTGCACAGATGAAAATAGACTCTACATTCCTCATTTTATCTCTAATAATAGAAATATTATAATATTTAAATGCAAACCCCAAACTGCACTTACAGTTGGAAAAACTTGTCTCCACAACTTATTGAAGTTTTACGAAGCCATTGGTTGTACTAGTTAAAATAGTACTACTAGGGATTTATTTGATTGTGTTCTACCATGTTGTTTTTATATAAGAATTTTGTGCAGAAATGAAGCATTCTTAGATTTGGAAAATTTTGTCAAAATAATAATATGCAACATTTGAAGTGCATTGTTATGATATGCTCCTTGCTGCTACAGCTCAAACTTATTTTCCATGGCAGTACTTTTGGTAAAGGAGTGGGTGTGCCAGTCATCTCACTGATAACGTGCAGCTTCTTTCCTCAGCATGTGCAGGTCATGGGGTGGGAGGCAAAACATCAGAAGTTCTGGGACCAGGATCCCAGCTCCACCTGTTCTGCAGCTTCTTCATGAATAACATGGGACCGTGTTACTTCCTATGGCATAGGGTTGTTGTGTTTAACACTTGCTTGTTTAATACTTATTAAAACACTTAAGAGAGTACCAGGAAAGTATCACATTTTTATACCTAGATTTTCTCATTACTGATGTTATATTTCATTCACAAAGAGATTTCTGTGGTCTCCAGTCATGGAAGATGAACGAGGACTGATAATTTTGGAAAAGACTGTGTAGTGGCTCTGTCTAATACAAAAGAATATTTTAAATATCATGGGAAAATTATCTTTTCATTTTTCCATGAACTTTTTGAAGCCCCACTATATGGTATGTATATATTTTATTTATATCCTTGAGTTGTGATAAGTTTGACTTGCACTACTATGAAAACAGCCGGGGAAACCCACTACACAGAGAACCAAGTGAGTCTAGATTTTCACATAAAATAAACAATTCCTAATCTATCAAAAAGAAAAGCATATTCTCTTCAGGTGAATTTTATTTGCATGTGATATTCACGATATTGTTAGATAACTGACCACATTCTCTTGGGTCCCCTTTCTTTGGAATGGAAACTAACATGGATCTCTTCCAGTTGGTAGACCAGGTAGCTGTCCTCCAAATTTCTTGGCACAGAGAGTGGTGCTTCCAATGTGCCATCAATTTCTTGAAACGTTTCAATTGGTATTCTATCAATCCCTTAAATGTATTCCTGAATACCTTCAGGACAGCTTGCACTTCTTTCAATCCCATCAGTTTTCCTTCATCTGCTATGTCTTGAGATGGTTGAAAGTTCATCAGTTCTTTTGGATGCAGTGACTCTGTGTACTCCTCCCTTGTCTTTTCAATGTATTTTTATGTGTCCTGTATCATTCTGTATATTGCCGATAATTCAATATTTCAACTTGAAACTTAAAGTTCTTCTTTGGCTCTTTTAAATTGATATATATTGAATATATATATAAATTATATATGCATATATAATTTCCTTATTGGCTTCCTAACACCAGATCTTTGCCCATTTAATTATAATGCATCTCAAAATCTGTTCAACGTAAGTTTAATACACCAATCTCAAACTTAACACACTCGGGACTAGATGAGAACTTGTTCATAATAGCTATTTAATGAATGAATAACTGACCACAATGATAGCTATAATAGTCTTGATATTTCTTTTTATCGGGGGCTTTTACAGCTCTTATCACAGTCTATACATATATGCATAGTGTCAAGTACATTTTTACCTATCTTGTCACATTTTCAAAACATTTTCTTTCTGCTTGAACCCTTGATATCAGCCCATTTACACTCTGCCCCACACTCCCTCCCTCATGAACCCTTGATAATTTGTAATTTTTTTTTATGTCTTACATTGACCACTGTTTTCCTTCAACCACTTTTCTGTTATTTGTCTCTCTGGGAAGGGGTTATATGTAGATTATTATGATCAGTTCCCCCATTCTCCTCCCACCATCCCCTTACCCTCCTAGTAACACAACCCTCATTTTTAGACTCGAGGGGTTTATCTGTCCTGTATTTCCTGTGTTTTGAGCTCTTGTCTGTACCAGTGTACATGCTCTGTTCTAACTGGATTTTTTTTCAAGCCAGATTTGTAAGGTAGAATTGTGGTCATGAGAGTGGGGGTGGGGAGAAGGATTAAAGAACTAGAAGAAAGTTGTATGTTGCTTTGGTGCTATACTGAACCCTGACAGGCTTATCTCTCCATTGTGACCCATCTGTAAGGGTATGTTCAAATGTCTACAGAAGGGCTTTGGGTCTCCACTCCATCCTCCACCTGATTCACATTGTCATAATTTTTTGTTCTGGGTTTTTAATGCCTGGTATCTGATCCCCTTAACACTTTATGATCACAAAGGTTGGTGTGCTTCTTCCATGTGGACTTTGTTACTTCTCAGCTAAATGGCTGCTCTGCTAATCTTCAAGCCTTTAAGATCACAGATGCTATATCTTTTGATAGCTGGGCATCTTCAGCTTTATTCACCACATTTGTTTATGCACCAATTTTGTTTTCAGATATCGTGTTGTGAAGGTGAGCATGACAGAATTCCAGGTTATTAGAATAAAATGTTCTTGCATTGAGGGAGTATTTGAATAGAGGTCCAATGTCCAACTGCTACCTTAATGTTTAACATATATGGTAAATATATGTACATAGATCTATTGTTCTATCATTATATATAAAATGCTTACATATATACTTGCCTATATTTAGATCTCTATAAATGTCCTTTGCCTCCTGGTTTTTCCTCTACTTACTTTTACTTTCCTCTTGTCCCACTATCATGTTGGCCCTTCATTTTTTGTTTCAGTAATTCCTCCTGTTACATTGCCTTTTGATTAAGCCCCACTAGACATCTTACACAATTCTCTCCATTAATTTTAGTTACTTGTTCCCCTGTCTCTGGATTGGCTGACATCTCCCTTCCTTCACCCACCACCCCCTCTCCTGTGTCCTCTCCTGGAACAAACAGTCCCACTGTTTCCTCCTTTGGATTGTTTATCCCACCTACTGTATCTAGATACACATGTAGAGATAATCATAATCTGTACAAAATCAAGACAGGGCAAAACAACATGATATAAAACAAAAACAGCAACAACAACAAAAGTGACAAAAAAGAAAAGCTTATAAATTGTTCATTGACTTCTATGAATACTTTTGGTCAAGTATAGTGGGTGACACCCATGGCCCCAAAGTCTAATTTTGGTATTTCCTAGAGACTTCATTTCTTTGCTTCCCTTACTGCTCTATTGCATGCCCTCAGTGTTTTGCTATGATGTGGTGGGGTCCTATTGGACACAATTCCTTCACTGTCTACATTGTTGTCCCTTGTAGGACTATGGGTCAGTGAGGGATGTCATGTCTTATGGTGGGACCAGTCCTATGATCCTCTCTGTGCACTGACTGCTCATCCTAGGGGCTTAGTGAGTCATAATGTGTTCCATTCTGCCTCCTTCCCTCATTTCTTCCTGTGTGCTCTGATCAAATGTGCCCCTTTTCTTTTTTGCCCCTCCGTTTTAGTTGACTACCATACGTATCTCTGGATTGAGTCTGACCCCTGCCATTGTACCTAAACCTCACCCCAAGAATGCATGTATAGCGTACCTTTCCCCCTGTGCCTCTTTTGTATTTTTAAGCTTTCCTCAGTGGACTCATGTTGTACTTACCCTTTTGTGCTTGGCTTACAATTTAACTATTATATGCCTTGGTAACTTCTTCTTGGCATTCAGTCTAGCTGGTGTTCTTTCAGCCTCCTGAATGATTGACTGGTTTTCATTCATTAATCTGGGGAAATTTTCCTCTAAGAACCCCCTCACTATTTTTGTCATTGACTTCTTCATTGTGTCTTGTGCAGTTAGACAAATTATTCTAATATTCCTTTTCACAGTGTCAGACATCATTCTCAGGGTTTCTTCAGTTTCTCTGATTATCTTTTTCACTGCCCTTCCTGTTTATTGAAGTCTTCCTGGTTATCCTCTAGGTCACAGGCACAATTCTCTGCTTCCTTAAGTCTGTTGGCAAAATTTGTGATTTCGCTATTGGTTTTTGCTATTTCATCCCTTAGATCTTGTATTTTCCTTTAGTGGTGCCCTTTGTCTCCTCTATCATTTCCTGTTTTAATTCCCTCACATCCTGTATAACTTCAAGCAGCATTCTCAAGATTTCTTTCTATGACAGATGAGCAACTGCTTCTTCTATGCACATGTTTAGGTTCAGGACTTCTTATATTGCCTTTTGGTCTCTACTGTTGTTGCTGCTGCTGCTGCTGCTGGGCTGTATGTGTGTTGTTTTAGCAGTACTCAGTGCCATTTTCCAAGGAGTCAAAGAGCACTGTGCTCTCTCTTTTTGGAGACTCTTGGAAATGCTTTTTTGAAGTACCTGTAGCTAACTTCACTGAGTTGGGGAGATTTAGGACACTGCTTTATCCTACTGTGGTTTCACTCTATCCCTAGCTAGCCAGTATTATGTTATTTGGAGGATAAGTTGGATGGTCCCCTTAGGGGCTGCTGGTCAAGTGGTTGTAGGTCTCAAGGATGCTGCTGCATTGTATGACTTCACAGGAAGTCACAGGTAGTATGGGTCACGGCGACTTGGAGTGCCTCAGAGGGTTTGCTGGTTGCGTGTTGCAACTGGAGTGCTATGGAGGCCAGGCAGGCTTGCCCACTTTCGTTTAAAGCACAGCAAATGGTGGACAGAATTGCCCTCGTTGGCAAGATCACTGAATAGGTTGGCCAGAGGTTCCTGCAGCAGCATGGAGCACTGGAGAGGGGTGGTGGAGCTGCCTTAGAACATCTGAAGCACTGCAGCAGGTGAGAGGAAGTTCCCTCAGCCATGTGTAGGGCCCCAAAGGATGGGTGGGGGAGCCCCCATCCACATGGAGTGCTGTGGAAAGTGGTCAGATAGCCGACTGGAGCACCACAAGGGCAGGTGAGAGTTTTACCAGCTGTCTGAGTGGAAAATTCCTCATCTTTTTGGGGTGTGATGGAAGGAGGGCAGAATTTTTCCAGTTGCATGTAAGGCATCAGAGGGCTGGTGGGTGTGAGCGTCCCCAGTTGGGTGGAGGGCAGGCAGAGTTGCTATAGGTGGAGAGGAGTGGTCTGTAGGCCAGCCATGGCATGTGAAAGGAAAAAAGTGTGTGTGTGTGTTGGGGGGAGAACATGAACCCACTGAGACAATGGTGGAAAACAGTGAGAGAAGGGAAAAAAGAAGTAAAAAAGTAGCTGAGTCCTGATCACCTGACAGTGGAGCTGCAGGGGTTTAAACACTGCCCATAGGCGGTGGCAAGTGTGGTCATATTGAAATAACGTCCTTGGTCAGCCAAAGTAGCTCAGCACCAGCCAAGACTGTGGCAGGCTAAGATTAAGCCCCAGCTAGCCTCTGCAATGGTAAGCCAAAAGCCCATGCTCTTCCTGTGCCCTGGAAGAATGGAATATCCATCTCATTGGCTCTCCTCCACTGATTTCCATGGAGTCCCTCTGGTGTGTGCTACTCAGTCACCATCTTGTCAGAACTCCTTAGTCTTGATATTTCTTAGGGAAAGTCTCTCACCTGTGTTCAACAATTACAAACTAAACATTATTTATTTATTTATTTGGATAGCTGGCAAAACGCATAAAAAAAGAAAAATAGGATTGCTTTCACTTCTAGAAGATTGATTTTATGAATTTCATAGCTAAACAACATTTATTTTTAAAATATGTCTCTTCTATGTATATTTTATGATGTCAACATCCTTGTGCTTTTATTTGGCATAATCGAATTCAAAGGCATTTTTCACTCCTTGGACACTTTATCAGCACTACACTTTTGAAAGGAAATGATAAACATATGTATAATTTTATTAAAGTAGTTTGCACTATTGGAATTCTCTTCTTTCTTTCCTTGATTAGTTCCTTGGCCTTGGGGTAATTTTTCACAGCATTTTTCCTTTTGTTCTTTGTGTGTCTGTGAGTTAATGTTTGTATATAATGTGATCATTTGTAGCAGAATAGTGTATGTGTTATCTTACTGTAGAGAAAATAATCCTTTTAGGCATTTTTTCCAGAGTCATCATACTAGTAAAAATCTCCTTGGATTTATAAAGTGGATTGAGAGAACTTAAAAATGTATTATTAATTGAGAGTTTATACATATATTATATCGTTCCATAGTTCAATCATGTCAAGCAGAATTGTATGATTGCTACCACAATCAGTTTCCAAACATTCTCTTTCTCCCTGGACTCCCTGACACTGGTTCCCTTTTACACGTACAGCCTCTCTCCTGAAACCCTTACTGTCCTTGCTGTCCCTATAGGTCAATCAGTCCTGGGGTTCATGTACTGAATGCTGAAAAGCATTTAACACAACTTCATGAGGGTGACCTCCAATGACATAACATCTCTGAGATACAACCTAATATGAACAAACAAAAAATATATAGAAAATCTTGAAAACCAGATCAGGTCCAGCATGCAGCAGAGGGGGGATCAACTGACAAAAACTTTAACTGTTTAAGTCTGGTTTATGTTTTTGATCTTCTGTTCCAGCAATTCTCAACCTGTGTGTCATAACCCCTTTGGGTATTGAAGGACCCTTTCACAGGATGGCCCAATTCATAACAGTAATAAAATTACAGTTATGAAGTAGCAAAGAAAATAATTTTATGATTGGGACATCACCACAACATGAGAAACTGTATTAAAGGGTTGTGTCATTAGGAAGGTTGCAAACCACTATTCTATATTTATCTCTCCGATGTACTCTATTTAAAATTCAATTTAGCCTGCCCCTCAATTGTGGATAGGAGGAGTTTACCGGAGGCTTATTTCCTATGCAGCTCTGGCAAATGAATCTTGGACTTACACTTTCATCCATAGCCTTGTGCAAACTTGTTTCTCACAATTTTATTTAGATTCTGATAGTAATCTCTCCTATGATTTCAGATGATATGATTTATAATCTTTTGTTGACTGATGATAGTGTGCTTCTTCCATGTGGATTAGGTTGACATCTCACTAAGATGACTGCTTGTTTGAGATTCTAGATGCTATTTTATGGTATAAGTTGGGCACCATCTAATTCCTTTAATACATTTTTTTGTAGCATCCATCTTCTCAATGTTCACTTCCTGAGCATGAGTAGGAGGGTGAATAGTGTCAAGAACTCTGAATTCTGGGGTGGGACAAGATCACTCAGGTTTGGGAACTCTTGTCCTCTTTTCTCCTCTCTTGCCTCCCTGTTACAATTCACACTGCTTTTTACTATCGATGACCATCCTTTGAGGTCCAGGGACCTCCCAATGCATTTACAAGCATTAGCACTACTCTAGGATCCATGCCTGAAAAGTTACTGACCTTGTCAACCAAAAAACTATAGTAGTTAATAAAGTGTAAGCTTACTTTCATACCCAGTGATTTCTCATGCTTTTTTACCACGTTCTGTGAGGTAAGAGTCTTGGTGGCATAGTGGATTATGAATTGGCTTGTTAACCACAAGGTCAGCTGTTTAAAACCACCAGCCACTCTGAGGGAGACAAATGAGGTTTTCTACTCCCATACGGACTTAAAGTCCCCAAAACATTCAGAGGAAGTTCTGTGCTGCTTCTAGACTTGCTATTTGTTGGAAATGATTCTGTAGCAGTGACATTGAATATTTTGATATTTATAAAGTAATTATATATGTGTGTGTGTATATATATATATATACATATATATATATAGCTTCAGTGAAGAGAAACTATGTTTTCAACCTTGGGGGGGACAGATTTTGTTTTCTGAAAATAAGAGTAAAATTTTTAAATTTTTGTGTTGTTTCCTACAGTGGGTGGCACCATTTCTAAAAAATTCATTTTAACATATTAAGAAAGTTTCATTGGTGCTGTACTGCACCCTGGTGGACCCATCCCTACCTTGTGACCCTTCTGAAAGGGATGTTCTATTATACACAGAAGGGTTTGGAGTCTTTGCTCTGCCCTCCCTCATTCTAAAAAATATGTGGGTTTTTTTTGTTTGCTTGTTTGTTTGTTTGTTTTAGGTCCTCTGATGCCGGTTACCTCATCCCATCAACATCTCATGATCACACAGGCTGGTGTGCTTCTTTCATGTAGGCTTGCTGCTTGTCTGCCAGAAGACTATATGTTTAACTTTTAGTCTTTCAGACCCCAAATGCTATAGCTTTTGATGGCCAGGCACCATCAGTTTTATTCATCACATTAGCTTATGCAACCACTTTGTCCAGTGATCGTGTTGGGAGAGTGAGCATCACAGAATTCCAGGTTGTTAAAACAAAGGGTTCTTGTGTTGAGGGAATACTTGAGCAGAGGACCAAAGTCTGCCACTTCTTCAATGTATTGCCATATAACTATATGTACATAGGCCAATACCTCTATTTTTATGAATTAATATATTTATATATATATACACATCTATGTTTATACTTCTCTGCATAGCTTTGCTCATCAATGAAGCACAAAATATTTCTCTAGTTCTTAGAGGCCTTTTTACCAACTGCTATCAGGACCCCACTCCTTCCTTTCAGTTCTGGCTAGATTGGAGCATGTACACTGCTACAGATAAGAGTTCACAACAAACAGATCCCAGGTCAGATAAATCCCTATGGAACAGAAATGGGCAGTGATACAAGGAGAGTAGAGACAAGGCAGGGGAGGAAGAAGAAATCAATCACAAGATCAATGCATAACATCCCAATCTCCTGTGGGAGGTGGGGTGGATGAACAACAGAAATGTGGGTGAAAAGAGACAAAGGTTGATAAAAGATATGAAAACAATAAGTCATAATTTATCAATGGTTCACGAGAGTAGGGTGGGGAGGGGGGAAAAGAAGAGCTAATACCCAGGGCTTAAATAGAAAGTAAATATGTTAAAATTTCATGAGGGCAATGTGTACAAGCATGCTTGATAAAATTGATGTATGGAATGTTATGAGTTATAAAAGATCTCAATAAAATGATCTTTTAAAAAAATAGAATGTCTCCCCTTGAGCTTAAGATGTGTTGTCCATTGGGAACAGAAAACTATATTCCTGACTGGAGCATCCTGACGAATGGCTATGGGTTACTTGTTAAAGCAAGAAACTCATCTCAAAGGAAGCCATTTAATACAGAGGTTAAAGCTCTCTGCTGCTAACGAAGAGCTCGGTGGCTTAACCCACTAGCTGCTCCCGGGGAGAAAGACGTAGCGTCTGCTCTGATAAAGATGATAGCCTCAAAAGTCAAGGAAGGAGTTTAACTCCCACATAGGATTACTTTGAGTCAGAGTGTATTCAATGGCCACAGATTTTAAAAGTTAGCCCAACACACAAAGGATCCAGACATGGTGTACCTTAAAGTAGTGACTTTCTAATATCATCAACTATCAGAATGACTTAAAAGACTGAAAGGCAGGTTGTTCTGCTCTACCGACAGCAGAGTTTTTACAGAAATTACATTTATCATCTCTTCGATGCTGCTGCTGATTCAGAGGTCACCCTTTGAGAGTCACTGCTTGAGACCAGGCAGCAGGAGAGTGTCTCTGAGGAGAGTGTTTGTCACTCTTCCCTAACTTCGCCCAGCCTCATGGACTGATACTGTGTCCTCAGGAGAAGCAGCCAAAGTAAATAAAACATTTCTGAGATTATCAGACTCTAACAGAAGAGGGATAGGTATCATCTTCTCCACAGTTGTACAGATTGCTAAAATCTCTATGCGATTGGTAGCTTTAGTGTGCCAACCTGACAAATGGGAGCATGTGAGATTAATAAGATCACAGTTTGATTGGAGGGTATGGAGATAAATGTCTCAGCAAGCCCTGCTCTCTCTCTCTCTCTCTCTCTCTCTCTCTCGCTCTCTCTCTCGCTCTCTCTCTCTCGCTCGCTCTCTCGCTCTCTCACTCTCTCACTTTCTGATGATTGGACCAACATGCGGCTGCATTAACTAGTTCTCTCCCTCAACTTGTGAGCTACACCACCTGTGGGACAGCCAACCCATGGATCATATTCCTAGAGCTTGAGGTCCCTTCAAGACCTGCTTTGCCAGTGACTGATGTGTACTTTGTTTGAGCTTGAGGTTTTCAGATTCTGTAAGCTGGTATTGCTTGAGTCCAATATGCCATATGAGCCTGCTTCTCTTAGCTCCTAGTTGCTGACTCTTGATGACCCACTCTGATGATTTTTCCCTGTGACTGGACAGCATGATTTGCCCTAGGGAAGTCTCAGCTGTCTCCTTCCTTGGCTTTGGACCAAGCTGTCCTTGTGAATTGAAGGCCTTCCAATATATTAACTATTCCATGAAAGTGAGTTGAACTGATCCCTCTGTACTGGTGTGCTGATTAAATAGCTGTTATATTTCCTCATGCTGTGTGAATATATTTATATGTGTGTGTGTGTATATATATATATACACACATATATATACACATAAGTGTCCTGGTTTTGTTTCACTAGAGGGTCTAACACACTCTATCTCTTGAGGGTCAGGATGTTTCCAGACAACCAGAACAGTACCTGGTGAGAATGATGAAAACAGAATCAGTACCTACCATTGCAGTGTACCAGTTCATTTTTGCAGTTTGTATGTCAAATGAATCTTAGTTGCTTTGTTATTGTTGTTGATGATGAGTAGTAGCAATCTATATTCCTTTTGTTCATAATGTTGCCTTTATATTAGCCTCTTTTTAGTTTAAAATTATATTTCTTCTACTTCATATAATTTGAAATTTGCCCGTCAGTGGGGCACATACTTCTAGGGTTTCGATAATGTGTGCATTCCATAGATTGGCAACTAAACACATTAGTACTTTAATTCTTTTTAGAGAATGAGACCAGAAACAGGGACAGGGCGGTGGAGTCGGGGGTGGGGTGGGGTGGGGTGTTTCAGGTCACATAGGCGAGGGTCAGAATTTAAAAGAAAAAAAGAAAAAAGGAAATACTTTCTAACTAAACTCCAACTACCTTTTGGTGACTACTGGTTATTGTTCAAAATGCTGCCCATTTGGGAAGAACTGACATATGGAAAACATCAGCTCTGAGTGCTATGAAATGCCAGTGACAAGGGAAAATAATTTGTTTCACTAATTGGGGAAACATCTGAGTCTACTGCTCTTTGACAAATTTAGAATTGTCAAAAACAATCTGGAATTAAAAGCAGTCCAAGGCATTAAAATTCCATGACAGAGACATTCCTGGGGTTGAGTGAAAGTGCCAATCACAAACACAGTGCCAAGGAGAGTGCTGAATTCCAGTTCTTCGAACAAGGGTCCAAGTTTCACAGATTTGGGACAGTAGCTGTGCATCTAGCCAGGCAAAGCAACAAAGAGCATCTGCTGGGGAGCTTTGCAGAAGAGAAAGCAGTCCCGCGGCAATGCTTGGAACACCAAGCAATTCAAGTAGTTGGCCACTCCATTAAAGATGGTCTCCACATTCTGCTGAAGGATCTTATTTCCTGTCTTGAAGTCAAAGTCTACCTTATGGCCTATAACTTTACCTTAGTGGATATCTAGATATACTATGGACTTCACCACTCTGTAGTTGACCTGACAGTTCCAAAACAGGAGAAACATCTCACTGTGTGCTACATTCTGGATTACCCAGGTATCGAACAACATCTGCCTAGTGTTGTCTTCATCACGAAGAGACCATATACCAATTGCCAGGAAAAGATTCCCAGGTTATAAAAAATTTACTTCAAGTGAAAAATGCATTGTGAACCACGAGACTAGCATAAATTGATAGATACTTGCTATTTGTTGACAGGAGCTAAATTGTAAAAGTGTTTGAATGTTTTATTCTTCAGTTGAAATTTTTGCAATTTTTAAATGTAAAAACTCGACTGTTGTCAAAACAGTGGGTCAAAACTAAGTCTTAAATTACCTTGTTTTAAGCACACGTTTGCATGCTCACTTTCCTGATATGATCCCTGAGGACAAATGTGTGCATAAGCAAATGTGGTGAAGAAAGCTGATGGTGCCTGGCTACCAAAAGATATAGCATCTGGGGACTTAAAGGCTTGAGTAAACAAGCGGCCATTCAGCTCAGAAGCAATAAAGCCCACACGGAAGAAGCACACCAGCCTGTGTGATCATGAGGTGGTAAACGGATCCGGTGTCAGGCATCAATGAGCTAAAATTATATTATTATTAATGAGGGGGAGTACAGATTGGGGACCCAAAGCCCATCAATAGGTGAGGTGACATCCTTTTGCAGAAGGGTTACAAGGAGGAGATGAGTCAGTTAAGATACAGGGTAGGAGCTATGAAATATGCAAACTTCCTCTAGTTCCCATGCTGCCTCCCACCCACTATCATGACCCCAATTCTACCACATAAATCCAGCTAGACCAGGAGATGTACAGTGAAGTTGGAAACATGGGAAATTTAGGATAGATGATCCATCAAGACTAGTAATGGGAGTGGT
Organism: Nesogale talazaci; assembly: GCA_004026705.1. Lineage (NCBI taxonomy): Eukaryota > Metazoa > Chordata > Mammalia > Afrosoricida > Tenrecidae > Nesogale > Nesogale talazaci. The sequence continues at coordinate 23,842 of PVJH01000894.1, forward strand.
AATACCAGGAGGGTGGAGGGATGGAGGAATAGAAAGGGAGAACCAACTTCAGGGATCTACATGTAGCCTCCTCTCTGGGGCACGGACAAAAGGAAAGTGAGTGTTGGGACAAATTTACAGTGTACAGGATGAAAAAAGAATTTGTAAATTACTAAGGGTTCAAGGGGAAGGGGGGGAGGAAGGGTAATATAGGGAGCTGATAATGGGGGCCTGGAGGGAGGGAGAATGTTTTGAGAGCGATGATGGCAATGGGTGTGTAAAAATGGCCTGCATACAACTGATGTTGTTAGGAATTGTGATGGGAGTTGTATGGGCCCTCTAATGAAATGATTCATTAACAAAAAGAGGGGGAAGGGAAAGGGGAGTTGTTTTTTTGTTTTGTTTTGTTTTTTTAAAAGAGGAGCTTGTACCAAGGGCTCAAGTGGAAAATGTTGGGAAATGTATTTGGAAACATGTGTGCAAATGTGCTTGATACAAATGATGTACTGAATGTTGTAGTAGCTGTAAGAGCCCCCAATAAAATTTTTTTTTAAGCAATAAAAAAATTACCTTGTTTTATAGGAAAATTTTAATAAAAGTTGGAAATCAGTGGCTAATTTATAAGGAAAAACAACATTTTCCTCGAGTGATGTATTTTGGCTACTTATTGACCTCTGTTTTGTATTTTAAAATTCATTTTCCCCAATGGACATCTAGCTAGTTTATTTATTATCATCTGTAATAAATTGTGTCAAGGAAAGGGGCAAAAACAAAATAGCAATTCCACTAGAGACCTTGGGAAGAAGGTTGTTCATTCACTATTAAGGAGGGAGCTGGATAAAGGCGGAGGAAACTAAACACAAGGGCTGCTCACTCTAGAGTTAGCAACAGGGTAGTGATGAAATAGTTTCCCCCACTCTATTAAATAATGGATGGTTCTTCCTCCTCAGAATGAAAATATATACTGGGGGAAATGAGAATGAGCTATAAGCAAAACAGATGCATATGCTGTCCCATAATATCAAAGCAAGAGTAGGCTTGACACAGTTCCAAAGAGGAATTACCTCTGGATTGATATGACATGGAAGACAAAGGTGGAACACTGAGTGTACTTCTTCATGAAGTGTTAAAGAAGGTTTTCTTTAGAAGCCAGGGCCCAATAACACCATTTTATATACAAAGGTAAGTCTGAAAGTACTGCTACAAAATCATAGATACTTTGATTAAATGAGCAAACCGATTATTTAAAACCAACGTTATTGTGCTGGGGAAAAATAATATCAAGGTTATTGCTTCTCCACATATTCTGCATCTAATGCTACATACACACTTCTGAAGGCCATTTTTCCATCTCTGTAACCCTTCTTCAAACAATCTGTTTTGCAACTTATACCACATCAAAAAATACCATTTGGGTATCTTCAGAGGACTCAAATTGTGAAATTTTTGAGTGTTCATCGAGATTTGATTTGAGAATAAACACATGGGGTATGATTTTCCAATAGAAATTTCTGTGGGACAACCCTTTCTTTCCCCAAGGAATGAGTAGGTGTGTTTTCATGATAGAAAGCAAACAAAAAACACACAGCTCCAGCTTTCTGGCCTTTTTATACATCAATGCAGTTTACAGTTTCTGAAAACTTCTGCCTGATGTATTAGAGCTTAAATCCTATATACTAGGTTTTCAGAAGGCTATGGATAGTCCTGTTCACGTTTCCATAGTCCTACTGCTGTTTTTTTATTGATTCACCAGCAATCATGATTCTGTGAGCTTTTTCTTTAATCTCCAGCTTCTACTTAAGTGGCTGTGTGGCTTTGAATCCTTTTTTTCCCAATAATTTTATTGGAGGCTCTTACAGCTCTTGTAACATTCATACATCATTTGTATCAAGCATATTTGTACACATGTTGCCATCTTCATTTCCAAATATTTTCTTCTTGAGTCCTTGGTATAGACTCCTCTTTCTCCCTCATTTTTTAAAATAAGTCATTTTATTGGGGACTCATACAACTCCCATCACAATCAATACATACATCAATTGTAGGCAGACCACATTTGCACACTTGTCATCATCACTCTCAAAGCATCCTTCCTCCACTTAGCCCCCCAGGACCAGCTCCCCAAATTTCCCCTTCCTTTCCACACCCCCATGAACCCTTAATAATTTACAAATTGTTATTACTTTTTCATATCATACACTTTCCAATGTGTCCCTTCACTCACTTTCCTTTTGTCTAAACCCCAGAGAGGAGGTTATATATAGATCCCTGAAATTGGTTCCCCCTTTCTATTCCACCATCCCTCCACTCTCCCAGTATCACCACTCCCACCACTGGTCCTGAATGGCCCATCTGTCCTAAATTCCCCATGTTTCCGACTCCAGTGTACATCCGTCCCCTGGTCTAGCTGGATTTGTCAGGTAGAATTGGGATCGTGATAGTGGGTGGGAGGAAGCATTTGAGAACTAGAGGAAAGTTCCATATGTAATTGTTACCACACTGTATTCTGCCTGACTGGCTCATCTCCTCCCTGCAACCCCTCTGTAAGGGGATGTCACTTCACCTATTGATGGGCTTTGGGTCCCCAGTCTGTACTCCGTCTCATTTATAATGATATACTTTTTAGTTCTTTGATGCCTGATACCAGATCCCTTTGACACCTCGTGGCCACACAGGCTGGTGTGTTTCCTCCTTACACAACATTATGAGCTTGTATTAATGGTTCCTCTAATCTTGATGGTGTGTTTGTCTTTGCCCATTTAAGACTTAATAGTCTTCTTAAATTGCATTTGAGTTTTGGAGTCTCTTTTGCACCCTAAAATACTAGGAAGCCCCTCTGACTGCCCTGTGTCATTGATAAAATTTATTAAGCCTACACCTTTGGAGGCATCACCATAACCTTCTGATCTTCCTTGAGTTTCACTGTTTAGCATGGTTCTTTGGAAGCCAGTTTGATTACATCTAGTTTTTCAAAGGCATCCTAATGAGATGAAGACAAGCAGATTACTGAGAAAACTTGTCTGCAGCCACCTAGTGACTACAGAGACATGTTTAACTATCCTTGGGGATAAAGAAAAAAAGTCTATGTATGAGCTGACACCCCAAGAGCAACACTTTTAACTGATTCTCTTGGTGTGCAGGCCCTCAGACTACTCAGTAACTAAAATATGCATGGAATTGGGGAAATACTTGGAAAGGAGTGAGTTTTACACTTTCCATTTATTGATAATAGAAAATTGGTGACTTTTTCAGGATTGCAGTGACTACAGTGTTTCTGATTGTACCAAAAGAACGAAGAAGGCACCAGCAAAAATCTCAATCAATGAATGGACTCAGGGATAGACTGTATTTGAAGAGAAGCATCTTCATATTAGCAATCAGCAGCAGGAAAAAAAAAAGATCCTGGAGAACTGGATGCTTTTGTCATTCTTCCAACTGCTAACAGTTTGTGAAATTAAGAAACAACTTCCTTCTACAGATGTTTGTCAAGGTAATTGTCATTCTCACCACCCACTTGGGATATTTTCTCCACAGAGGTGATTCTAACGTGGTGGCTTTCAAACTCAATTGCCTTTTAGAATCAGGTGGGGTCATTCAGAAAGACCGTTGCCAGGCTACCACCCAGCCCACCTGAGAAAAAATAATGGGAACAAGACTCTGGACTCAGCTACTGTGTTTAAGCACTGTCAATGACTTCAAAGGCAACTGCAAGTCTATTAGTCTTCTCTGGTGAAAGTCATGTATATGACAAGTAGTTCCAAAGTAGGCTGCATGTCTTTGTCTTTATGGAATTTTGCAGCAGGCCTACTCTCTTCTGTCACCATGTTCTCACCATGGGCAGGAATATTTACAAATTCAGGTTAAATACAAAACAGGTTAAGTACATAACAAATCAACTGTCACTGGAGGTTGCTTTCCTACTTCCTAAACTTGGTGTGTGCATCAGTTTTCTGTTGTTGTAACAAATTATCACCAATTTAGTAGCTCAAATGAACTCAAATCTTAAAACAATGCAAACTTAGGATCTCACAATTTTGAAGATCTTAACTCCACTGTGCATGGAATACTAAGAAGCATCCTGGGGTTTCCTGTCCATTCTTTGCAAGTTGGCTTTTTCCTGTGCACTGTTGGCAAGAAGTACTAAAGTTACATTCTCGAATATTCTACTATGATGACTGAAATCAAAATATTTTTACTTAGACCAGTAAACACACCAAAATATGTACTCCAGTCATTACTTGCGCCTCTGACATTTGGAGACAAAACAAAACTTAATTATGATGCCAATTATATAATCTGGTCAGTTTGAGCCTTCCCCCAAAGACAGTGACCAGATTTTAAGTGGGACACTATTGAATGGAGGGAGGGGGGTGTTTCTTGATTAAAAATTTGGTCTCTATGAAGCAACAAAAATGTTTATAGAGTGCAAAAATTACATTGTAATATATTTATTCAATTTGAAAACTGCGGGACACAGGAAAAATTGTTAAAAAACGGGACGTATGGTCACCTTACTGATCTCTCAACTTGCTTCTCAAATCAGAGGAAATCAGAGTCCTCTACCTCTACAAATTTGGTGAGAAGCTCAAATGTCTTTTCATGTGTAGGATGCAAAACTTTCCTAAACATTATTTTTAAGTAGAAGAGAAAGATCACATTTTATAAATCCAATTTTTCCTATCTGTAGGCTCCTTTTCCACCAGAAGACTACTTCTTTCCTAATATCCTCCTACTGGGTTGTTAATCACAAGACAGGCAGTTCAAAACCTCCAGCTGCTCCATGGGAGGAATCAGAGACTCTCTACTCCTGTCGAGATGGACAGAGGTAGAAACCTATAAGCCAAGGGTCAGTTCGACCCTGTCCTGTGGAGCTGCTATGAGTTCTGACTATGAATTTGACTTGTTAGTAGCAAGTTTGGTTTTCATGTGCTTCTCTGAAAAGGGTCATGCTGTTCTCTGTTCTGGTTGTTTTGCTTGCTGGGATCAGCCATACATTTTCCTAAACCAACTTTTGCCCCAACTGGTTGCAAATGTATACATTTTTGTTTGCTTGAGCACACAATTTATATATTCCCTATTTCTTAACATGCTTAATAAGTATTTTAACTAAACCTTCATAGTTAGCATTATCATTCTCTTATTATCTGTGAAAAGAAAATGCACAAGTTAGAGTTTATTTGGAAAGGAAAATGTTACCAGATTTAATACTACCTCTCTCTTTTTCTTGCTCTTTTTGGCTTTATGAACATGTAAAAACATGTTCATTCCCAAGGTCTCCAGGTGGCTTAAGCGATAAGGGTTTATTCTGCTCTTAAAACAAAATTTCAGAGTTAAGTCATTCCAATACTCATTAGCATTCAACAATACCAGTTTCCATGTGAACTTCTTTGCAATTTCCCCTCCTTAGCAATCAGCTAATCCGGTGTCAATTTGAGAATTAAGAGGGTGGAGGTGAAGTCTAGCTTGTCAATATGGGATAGCCAATGAGAGCTCTGTGTGGGCATGGCCTTCTCCTGAGAATTCTGGGAAATGTGGTCCTTCCTTCCTTCTTGGAGGCAGAGGCACTGTTTGTCTCCGTTCACTCCCTTGGAGACTTTCTGCTGACAACCCTCGCTTGGACACCCTACTGACAAGGCTTTCTTCCTGGGAGGCATCCCTGAGGAGAAGTCCCACGGAGCTACCCTAGTCCCCTGAGCCAAACAAGTCACATGGATGTGCAACCAGACCTCTGAAGCCGAGAAGTCACTTGGAGACCCCGTCTGAAATATTTGCAGTGCCGCTGGATCCAAAGACATTCTACCCATGTCGCTTAGGATCGTCTTGCATTTGGCATCATTGCCTGTGTTTCATGAGTCTTTAGAAGAATTTATAGACTGATAACAGACATACGGGTTAATATTGGACCTATGAACTTGATCTGGACTGGGCTGGGATGTTTTCTCACTGTTTGTTTGCTCTTGTACATAAACCTCTCCCTTATATACATATGTGTGCTTATGAACTTGTTTCTCTGGTTTACCTGGACTAACACACCTCCCTTCTTCTGAGTCTCACAACGGCTGTAGTAGCTCCCAGTTTCATGCACATCTTTCAAGGAAGACCTCACCGGGCTTCTCCTCTGTTCCTGGAACTCACAGTTGTTTGTCGTGTCCAAACCAAGCTTGAAAGAGAAACAGGAAAATAGAATCTGGAATTTCTGCCTTGCTCAGTAAGTGACAAGTTCTGCCAAGAAGGAAAAACAATGCAGGAAGCCTTCATGGAGAAGGGAACAAATGTCTAAATGTTCTGTTTCTAGCATGTGACTACAACACAGTTTAAGAATTACTTCAAATGATGATTTTTAAACAGGTACCAGTCATCAAGAGAACAGACATAAATTATCTCCTTGAATATTAGTATGAGTGGAATAGCTATAAAGTGAAGTGTTTGTATTTGTTATTTTGTTAACTATTTGTATGACTAATATTTTAAAATATGATATAAACTTAGTTAAATTTATTACACTTTAAAAATACTTATTAAACTAATTGGTCACATACTGTATGACTAATGTTATTGATTAAAGTAGTTATATTAATTCATATTTCAGTGATCATCACATAAAGGTTTCTATGTAATCTCTTAAACTTCACATTGTCGTATTTTATGTTGTTTTTGTTTATTAGTGTGAAGAACATAATAAAAAGAACATGGTGTAAGAATTTAAGAATGCTTTCCCATGTTCATCTGCATTGCTCATCTCTTGTAATGAGATTAAGCATTTCTTTGGGCTTTTATTTGTTAGTGTATGGTGAGGTGAATACAGACAGTTCCTGCATAACCAAAGAATTACTTCCTATTTTTACATTAAATATTAGTGTCAGTTAGAGCAATGTGTGCAGTTCGTATTTAGCTTTCAATTAGTATAAAAATAAGTTGGAAGCCGTTTCAATAATCTACAAGCTGCACATGTCACAAGTGAAGGTGATGAGGATGAACAATTGTGAGAAAGGGTGGACGCACTTATTTCCAAATGAAGGAAAATTGATGTAAGGTTAAGGACAACAATCTTTAATTTGATTATGCTCCTCTAGGAAATCTGATGGCTTACAGTGCTGATTTATTTTCCTGTTTCTTTCACTTTTTGCTCTTTGAAATAAGTTTTTTAATGAATTCTTCATAAATGTTTATATGTATCCCAGATGCTAATATTTTTCTCCTGTATACAAATATATGTACCCCGCATATTATGTATGTATTGAATGCATGATAAATATGTATTGCATTCTTGCTTGCTGAAAGAAAACCCAGGAATGGAGACCAGTTCCTTCACGGTTGCAGACTGTCAGGGTGAGAGCAAGCTCACCCGCAGTGAGGTGAGCATTGGCAACAGCAGCTTTATGACATGATTAGGAAAAAAATAATGATATAGAAAGCTGTTTTCCAGGCATTGCAAGGGAAAGAAGTCCAAAAGCTAAGGATGCCACTTCTGAAATGAAGGAATTGTATGTGGGGAGAGCAAAAGAGTGGTTTCTCAGAGCAAAACGTTCCAAAAGTCATTTAGGAAAGTGGTCTGAATTAGTGGGATGGTGAAAGTTGAAGGTTTGGGGTGCTGGCAAAGCTGTGATTGTACTCTCCCTATGAAAACTCTCATTTTCAGTTTGATCTCTCCCATTGACTGTAGCTTCTACCCCGTTTCTGTGAGAGATGAGGAGAATGGCTTGCTGAGGTTGGCCTTGGTCAAGCAGGATAAGAATATTACCCAGAACATGACTGAACAGTGAAGGATTGATCATTCCTGGAGTTCAAATTTGAGGCTAAAAGGATAAGGATATGAAGTAAAGACGGAGGAGAAACAAGTTAGGGTACCTCAGGCAGAGAAGAAGTATTCTATGGTTATAAGATATTGTGCCTTTTATGGAAATAGTTTTATCGTGTGGCATTCAAGAAACTACACTCAAACAATATTTCCTTGTGTCTATGCCTGATCGCACACTAGCAAGCAAAGCATAAGCAAATCACATGGAAAATGGAAAAGTGAAAACAGCATGAAAAAAATTGCATTGAAAAGAATTGGTGTTCTGACAAAAGGCAGAGCTGGGATCACACCCTTATTTCCTAGTAAGAAATTATACAAGTAGAACATGTAGAATTGGAGAATGTTTTGTTGTTTGCATTTTTATCACAATTAGAATATACATATGCATGTATATACATTTATCACACTAATCACAAGAATACAAGGAACTCTATTGTGTTGTGTTCTACAGCATCAAGGTCTCTTCTCTCCCTCGTGGCAAGTTCCTTTAATACCTGGGCTATTGCTGCTTTTCCTGCTGCTTTCTTGTATGGCAACCATACCTTCAACTGTTAAGAATTGCATCCGGGTTCAGATCACCATAGGGATTTCCCTGGCAAAAAGCACTATGACCGAAAGACTGAGCGCATCCTGCTATTTTTGCTCCTGTTCTTACCCTGTACCAGCTTGCTTGTAGGCTCAGTGCCGCAACCCACAAACTGAACAAGTGCAACATCAGACACTGACCATGAAGCTCCAGCCAGAATGTTCGTTCTATATTCCTCAGGTCTCCTGCCATCATCTTTATCTTTCTTGCCTCTTACTTTTGGACAATATTCCTCTCCATCCTTGGTCGTCCATTTAGAAACAGGTCCTGGGCCTGGGACTCTGTCATCAGCACTGCAGATGCAGTCATCCCACTTCACCGATGCTGAGCAGCCCTATGCTGAGAACATGTCTAAAAAGAGACCACTGCAGGCCTGCAGGATCTCGGTTTCAATCTGCCACAAGACCTAGCAAGGTGTTCTTCCTACAGTTTCATTTCTTAGGGAATCCTTGGGCCAGGGATTGTCAGCACACATATTTTTTGGGGGGTCAGCAAACCAATGTTATTCAATTTACACTGTACACACAAGAACATATCTAATGAAATGAGATACTGGTTTTGCCATCATGAGACTGAGATGTCTACCAAGAAACCCATTCTAAAAAACAAACTGATGCAGGCATCTTGTGCTTCACTGAGAAAAGCTTAGTTTTGGGAGTGAAATAGAAATTCTGATGTTGTCTGTCTCTTTGAGTCTGGTTTGCTACCGCTCCCAAGATTCCTTGAATTCATATTTCAAGTTAAGTGAGCCATGTGTGTGGAATGTAACTAGATGCTGAAAGGCCATTGTCACCCAAGATTGTGTGCGATTTAGCAACCCTCAGCCACATGCTTTGGGACGTAGCTTTTGTTTTCCAGTTCTCAGCAATACTCCATGCCACCTTGACATCTTCCAAGCCCTCAATTCAACTGTAATTCAAGGTGGCATGGCACCGGATATATACATTAGCAATTATATACCCATGTTAAAACCAGCAAACATAAGACAGAGCAGGAAACCATAATGTTGACATACAGCTTTCTCCTTTTTTCCTGTTCTGTCTCATGAGTGCTAGTTTTAACGTGGCTATCCACAATTCCCATGGAAGACTCCTAAGGGTAGCTGGGAGGTTTGTGGGGCGATGGATTGTATAGGTTCAGGGTCCTGTTTGAATAGATTGGACAAGAGTCAGTGAAATGTAGATTCTTGCTATTGCTGTGACTTCATTAGCCTCCACACTCAGATGAAACCTTACATGTTCTAAAATCTCAGATAGCTGATAGAAACAAAACTGCTTTTCTCTTATATATGTCAAACTAGATGGAAGAGAAAAATTTCATCTCAATATATACACAGACCATATTCCATAAGCTATTCACTCATTAATAGTGTTGCCATCCTCTTTTGTGTACTGTGCAATGAAACATTTCTCTAGGATATATATGTGTGTGTATACATACATACATACATGAGGGGAGGTTTTGGAAAGAGTTGAGCTAGATTTAGAAATGAAAATTAATAAGAGTAAAATTGACAAATAATAACTACCCTTATATGTATAGCACCTCATCATTCACTAAGAACTTTTATATGAATGTTCTCATTTTGAACTGAGAAGACAGTTTATCCAACCCAATCTAATTAATTTACTAAAGTTCACATTGCTAATTAACATCAGTTCTAAAGTCAAAGCAAAAGAAAAAGATACCGAAGGGTAAATGTAAAAGGAGCAAAGACTTTTCCTTTAGAAAAAAGCAAGTTAGGATTTGAGATTTTGATGCTCAAAAGAATAATATAAAATGTATACATAAAGAATAGTATAGAGACTTAGAACAAGAGAATATGTTAGAATTAAGCTAGCTATGTGGAGGTACAGGCCATTTGCCTGTTTTATACAACTTATCTCTATAAAATGTTCATTATTCATAAGTTAGAGAACATTGCCTTATAAGTTATAAAAATATGAAGAATGCCTTGTCCCTGGATTTTAGGAACAATTACTTAGCTGCATGTTCTCCTTATCAAGTCCTGTTAGAACAGAAATATAACAAATGTGTGGCCTTAACAAACATCTATTTTTTATTGTCCATGAGAATAAATGTCTGAATTCAGGGTGCCAGCTCTAAGGGAAGGATTTCTCTTTATATCCTGGCAGTTTAGGAAGAAGTTTTTATTTTATTTCACTGTCTGTGGACCTGAACTTCTTTGGAGATCTTCATGTGTCTTAACATCAATCTTCCTCTAGATTGAGAAGGTTTTCAGGGCAGAAATCTTGAGACCAAAAAATGTCCCATTCTTCTCACTGTTCTTCATTCTTTATGATGCACAAAAAGGCCTCACAGCCCATAGTATACAGGTAAACATTGTTTTAGTATTCTCTGAATTCATCCAGAATGCATCTGATACTCAATGGTATCCCATTGAAAGGATAATTCAATACAACTACAAGGAAATCGAATTAGCTTGTCTATGATATGATACTATCTTTATGTATGCAAGGAAATAGTTAATGCAACTCTAATTTGAATTTACATACCCACCACTAAGTCGTGTGATGAATAAATTGAAGATTTTTTACTGAATTCTGTGGTCTGAAATTGATCAAACTTGTAATCCACTTACATTGATGATTATGGCCAACTGGAACGTGAAATTTGGAAACAATAGTTTGAAAACACGGTAATGGTGGTAGATTGAATGGTAATGGTGGTGGAATTTTGCAAGGCTCATGATGACTTATCCACTTGCAGATACTTTTCTCAATAACACAAGCAGCTACTGTACACATAGACCTTGCCAGACAGACCACAAAGGCATCGAATCGACTACACCTGTGGGAATATACAATGGAAAAATTCAATATCAGCAGCCCAGATGAGACCAGTCAGTGCCAGACTCTGGAACAGAGCATCAATCTCATTTATAAGTTCAGATGGAAATTGAAAAAAAAACTAAAACAAGTCTATGAGAGCCAAAATATGACCTCTGAGTATAGCCCACCTGCATTTCCAGAGCATCTCAAGAAGAGATTTGAGGCACTGAGCATTAATGACTGTGGGACGACATCAAGACTATTAAATATGAACATTTAATGAAAATGATCATTAAAGAAAAGCTCAAGGTGAATGGCAGAAGAGAGACAGAAATTTTCTCTTGATTATAGAGCAGTTAATGGACATGAAGGAAGCAATAACCTCAAGGAACTGAACGGAAAACGTCAAAGGTCAGTTCAGGAAGACAAAGTAAAGACCAGGAATTATAGTATCAGAAAAGAAGAGCACAGTCAGCATATCTATCAAGATGAAAGAAATGAAGAAAAAAACATCCAAGCAAACCTTGAGCTGCAATATTGAATAATTCTAAGAGCAAAATATTGTACAATGAGGAAAACATCAAAAGAAGATTAAATGGATACACAGAGTCACTGTACCAAAAAGAACTGGTCAACATGCAACCACTTCAAGAGGTAGCATAGATCAAGAACAGAGGTACTGAAGGTAGTAGTTCAAGCTCCACTTATAACATTAGCTAAAAACAAGACTCCAGAAATTCATGAAATACTAGTTGAAACGTTCCTTATTTGTCTGTCTACCAACAGTTCACTAAATTTGGTACAGCTGTCTTCTGCTTCCCCAGACAACATGTATTTTCTGACTTGAGTCCCCATGCTATGCCATATTAATGTATCTATTAGTCTGGCAAACCTGTGATGGTCATTCCGTTTTGTTTTTTGTTTGTTCATATTAAGTGTATCACAGAGGTGGAAGGTCATTGGGGTCATCCTCTTGAAGTTGTGTCATAGACTTTTCCATTTTTCAGCATATGAAACACAAGATTGATGAACCTATAGAGACAGCAAGTAGAATAAAGTTTTCAGGGGGAGGGAGGTATAGTAGTGGTGGCAGGGTGAACAATGTGAGAGAATCAAGGGAGAAAAAATATTTGCAAAACTGATTGTGGTAGTAATTGTGTAATTCTGCTTGATGTGATTGAACTGTGGAAGTATATGATATATATATTAAATCCCAATTTTAAAAATGTTCCCATGTGCTGAGACAGCACTGGAAGCCCTGACTTAGCTATTCTAAAATATCTCCAAGACAACTACCTGCCCAAAGAAGATATGAGATCCATATTTTCACCCAGTCTGAAGAAAGGTAGACCAATAGAATAAGGAAATTATCAAACAATATCATTAACATCACATGCAAGTAGAATTTTGCTGAATACTATTCAATAAAACAGTACATCAACAGGCACCTGCCATTAAATCAAGTCAAATTCAGAAGAAGAATTGGCATGAGGGTTATATCATTGCTAACATCAAAGAGATCCCAACTCAAAATAGAGAATACCAGAAAGATGTTTGCATATGTCTTTTTTAGTATATATGCTGCCAAAGCGAGCACATATGCATGTCTTATTGACTATACATTGGCATTCAATTGTGTAGATTACAACCAGTTATGAAGAGCATTGAGAAGAATAGCAATTCCAAAACACTTCCCTGTGCTCATTCAGAACCTGAACAGGGACCAAGAGGGAGTTATTTGAGCAAAGCAAGGGAATACTGTATAGTTTAAAATCAGGAAATGTATGCATCGGGTTTATAAATTTTCATCATACCTATTCAATTAGTATACTGTGCAAATAATTAAAGAATCCAGGTTAGATGAAGAAGAAAGCATGATCAAGATTGGAGGGAGGCTTATTAACAACCTGTGATTTGCAGATGACACAACTTTGCTTGCTGGAAATAAGGAGAATGTGAAGTATTTGCTGAGGATCAAGAATTTCAGCTCTCTGTATGAACTGCAACTCAATCAAAGGAAGATAAAGTCTTCCTAAGACCAGTAGGTACCATCAAAGTAAACAGAGAAAAGACTGAGTTTATCAATGATTTCATGTTTGTAACATGAAACATTCATGGACATAGCAGTCAGAAACCAAACAATGCTCTACACTGGAAACTTTGCTGTACAAGACCTCTTTAGCATGATGAAAAGCAAGGTTAGCACTTTGAGGATTATGGTGTACCTGACCCAAAACCATGTTTTTTCTAATTGCCTTAAAGGCATGTAAAAGTTGAATGTTGAGTAAGGAAGGCCAAAGAAGAATTGATGCGTTTGAAGTGTGCTAGTGCTGGTGAAGAATATTGAAAGTATTATGATGGACTGTGCAAAGAATCAACTCATCTATCTTGGAAGAAATATAGCCAGAATACTCATAGGAAGCAAGAAGTGCAGCCAAAATACTCTCAGTATTTGGATATGTTATCAGGAGAGAGATGCCTGACGAGAGACATCGCACTTGGTAAACATGATAGACGCATGACACATTCACACAATTATAATCCATCACATAAGGAAGGATAGCCAGACGAGCAACATTAATTGATTACATGTCATTGTCAACTTCTGAAGTCTTTATTTTCCCCCAAGCCCCACCCCTCATGATTATTCATAGTATGCAGCATTTTGAATGATTGTCTTTACTGCCAGTATAATAGAATAACATATAAAAGTATAATAGAAATACCATAAGTGTTTTTTTTATCAGACAGGTAAAACCAGATATAGTTTCAGTTTAGGAAGTTTTAAGTTTAAGGGACAAGCTTCAGGGTGAGGCTTCCCCCTCTGTCGGCTTTGGAGGAAGATTTTTTTTCTCTTGGAGCTTCTGTAGTTTTCATGTGGTGTGCTACCTTTTCTCTCCTCTCTAGGAAGCTGTCCCTGCATGTTCCCTGTGCTCAAAGGACAAGTTTTACTTCTAGTTCTTTTCATTGTCCTTCTGTCTATGCCTGCTTCACTATCATTTTATCTCTTCTAAGATTCAAAAGTGACAGAGACCTACTATCCAAGAAACTTCTTTTATATCAGATCAAGGTGGTAACCTGAGGAAGTATACTGCATCCCATCCGACCCTCTTACAACTGATTGGTTGAAAACAGCAGATCACATTGTAGAGGATGATGACATCATTAGATACCTAGCAAAACACAGAACTGTGGCTCAGTCAAATTGACACATTTTGAGGGGGTGGGGGAGTAGACATAAATTAACCCATGACAATAGTTGAACACCAACCAATTTTTTGGGGTACAGTGACTGTGTAGTCCTGCCATCTGGCCTCAATACTTCAATATTAAAACCTCAGGTTTGAAATTTTTCTTCAATACCTTCAGCTTGAGAGAGCCAAGCATTGTTTTCCCCTTTGCATTACCCAAACCACACTCTCTGCCAGTGAGTCAATGTCAACTCATAGTGACCATCTAGGACTTCCAAGACCATCAACTGTTTCCAGGAGTAGAAATCTCCCAGGAACTGGTTTCCTATAGTCTTAGCACTATGTGCCAATATTTAATGAATGCTTTGTGAAATGGTGGAGTCTTACAACAATTGTGACTACCTAATGCAACCAGCTCTGGAGTGTGTTCCTCATTAAGCACAATCCAGAATTTATCCATTAATTGCTATGTTCTCTTTCTCCTTGTATAAGTTGTACTTACTAGTTCTACTATATCAGTTGCATGCATTGAAATATTTTAGTAGTACTTTTTTGCCTATTCCTGAGCTTGGTAAATGTGATAGACAGCATGCCTATAGAAGTCTTGCCTATTCAAGACTTACCTAGATCTTCCTCTGAAACTCTTTCCACTCTCAACTATCAAAAAGCTCCAAATAATCCTAAATGTTTCTACTGGATTTAGATGTTCATTGCCCACGAAATATTTATGCATAGCTCTATCTCCTTATAATTGCTGATACATTATACTTTCATTTTCTGAGTTTCCTCTTTATCACTACTGTAAGAGAGAAAGGTGGGAAAATCCAAGATTTAGGAATGAATGTGTGAGAAGAATCAGCAGGAATCCAATTTTTATCTGGCAGTGGGTCTAGGACTCACCTTCATCCATGTTTCATTGTTAGCCACTTCAGTGAAACTTCCCCTCTCTGACCCTAACCACATAGAGTTAAACCAGAACTCATCCCTAGATATCCTGAGCTGGATGAAATATACCAACCTACCTGGGGTTAAGTCATTAGGAACGTTTCTTAACCCCTTGTACTTCTGACTATCCAACATGCCCTGGGACGAGTTCACAACTTAGAAGAACTTTATTCCTTTTAAATTAAATTTTATTTTATTGGGGGCTCTTATAACTCTTATCACAATGCATACATGTATCCATTTTGTCTAACACATCTGTACATATGTTATTATTATCTTTTTCAAAACATTTTCTTGAGCCCCTAGCATTAGCTCCTCATTTCCCCCTCTCCCTTCCTTCACCTTCCCTCCACCACGCCTCCTCGATAGTTTATACTTTTTTTTGTCTTATGTCAGCTGCTGCCTCATTTCACCTTATTCTTTTTATTCACTGCTCATCATTTCTCTATTACTCAAACATCCAATGCTGCATTTTCATAAATTGACTCTATATTGACATACCTTTGCCTGGTTTATTGCCTCTGCTAGCGTCTTTAATTCTCTAACAGCTTACAAAATTCTCAGAAACTTTACAAACTTACATCTTTCCATTTATTGTACCAGAAATAATGCAAGGAAAGAGCAACACCCGACAAAGTATGGAAAGAGCCCAATCGCACAATGCACTCATTGAGAGAGAAGTATTCACTGACTCTCTTTTGAACAGGTCATATCCTTAGGAGCTATCATTGAGCTGTGACCAGACTGATGGGTTGGGCTGTACTTCAACACTTTCCCACAGGTTCAAGCTGGCATAAAATCTAACTGCCGTAACTTGACATGAAATCTCACCATCCTTGCTTCTAAGGTGTATTCTGGTTGTATTTCTTTCAAGACAGATTTATTGGTACCTCTGGCAGTCGATGATACTTTCAATATTCTTCTTCAGCATCATAATTTAGATGTGTTGATTCATCTTTGATTTTCTTTGTTCAATGTCCAACTTTTACATGCATATGAAGTGATTGAAAATACCATAACTTGAGTCAGGCACACCTTGGTCTTCGAATATTTCAAAGCAGTCTGTGTAGTAGATATTGCAGTGCATCCTTTGATCTCTTGACTGCTACTCCCATGAATGTTGAGTGTGAATCCTAGTAAGATGAAATCCTCGTTAAGTCCTACCTTTCTCCGTTTATCATGATATTATCTATTGGTCCAGCACAAGGATTTTTGCTTTCTTTACATTGAATTGTATTCTGAAGGCTGCAATTCTTGAGCTTCATCAGCAAGTGTGTCAAGACCTCCTCACTTTCAACAAGCAAGAACGTGTTATCTATATAACACAGATTATTAATAAGTCTTCTGCCAATCCTGATACCACATTCTTATTCACATACCCACCTTCTCTACTTATTTTTTCAGCATACATATTGAATATGTGTACCCTGCAGCCACATTTCTTGACTTTAAACCATGCAGCATTTCCTTGTTCTGTTCCCACAATGACTCTTGATTCGTGTACAGTTTTCAGTTGAGCATAATGAAGTGTTCTGGGGTCCCTGATCTTCTCAAAGATATTCATCACTTATTATGGTACACACAGTTGAGCACCTGTACATAATCGATGAGACACAAGTAAATATCTTTCTGGTATTCTCTGCTTTCAGTCAATATCTGTCTCACATCAACAATTATATCCCTTATTCTAAATTTTCTATATTAACTGTGTTTAACTTTTATCCCTTTTCTCCAATCTATATATTTAATTTCAATGTCTTCATTTGAAAGAGCATGTCAGATCAAATTGAACTGAAGCATTATTAGCCACATTCTTTAAGTAATTCTATTTTTCTAAATTTAGAAATTTTCTCAACAGAAGAATTACCTTGTGCAAGACACATTTCTACTAACAAACTGCATTCTTTACTGTCTTCTCTAAAGCCAATCCTCCCTTAGTAATATTCTTCCACTATATATAAAATATAAAATGTTGTCTTGTGCTTTGTTCCATCTGCTTTGCTGTCTGAGGGCAACCGTACTCAAGATCTGCACTTTACAAAATCTTCTTTTTTCTATCTTGTTACACATATTTTTATTTGACTGAACACACATTTTACATAGAAATTTATCAATTGCCCTTTTCAATGTAGGTGTTTTATTAAATCCATGGATAATTATTGTCATTATTTTATCATTTGTGGTACTCGAGTGAACAGAATTAAGTTTATTCTACCACTCCACAGAGAGGAAAAATATTGTCAAATATTATCCTGTCTCTCTTTTTATTAACCTACATGTTGTGTATGATCTCCTTAGTATTTTAAACCACAGTAATGTGTTCTGCTCATTAAACAAAATTTCAGTTAAATCATCCTAGTATCACTCATCCTTTAAAGATATCAGACTTTGGTGAATTTCTCTGTAATTTCCCCATGTCTTATACTTGGGGTATCAAGATAGCTTCAGCATCAGACACTCTTAAGATAATATCCAACACAAAAAGACAAGAGGAAATAACTTCGCCTATGTGTCCCTCATTTCTTATCAGAGAGAAAGATCTTTCAAAAAAGATCTCTCCTCAGCTTCCCAAGGTACAGAATTGATTTTGGTGCCTAAAACCCAGACACAAGGAGAAACAGTAAATTAAGTATTTGGCATTTCTGATCCTCTAGCAAGAGTATAGGAATAATTGTGAGAATGGCCAAAGACCTGGTAGTGTTTCATTCTGTTATGCACAGGGTGACAGGGGGTTGGAACTGGCTCAGTAGCACCGACCCACAAGTCAGAGCCTGGGGGAGGGGCTCCATGAGACAGAGATGAGGCCATTTGCTCCTGTAAAGATTTACATCTCTAGGGACTTTGATGGTTAATGACTATTAATTGGACACAGATCCTGGTTAGGAATGTAGTCAAATCTGCCAATCAACAGATATCTTGATGACACCTCCTTGGAGGAGTGGCATTTTGTAAAATACAAGATGTAATGTAAAATACAAATTGCCCATTTACCTTTCTGCTTGCTGTGACTCTGGACCTGCCTCTAAAGATAGAACGATGAGGGATATCTGACCCTGAGAGCTGTTGGTGGCCCATTATGCTTCCTCCAAAGTTGGATCTAGTCCACTCTGCACTCACAGTCCTGTGATCTCTCTGTTTGCCACTTCACCTTTCTGCATATTCATCCTGCAGCTACGTGAGTCTGAAGAGGACCCAGCTAGCATCAGACGTACTAACTTGAATTGGACTGGACTGGGGTAGCATCTTGATGTAAAGGTATTTTCTGATAAAAAGTTCTTTCTTGTAAATAGATGAACGTCAGTAGTTTTGTTTCTCTGAGCAACCCAGACCAATACAAGAACCCTATATAGAATTGCTATGAGTCAGAATCTACCACTTGTGTGTCTGTTTGTAGTACTGTGATGGCTTGTGGGACAGACCGTCGATTGCTCATATGCAAGCTGATGTTAAAGCTGGAGGAAATGAAAACAAGCCCATGAGAGTCAAAATATCACCTTGAGTCTATCCCACCTGAATTTTGAGACCATCTCAAGGACAAATTTGGCACACTGAACATAGATAACAAAAGACCTGATGGGCTGTGGGAGGACTCCAAGACTACCATCCATGAAGATGGCAAAAGTTAATAAAAAGACACGAAAGAAAGAGAAGATGACAGTGGGTGTCAGAAGAGATTCTGTCTGAAACTTGCTTTTAATCGTAGAGTAGCTAAAGTAAATGGAAAAAATAATAAAGTCAAGGTACTGATAAGAAATTTTTAAAAGACAGCAAGCAACTAGCATTAGAAAACCAAAATGGTAGAACAAGTTCAGCATATCTTAAAGCAAAAGAACTCCAGAAAAAATTCAAGTCTCACGCTGTAATATTAGAAGATTACATAAGTAGAATATTGAGTGATGCAGGAGAAAGCATAAAAAGAAGACAGAAGGGATACATAGTCACTGATTGACATTCCACCACTTCAGGAAGTGTAGCATATGATCACGAGCCAATAGTGCTGAAGGAAGACACTCAAGTTGCTCTGAAAGCATTAGCCCAAACAAGGGATCCAGGAATGATGGAAGATCGTTTCAGCAAGCTGATGAAGCACTGGAAGCACAGATTAATCTATGCCAAGTAATGCAACCGGGTCAGCTGACTGGAAAATGTCTATATTTGTACCTATTCAAAAGAAAGGTGAGTCAACAGAATGCTCAAATTATATAAAGGTATTATTGATATCATATACCAGTAAAATTTGTTTAAGGTCATCCAACAGCTGTTATAGTAGAACATTGGCAGAAAACTGCCAGAAGTTCAGCTGAATTCAGAATAAGTCAGACAGCAAGGGTTATCATTGCTGATGTCAGATGGATCTTGGCTGAGAGAATACCAGAAAATGGCTGCTTGTGTTTTATTAACTATGTCAAGGGGTTCAACTGTGTGTATCATAGCAAACTATGAATAACTTTGAGAAGAATAAGGATTCCAAAACAGTGCATTATGCTCATGCTCAACTTGTGCATGCATCAAAAGGAAGTTGTGCAAACAGAGAAAGTGAACACTGCATGGATTGAAATGAGGAAAGGTGTGTCAGAATTGCCTTACTCTATTTGCTCAATTTGTATGCTGGGGACATCATTAGAGAATTTGGATTTTATGAAGAAGAATATGGCATTAGGACTGGAGGAAGACTTATTAACAACTGGAATGTGCAGATGATACAACCTTGCTTGTTGAATATGAGAAGGACTTAAGACATTTGCTTATGAAAATCAAGGCTTGAAACACTGGACAACAACTTGATGTTGTGACGACCAAAGTCCTCACAGCTGGACCAATAGGTAGGATTACGGTAAATGGAGGACAGGTTTAAGTTGTCAAGGATTTTGTCTTGCTTGACTCTACAATGAATGCTCATAGAAGCAGCAGTAAAGAGATCAAAATACAAGTTGTATTAGGTAAATCTGTTGCACAAGACTTCTTTAGAATATTGAAACCAAGACATTACATTGAGGACTAAGGTGTGTCTGACCCAAGCCATGGCATTTTTGAAGGTCTCAGAGGCATGTGAAATTTGGACATTGAATCAGGAGACGAAAGAAAAATTGATGCATTGGAATTGTGGTGCTGGAGGCAAATATTGAAAGTACCATGAGCAGCAAATAGGACAAACCAATCTGTCTCGGAAGAAGCGTCACCAGAGTAACCTTTAGAGGCAGGGTGGCGAGACTTCATCTTCCATAGTTGGGGCATGACATCAGGAGAGATCAGTCCCTGGTGAAGGACATCATGTTCAGTAAAATAGAGAGGCAGAAGGTAGTGATGGGGGAAGCCCTTGAGGAAATGAACTGATACTGTTGCTGCAACAATGAGCTCAATCCTCACAATTTTGCTGATGGCAGAGGACCAGGCAGTGTGTTATTTCTGTTGTATGGGATCCCAGGAGTCCAAATTGACTCAATGGCACCTGAAAATATCAACAGGAGTAAGAACTGACCTGACAAAAATGGGTTTAATTTTCACTTTGATTTAGTTTGGCTTGGCTTTATTTGGTTCAGTTTGGCTTATTTGGAATGGTTTAATTTGGATTGGTTAATAAGATGTTCCTTCTGACAAAATAGAAGAAATATAGGAAATGATCTTTGAGGAAATAAAATGTATGTGTGCATGATCTTATGCTATGTTGTGACTACATTCCTTATTACAATTGATGATTATATAGAGTGGCAAGCCTTTTGGTATCATAACCAGCTGTGAAATAACTATACGTGTGTAAAAGTTTATCATATTTTCATAGACGTTAAATAACTAAAGAGCAAAGTATATGCATTTTTATCTTATTAAGCACAAATGTGTTTTCCAATGTAACTATATCAATTTTTATTCCTATAAGAAATATATGTTTTCATATATCTCTTCTTAAAGTTAAAATGATCCAATTAGATCCGTCTCTTTCTCTTTTAGTGACATTTCTCTAAAATTACTAGTTAGGTTAAGCATAACTTCATGTTATATATTGGGTATTGATATTTACCATTTATTGAATTTTAGACTATTTTATTTGTCTAGTCTTTCTTTTTGTCAATTATTTATTAAGAATTTTTTATATACTGAATGCTAATCTTTAATATATCACCCAAGGGGAAATCAAAAAGTAGTGATGCAAAACTATAGAAATTCAAGCAAAATTATAAAAATATGAAGCTACTGCTTTTCAACATAGCTTCAATGTAATTCTATAAAATTCTCTTTCTATTGACATATAATCCAAATATCACACAATTCAGTGCTTTAAACACATTGCAAAAAATTGTGAAGTCATTGCCACAATAACTTGAGAGTATTTTCCCCCTGGACTCATTATTAGCTCTTCATTTCTCTTCAATCTCCCTGGCATTGTCATACTAAACTATTAATCCAGTTCCTATCACTATAGACTTCCCTATCTGGATTTCATGTAAAGAAACATATAAGAACAACATAAAACAGAGAAAAACCTTAATTGAAAAGAAAGCAGAAAATATTAGAAACTAGAACAAATTTAAAATGGGTCAAAGGGAAGTACACATGATAAGGTGGTAAATTTTAACCTACCTATGCTTGCATTCACCCACTTAATGCGCTCTGTCCCATAGCCAGGCTATTCACATCACTGGGCAATGGTCAGAGGGTATTCACTGGAGGCTTAATCCACATGAGGACCCTACAGATGGATCTTGGCCATTGACTGCCATTCAGAGTCTTCTGCAAACTAGGCACCCAGAATCTAAATTCTTATACCATTTTCTCCACCATTCTTGGATTTTATTATGTATGACCCTTGTATCACAACGATGGTGTGCTTCTTCCATGCCACCTCACATAGATGACTTCTTGACTTACGACAAGCCTTAATGCCCCAGATGCTATTTTTTATTGATAGTTATAAAGATTACCATTTGAGTCCCCCCAAAATAGTTGCCATAATTAATTGAGATAATCTCTCTGTCTTGATTTTAATTTGTCCAGCAGATCCTCTTGGAAAATACTGTTTTGATTGTGTTTTTTATAAGTCACTCTGAGACTAAGATAAAAGTATTATTGAAAAAAGCTTGTCTGCCACCATCCACTGACCACAGATGTGTTTAAATATATTTTGTTTGGAATAAACAAATAAAAATATTTGTATGAACTGGAACCCTAATAGAAGGAGTTTTTTAATGACACTGACAGGTAGATAGATAGATGATAGATAGATAGATAGATAGATAGATAGATAGATAGATAGATAGATAGATAGATAGAGACAAATAGGCATGTTTTCTTGCTGAGTAAACTCCAGGATGGGGGAAAAAAGATTATCTACTTATGCATAGGATGTCAGGGTCAGAGCAGGCTCATCTTCACCAAAGTGAGCAGCAACAAAAACAAAATCACTGTGTGATTAGGTCTATCAGGTTATTGTGTTGAAGAATTGGATTGAACAAAAGCCCATAGCTAATGATGCCACGCCTAGAATAGAATATAAGGCATGTGCAATATGTGTGTAGCAGTATTTGAGTTGAAAGATTCAAAGACCAGTCAGGTCAGTGACCTGAATTCAGTAGTGGTAGTTGAAATGATAGTTGAAGGTCTTGGGCTATAGAGCTTTTGTGGATGTAGTCTCACTATCAAAATGTTTCAGTCCTCTTTTTAATATAAACTCTTCTCTGCTTGGTTGCTTTCTATCACCTAGCTACTATGGAAGATAGGGAGACATGGTGTCCGAAGGTGGCATTGGTACAATACTCACCAAAATGAAAATACATCCTAGGACAAAACTGGATAAAACTGGATTTATCTTTACTGAGGCTCAAATTTTAGGTTGAGAGGTTGAAGGTATGATTTAAAGGAGATGGAGACAGACATTAAGGGGAACGTAGAGAATGAAATGAAGCAATACAATGGTGAAATAATGATTTTTATGGGAATGATGAAATTTCCTTACCTTGAAGAAGCTACACTCAAACATTTCCTTCCATCAGGGATGACAGCACATTGACAAGCAAAATGTAAGCAAATCATGTAAATTGGCAAATGGAAATGTGAAAAATGACCTAGAAAAAATTTTGCATCCCGAAAGAGGTATTATCCTGTATAAGGGAGGCATTGCTAAGATCAGGCATCTGTTCTTGTTGCAGAAATTGCTGCAAGAAATCCATTTCTTTGCAAGAAGATTCTTTTGGGTAGAAGGATGATGCTTATTCAACTCAATCCCTTCTTCATGATTGTTTATGTGATCCTGTCCTTGATCATCATTGTACAGAGCAGCTTGGTAGTTGCAGTTCTAGGCATGGAGTGGATACAGGTCAAGAGACTTTCACCCTTGGACTGGATTCTCGCTGGTCTGGCCATCTCCCACTTTTTTCGACAGTGGTTTTCAATGCTGTGTAACTATTTCCTCTATTTTTGTCATAATTTTGCCCTTTGGTACTTACAGATCATCTGGGATTGCACTAATACTATCACATTTTGGATCACCAGTTTGCTGGCTGCCTTCTACTGTGTGAAGATTTCCTCATTCACACACCCCCTTTTCCTCTGGCTGAAGTGGAGAATTCCAAGATTGGTTCCTTGGCTGTTGCTTGGTTCTATGCTGCTGTCTTGCATCACAACCATCCCTTCATCAACTATTTTATATAATGTGCAATTTCGTGCCACCTTGGAGAGTTCCTTCAGAAACGACAGTGTCCTTGATCGATATACTGCATTTGCACGACATTTTATTTGGCCTCATCAAATGGTGATGACGTCTGTTCCATTTCTCCTCTTCCTAGCTACCATCATTTTGCTTCTCGCCGCACTGATGCAACACCTGAAACAGATGCAAGACCACAACACTAGTCACTGCAATTCCAGCATGAAAGCTCACACCAAGGCCCTTAGGACTTTTGCCACCTTTCTGATTTTTTTCAGCTCTTACTTTCTGACCATAAGCCTCTCCATTTTAAGCCAACTCTTTGAGGAGTTCTCATTCTGGGCCTGGCAAGTTGTCATCTATTCTATAACCTCAATTCATTCCACTTTCCTGGTGCCGAGCAGTCCCACGTTGAGGAATTTTCTAAAGAAAAGGCTGCTGAAGGGAGAGGCAGCCTGAGGCTCAGTCCACAAGACTTCAGAGTCAAGGGGTGCTTGTATTGATGTTCTGAAGCAGCGATGCTTTTAAAAATTCTTTTAAAATAATAAGAGCTGTGATGCATACACAATAAATGCAACCCTCATTCTCTCTCGTTCCCCTCTCCATCTATTGCTGACCCCTATAGTTCTTCCCCCATTTGTCAATTACCAGGATGGTCAGACTGCATCTTGATTACTCATTTCTCCTTAATCTTCACCAATGTCATCCCCAGTACAGCCTAGAGAAAACAACCAACCAAAATCAGGGTGTCCACAGCCACCTCAGAACTTATTGTTTCTCACACTTATACAAGCATCTCCCCAGGAGAATTTACACTCTATACCCTGAATCCACAACAATGTGAAATCCTCCATTCAATTTCATAACTTCAGTGAGAAAAAGAGTTTGCCTTCTCTCTCTTGGTTGTCTTTGGATCTTTAGCTGATAATTTCTAGCTCCTTAATTGGCCTTTCAAACATTGCCTTCATTCTTTTAAACCCAATTCAAAATGTAGCCATGATTTCCTTTTCATTTATTAAGATGTAAGTTCTTCTTAGAAGATCAAGCTATTTATCAAATTTAAATTTGTCCTTGCTACCTCTCCCAATATTGACTTTAATTCACTCAACTAAATATTATTTTCATTAGCTGGTTTCTCATTTCTCTATTTTACCACAAGGTGGAATGAACCTTCTGAAAGGATTCCCATATTGAATATCAGCCTGCTTTTTGTCATATACAATCTAGCTGGTATCTGGGATAATATCTATCACAGGAATAATTGTAAGGGAAGTTCAGACCCAGGCAATGTTTTCATCTGTCATGTACAATGTTTCCATCTTTCAGGCTCTAAGTCCGAACTGAGTTGAAGGTACCTACCAACAAAAGCTTCATCTGGGAACTCCTCCTACCATCTAACATCCAGGTGACATTGATTTTTACCTTCTAGCATCTTCTATGTTGTAGTCTGGGGTAACCGAAAACTTTCCCCAAATGGATAAAAGTACCATTACCACAACTATCACCTAAAAATTATGGATATGCCTTAGCTGTTCTGTGGAAGTCTCTTCAGCCTCTGAAACCCCCAAAACCCTTCTCATATCCTTTTCCTGTCTCTTAGGGCCTTGTTTAACATTTCTCCCATGTCATCTCCCATTTCCCTCCTTCTTCCCCTTACCCAGAATCAATAAAGTAAATATTATGAATTCTGAGGAAGAAAATACCTTGATAGCAATCAATTTCCAGGCCTCCAGGATCTCACCTTCCATTGCCATAAGACTTAGCTAGCAAGATCTTTTTCCTAAAAGCTGCTTAATATCTCCAGCAATTCTGGTGCCAATAAATACAAATGTATTCTTGTTTACCTTTATATATATCTGATACATCAGAGAAATGGAAATTCTCCCTTTCCCATTAGAAACTGCATTCTCTCCTGAAGAAAACCATCAGCAGACATCTAAAACCTGCTGGAAAAAGAAAGATTTAGTCCCTGGAGGGCCATGGAAATTCTCTGGTTGACCTCCCAGTCCAGTCATTACTTGAATACAAATTTGAAATTCAGGGGTCAAGAATAAGAGGAAATGAAATGGGACAAGGTCATTTTCATCCAATATTTTTGCCATTTGGTATCTCTCTACAGCATGGTTTGCGACCTCTCTACTATTGGCAAAGAAAGGAGCATGAGACATTCTTTCCCCACTTCTTTGCAGTGCCCTATGCAGCCTTGGCATCTTTAGTCAAAGGTGGAAGGGAAGTTGGCAGATGAAGTAATGTCTAGGGAGCAGAGTCATGACCTGCAGAAATAGGACTGGGCTGAAAAAAGGAAAGAAAACAACAGTGTAGCACCTAACCAGAGACCAGGACATCCCCTGGAGACACCCAGGAATGGGGGTGAGACTGGTAGAGAGGTAGGTTTCAATTCTATTCTCTCCTGTATGGTCACTATGAATTGGAATACATTCAATGGTTGTATGTTGAGCATATGACAGGAATCAGTAAAATATATATTCTTATTATCAATGATGTGACTTGATTGGTAACTATACACTGATACGATCTTTAAAAAAATCTAAAATCTCAGGCAACTAGAGGAAATAGAACTGCAATTCTCTTTTGTCTATACACCAACGCAAACTTTTCAATAAGTCAGTATGGTTTCTGAGGATGCTTAACTTTACGGGAGCCTACAGCCTCACTTTTCTTCCACAAAGGGACTGGTGAGTCTGAACCATTAGCCTTATGCTTAGCAGTCCAACATGAATGCAGCAGTGTCACTAGGGCTCCATCCTTGCTGACGAATGGCAGATCTTAAGCAAAAAGAAAGAGGGAGAAACCCCAGGGATAAATTAACAAACAAACCAGTGTTAAATTGAAAAGGAGAGGTAGCATTTAAAATGAGAGCTGCATTTAGAGAACTAATAAAGAATTTGAGACCAAGAACCAGAAGATCTATGTGGCTACTTTAATTTTTAATTTCTGTCTCTCAATCTGACCCATGGCAACCTCATGCATAATCAAACCAGAGTCCCTGTTCCTGATTCATTTGCATCTTCTAGCCCTATAGGAGACACTATTTTGAAGTAGGTTTTAATTAGTTGAATGTTAGATAAAGTTTGCTGCCCTTCTCATCTGCCTTAGTCTAGAATCCATCATGGAAGACTGTTGGTATTTGACAGACTGGTGGTATAGCACTCCACATCACAGCAATGCACAAGCTGTAGTGAAATGATAAACCGATGTGAGCTCTCTCTCATAAGTGAAATTATCTTTTACCTTTGTTTTTCCAATAGACTTCTTGTTTCTTTGTTTACATTTGAGATAGCCAATGAATGTTAATTATGAGAATGAAATGGTACCTAACAACACTCACCTTTGCAATTCAGAATTGCAGGAAAGCTCACGTGTTCAATAAACATTGAAGTCCTTTTCCTGAGACTTTAACATACTGGTTCTTGTATGTGACAGGACTTAGGTCTGTCCTGATCTTTCCAAAACACACACAGAGAATGAGGCTATTGATGTTCTATAATAGGGTGAGAGCTAAGAATTCTGCAGGAAAAGACTTGCTCCTAAGCAAAGAAAGCTGATGCCCTGTAATCCTCTGGAAGTTCTGGAAAACAGTGAACAGCCTGTATTTTGACTCCTATACCAACAAAGAGCATCTGTTGTCAACTTACAAAAGCCATTGGCAAATAAGATAACTGCCTTTTTTCTTTTAATATCTTCTACCTCATCTTACACTCAGCAATCATGTAAAAGAAAAAAAAGGTGGGTGGGAGAGAAGTGAAGGATTATCCTCCCTCCATCCCAGACACACACACACACACACACACACACACACACACACACAACCAACCACCTCCCCTTGATCCCTAAGCTCTAACTGGATTTTAAAATATAAAAGAGAAGAACCTTTTAATTGACTTTGCCCTTGTCTCTTTCAGTTCTTATAATGAGATATATATGGAGTTTATCATATAATCATGGGATAATTCTATCATAAGTAATAAGTACAGGCAAAATACTCCTTTGAGGAAAGGATGGCAAGATTTTGTCTTACATACTTAGGACACGTTATTGGAAGAGACCAGCGCAATCTCTGGGAAAGGACATTATGCTTCATAAAGGAGAAGAGCAGCAAAAAGAGAAGACTCAGAAAGATGTATTCGCACAGTGGCTACGACAATGGGCTCAAATTTTAACAGCTGTGAGGATGGCACAGGAACCTGCAATATATCAATCTGCTGTGTGTATGGTCACTGTGAGTTAGAATCGAACAAGATTAACAGCCTCAAAACTGGGAAATATTGATCATATTCAGAGTGTGAAGCCCAAGGTTGAAGGAAAAACTTGGATTTTCTAAGTCTACTCTATTCGATAAATTTTTTACACGAGACATTAACATCAGTAATATGTAAAATGCCATGACTATTTCTCTGAGATTGCTCGTCAGGCACTGAGCCTAACATTATCTTATGAAAAGATGCAGGAATAAATCCCCCTTTTTGGGGGGCAACACTGCCCCCTGATGGTGGGCGTAGGAGGCCCAGCCTTGCTCCTGGAGAGCTATTGCTGGATTTGAACCTCCAACCCAGTGGGCCACAGTTCCGCGCACAACCACTACGCCATCAGGGCTCAGCCCTAATAAATCCTTTTTACAGAAGGAACTAAAGCAAAGGCCACAGAAAAGATTGAACTTTGATGAGTCTTAATTTCCTTGCTATCCACAATGTCTAGACCCTCTCTTGCCTGAATCAAGACAGAGAAACTCATATTTTGGACTCAAAATTCTATTCCTTATCCTGGAATTCTCAACATCACCTCACCCTTTTCCAAGTAGGTTTTTGTTAATGGCATACGGTTATATTCTTCCCATAACTCTATTGTAAATTGTGTCAAGCTCTTTTCAAAATTGGCCTGGTTGGTTCACAAAGGGTATCTTTTTGAGGGGGCAACAACTACAGAGAAATAAAATCACAAGGATAAATATGTGAATTGCATGCCAGCCCTGAAATAAGCATGGCATTCTTCTATTGTAATTTTGAAGTTGTAACCCAACTGGAGGGAAAAGACCCAGATTGATACTTATCCAAGAAATATATATTAAACATCAGAATTTGCAGGTACTTTTATTTAGCAAGTCTAGAGGAACATATACTTACAATCTATATTTGAAAGCTTTATTTCCATAATGATGAATAATGTCAAAAATGCTTCCAAACAGGAAAGGGGGAAAATATCTTTGTCTTTTCTCCATTGAGCTTTCAATAGACCCCCTGATGCTCAGTCACCATCCACTAGTTGTGTCTCACATACCGACAGCAAGATTTCTTTGGAGGCAATGGATTCCATTTTTAATAAAGCTTAAGAATTTGATCCTAAATGTAAATTAACTTTTTGCCAATTTTGGTGGCAAGGATATAATTGTATAAACTTGACTGCAGTGCCAATTTTTTTTTATAAGACAGCATATTGAAATGGCAGGCTCCAATGGTTGGATAAAAGCTAAATCCTTTATAACAATCCTTTACTTACAGCTTCATAAATGGTAGACTAATAATAAAGCATAACATCACTAAGAAAATATGCCAGATATACGTAAGTGAAACACAGTTAAATAATGAAGAATAATAACTTGTATTTGCCGAGGAAGGCAGATATTCTTAAGATTTGATTTTAAAATTAGAAAAAGAGAAAGATAAATTTCACAAGCCTTCATTCTGACAGTGTTAAAATAGATTGTGTAGGTAGGCATTTCTTGAGGATATTGGCACATGAATGTTGTCAGGAACTGAGAGTTTGAATGAGGCCCACTCCAAGAACTTGGAAATAAGGTTGTCCTCTGCTGAGTACATCAAGGAATCAACTTCCCTCCCAATTTCTGCCCTAAATCTAACTATCTAAAAATTAACCAGAAAATGGGTAGCTAGAAGGCTCTTCAACCAAATGTCAGGCTTAGAGTTTGGGCAAAGTCTAGATTGTAGCATAGCACAAATCCCATATTTGTTGCTAGGGAGTGGCTTCTTGCTCCAGGCAGGCTTCTGTCCTACAGAACAGAATTCCTCCACAAGATTTTTTCTGGCTGCAGTATTCACAAAAGCAGACAGAGATTTATGTATTTACTATGTGACCCTTTGCAAAACTGTTTGCCCACACCTCCAACATGCTGTAAATCCTTGAGTGCTCATTTCCTGTTGCTTATTAGGCTGTGCTTGCTAGACTTGGAAAGGGGACACCCCACTTATTCTGGTTTCAGGCTCAAATCTTACGTCTATATTGTGTCTCTGGGCCTCAGAGATAAAGCTGTCTCAACAACTTTTTTTTGGCCCCTTTTTCCTGTGGAGGCCACACTCACCACCTTTTTCTTTTGTGCTTCCAGGAGGTGAGATTACATATCAGTATCATACTTACAGGATTGGCAAATTTGGTTTAGAAAACGAAACCGGGATGATCTCCTCTCTCTCAGTCTCACACGCTTTCCAAGTTGACAGGGTACAGGTTACCGCTGGGTGTGGGGGGAGGGGGTGGGCGGGGCATCACTGCCCTGATGGGAGTAGGAAGCCCCGCCTTGCTCCTGGAGAGCTGCTGCTGGATTTGAACCGTCAATCCTGTGGGTCGCAGTCCCGCACACAACCACTACGCCACCAGGGCTCAACCGGTTACCACTTTTCTACTGTTCCTTTCAGTAGAAGTTGTTGGAGTTTTCCTTCTTGGGAGGATTTTCCACCTTTCCCTGTTTCCAGCTTCCGCGGGATTTTCTTTACAAAATGGACAGAATGAGTGGACCTTCCTTTCCCACCAAGAAAAGGGTGAAAGAAGACTTGGATAGACTCGAAGTGCTTTCCTGAAGGGTCCCATGCCTCTAAGCCAAGTGTGAGAAGAAAGGAATGGCCAAGAATGGAAGGGACCATGAAGATGCCAACCCAAGGCATCTCCAGTCTCCGACCAGAGGCAGAATTTGTAGGAAGAATAAATCAGGAGATATCGCAATATGATGCTGGAGCAAAACTCTCCACCTTCTTTCTCTATAATTCCTAAATACTGAATCACTATAAAATGGAACTTATAACATTGCAAACTTTCCGTATATTAAATTTTTTATGGGAAACATCCTGATTATTAAATCAGAATCACCAGAAAAGATGCCTTAAAAAAGAAAAAAAGGGGGGTGATCCCCAGTGGCATAAGTGGTTGAATGCAGGACTGCGGCCCGCGGCCTTGGTGATGCAAATCCAGTAGCGGCTCTCAGGAGCAGCGCTCGGTAGCTTCCACGACCACCCCCCCCCCCAAAAAAAAGAAAGAAAGAACAAAACTTGGGTGCCTTCACCCCCACCCCCACCCAGGACCTGTCTGAAAAGCAAATGTTGGCCAGTCTCTAATGTCTTATTCTAAGTAGCATTCTGATGATACTGGTTTAAAACAAAAGTACCAAATTCTAGAAGATGCCCCTATATTTGCTAAACCATATTTTCCTTTCTGGGGCTATAAACAGAGTGGACTCATGACTGAATTCCCCTTACAGTAATGCTTAGTTAAGGAAGTGTTATCTAACTAAATGGCATGTTTAACTTGGTTTTGCCTGAATACTTTCATTTAGAAAAGTATTCGAGAACTGAGATAACCTTTTTAAACCAATTATTCCAAGGCATATAGTAGCGTTATATGAATCACCTTGCCCAACCTCTTGAGAGTGTATCAGAGAACCTCAAAAGTTGTAGAACATTTCTTTAAGAAATTTCAAGGGCTACATCCCAATGGAAATGTACCCTTTTTTGTCTTACATAAAAGGGAGAGTTTCTGATGAGAATTTTATCTTTTGCAGGAGGTACAAAAGACATCGAGGTCAGGTTTTAACTTTGTGAGAGGGAAAGAAAATTCTATACAGCACTCATTAAACTCTCTTACAAACTAACTAAGCTTTAAAGTAAATTGTGTGTGTGGTGGGGGGGGGGGTTACATTTCTGATCATCAGCTTTATTCTTGACAGAGTAAAATAATCGACACCTCTTCCCCACTACTGTATCCTTCACCCGCGCCCTGATTTCTCTTCTCCCTCTTGTGGACTACCTTTTCCTATTTGTCATCTGACCAAAAGGCAGCGCTTCTCAATGCTCAGCTCATGATGATAGGAACTAGAATGGCGTGAATTATTTAGCACAGTTTCCTAGGACCTCTGCAGCCTCAGTGCATTAATACTTTAAGGTTGCAACCTAGGAAGTTTCATTCTGTTGAAGTATCCCAATTGATTTAGAGATACTTGGAGTTGGGACATGAATGCCCTCAAGCAAAGGCCAGTGAACTTTTTCTGGAAAAAATGTCAAACATTAAATATTTTATTTAACCTTGCTGGGCCATACAATCTCTGCTGCAATGACTCTGCTCTGACGTTGTAGTTTCAAAGGAGCCATCAATCATGTATAAATGAACAAAAACGACTGTGTTTCACTAAAACTTCATCTTCAAACTTGGCTTGGCATTATGGACATAGATTGTCAACTTGGCTATGCTTGCCCAACAACGGGAATTTTTATCCACAAAAAATCTGGTAGTAGGGGGCTGAGCCCTGGTGGCATAGTGGTTGTGCGTGGGACTACGGCCCACTGGGTTGGTGCTTCAAAACCAGCAGCAGCTCTCCAGGAGCAAGGATGGGCCTCCTACTCCCACCAGAGGGCAGTGATGCCCCCCCCAAAAAAAAATCTGATAGCAGGGAGAAGGATTAGGATTCCTAAAGAGGTCAGAGAAATAGAGCCATTGCAATTCCATTTTGTCCCCATTCCCTTACACACATCTGGTATAGTCATGTAGCAGGAGAAAGCTCAGAGCATACAATGGGTATATTTTAATTCTTTCAATTATAAAATGATCAATCTCACTATTCCTGACTAAGGCATCCATTTCCTTGTCTTCAAGCAGGAGATAAGAGTAGAGTGTCCCATAAATTAATATATATATATGAACTATACTGTAAATTTTATATACTGTATAGATAAATACATGTATATCATATATACTCAAGTATAAGTCAACCCAAATATCAGCTGAGGCACCTAATTTTACCACAAGCACTGCATTAAAATGTGCTAAAAAGTTTGGTTTATATGCAAGTATATATAGTATTGTATTGTATTTAAGTATATATAGAATGTATTTATATTATAAAATGTAAACATTTATATAGAATTACAGTTATGTTTATATCTATTTCCTCAGAGGAAGATGTCAAATATCTGATTTTAAGAAGGCAGAGTAAAACTGTTCGGCTTCCTTTCTAGCAAACTTTCTGAAGACACCAGACTGAAAAACAATAGTCAAACCTTTCTCTGAGGAAATTCAGATGCAACTCTAATCTTAAAACAGGAACATATGTCACGAAGGATTAACAAGTGCAATAAAATTTCCAACAAAGTAAAATTCGAAACCAGGTGACACCCAGCATATCTCTGAGTCAAGGCTCACAGTGTAAAACCCAACAAGCCACTGTTACTGAGTTTCTGACTCACAGTGGTTCCACCGGGAAGAAGAAAACTTCCCGGGAAGTCCATGGCATAGTCTTTGAAAACTGCCACATCTTTCTACCATGGAAGTAGTCAGGGGATTCAAACCATTTACCTTCTGCTTTTCAGATGAGCCATTGAACCTCTGACCACCAGTGTGCAGAGTCCTGCAAAATCAGTACTTGAACAAAAATAAATGGAAGCAAAGACTACTTGTATAAACCTCTCAAACAAAATCTCGTATATACTTTTGTGAGGAGCCCAGGTAATATAGACCACAAGTCAGCAGTTCAAGTCCACCAACCACTCAACTGTTGTCTTGGATACCCACAGCAGCAGTTATACCCTGGCCTATAACATTTCTATGATGGTGTGTTAGTCCAGGTACACTAGAGGAACAAATTCACGGACACGCATATGGATATAAGGGAAAGGTTTATATACAAGAGGAATGGGACATTGAGAAAGCATCCCAGCCCAGTCCAGTTCAAAGTCATAAGTCCCATATTAGCCCATATGCCCGAAGTCAGTCTATAAAGTCTCCTTCTGACTCACGAAGTCACAGGCCAGTGGGTGCAGAGTCCCAGCAGGGTGCAGGGATCTCCCTGTGGCTTCTTGCTTCCAGGGCTCAGGGTCCATCAATAGCATCCAGTGGTGGTAAAAGCAACTCAGTGATGGTTGGAGTCTCTACGTGGCGTCTCCAGCTTCAGAAGTCTGGTTCCATCAGGGTAATGCCATGTGACTTCTCCTCCGGCATCTCTATCTCCTCAGATGCTGCCATCTTGTCTTGTCCACAGTTTGTTGTCTCTGGAACTAACTCCCAATAACAGGGAAGATAACTTCTCATTTCCACGAGGGAAATATAACGAGGCTTCCCAGAAGTCTCAGTAGAAAGCCATGTCCACACTGAGGCCTCATTGGTTACTCAGTGGCTATCTCCAGATTAACAGGCTAGACTCTACCCCTACATCTCAATAATGAAATTAGCATAAGCACATGACCACCAGAGATGACATCCAGAGATGGCAGTAAATTTGTTTGTTTGTTTGTTTGTTTGTTTTAAAAAAGATAGCCGGCTGAGTCCCGGAGGCATAAGTGGTTGAGTGCAGGACTGCGGCCTACGGGTTTGGCAGTTCAAATCCAGCAGTGACTCTCAGGAGCAGCACTGGGTAGCGCCCACGACCACCAGAGGGCAGTGATGCAAAAACAAAAAAAAGAAAGAAAGATAGCCTCAGAAACCCACAGGGACAGTTCCACTCTGATTGGGTCACTGTGAGATGGCAGTGAGTTCTGAGTTTGTACGGGCTCTTTTAAAAGAGCCCAGTTGGTTACTACACAAGAGGTTGGTGATTCTATCTCACCAGTAACTGTGGAAGAGAGAAATCCTGGCTATCAATTATGATGAAGATGATAGTTTAAAGACCCCATGGAGAGGTTCTACTTTGTCATCTAGAGTAACTATGAGTTTGAATGGAATTGGAACAGCAACAACAGATGCCTTCTTTTGAGAAGGCCTGCTGGCAGAGTGGTTCAAGTGCTGGGCTCCTAACCCAAAGATCCGTGGTCCTAACCCAACCCCTATCTCTGAGGAAGGAGAATGAGCCATCTTCTTTCATAAAGCTGCTATCTAGCAAACCCCTTGGGGTAGTTTTACTATGTCCTGTAGAGTCACAATGAGTTGGGATCCCCTGGATGACCAAAGGAATATATAGGCAGGGGCTTCAAAAATTAGTAGAAACACCCAATTCTCTTTGTCTTCCATTTTCCTTCAAAGCTTCTCAACTCCCTCTTTTAAAATACATTTAAAAAATTTAAGAAGTAGAATGGCAGAATGACTCATAAAAAGAAATACAAATCTTGAATGACATATTCTAGTCATCAGATGAAATTTTTCCTAGCCGAGAGAATTGTACCTGCTCTTCTCTCACACAAACATACAAATGTCTCTTGTCATAACTTTGTCCATGTAAAACTCATCTTACTCAACAACACCTCAAAATTATAAGTATATATATTTATTTTTTATATATGAAATTTGGGATATGCAATTCTAAAGAGATAGTAACTAGATTAATTATGACCTAATGGCACAGCAGGGGTAGATTGGGAGAAATTGGGGAGCTAAAACCAATGAGTATGAGAAGAAGATGTTCTAGAATCAATTGTGGTGTTTACTGAAAACTCTTCTTATTCTGATTAAATGATTACATTGCATGATATGTAAAGGATATTCCACTAAAATTCTTTTAAATACATATATTTACATTACATGATTTTAAAATACACAGAAAGCAAAAGAACAAGAAATATAAACTGCACATGAAGATTATTGAACAGCAAGTATCTTAACATAGTCAATTAAAATCACAACAAAAGATAGTTCCAAATACTTCAAAAACAAAATGAAAAAGAGGATGAGTTCTCTATCTCATAAAAAACCAGGGAAGCTGGGGCTGAGCCCCGGTGACGTAGTGGTTGTGCACGGGACTGCGGCCCCCCGGGTTGGAGGTTCAAATCCAGCAGCAAGGCTGGGCCTCCTACTCCCACCACCAGACGGCGGTGACGCCCCCCCAGAAAAAAACTCAGGGAAACTACATGAGAAGCTAGAAGAAATTATACAAAAAATATAACAATGAAAAGTGAAGCAGGATTGACAATAAAACCATTGTATGCATGGAAGAAGCACCTGATAGGAAAAGAAATTGGTAAAAATAAAGACACTTGGCCAAGAGAAGAGAACAAAGAAAAATGTAACAGAATGATTTATTAAAAAGATGAATACCTTTGGAAAGTGTTAGTCATAGAAGACTGAGAAAGTCTTATTTCTTGATGTGGACATTGATAGTGCTTATAGTATTTTTATAATATATTTTATATGATAGTGTGTTTTAATACAACTATATTACATTAAAATCCAATAAATAATGTGTTATAGTTTTACAGCTGCAATACAGCATTCATTATATTATAATTGTAATACAACACTAAGAAATTTGCATAAGTAAATCCTGCCCAAATCTTTAAAGGGTGTGAATAGAGTTATGAAAACTAAAAAGAGAGAGTTTAAAATTATCATTTCTTTTCAGAAGTTAGAATTGTGAACCTTTAAGTCCATGGAGAACTTTATATTATATGCACTTAGATACTCAGTGCTATGGTGGCTATGGGGTGCAGTTCATGATTTAATATGGCCCTCCTTTGTGATACATTATAAAACTGAGCTTCCATACCAGAAGTTCTGGTTCCACGTTCATGAGTTAGCCATTGTGCTAGTGAGACAGGATTCATCTGGGCCGTATCCTGAGTCTCCACCTCAAAAGATAATGTTCCTCAAGTCACCATCCTCCTGTCCCTTGAGAGAACGCTCCACAGATTAGCCATCTTCTTTGATATCTGTGTTAAAACAAGCATTAACTTCCTGTTTGAAATTGTTCCCTTAATAGACAGACCACCAGATGCCTAATTAATTTCAAAAGGAAAACCACAGCTCCATCAGAATCCTGGATATGGCCCCAAAACACCCCCGCACCCCACCACCCCCACTGCCCTTCCTAACTGAACGCACACAGACGAGTCCTGCCGAGTCAACTGGTTAAAACAGCAGCAGCAGCAAACACCAGGTACTGTCCTAAAAGACGACTGGCTGGGGACGTGGATGGCCATCTTGGTGACCTGAGTCCCAGGGCACCTGTTTGCCTGGTTAAGCAAGGGAGCCCTGCTTTCACTTGTGGACATTTTTGTCCCTCTCAGTTGCACAGAGCAATGTGGGCAACATCTACTGACTTTCTCTAGATCTCTGGGTTGTCTCTGCCCAAGCTGAGATTTGGTCAGCTTGGGATTTGGTCCAGGAGCTCACGGCCTGGCCTGATGCTCCAGCTTCTGCCGCCTTGTGAGTCAGCAGCCCAATTTGGTGTGAAGAGAGGATCCTCCTGACTGACTTGCCAGCCTCCACAACCATGTGGACCATTTCTTTGATGGTTTCCAAATTCTGTGAAGCCTTGCCGTAAATTGCGGAATTCTGGCCACTTATAGAAAAATGTGAGAGAAAGGAACCCACTTAAAATAAATCATGTGAAAGGAAAATAGAACTTAAAGATTTGGAAAATTCTGTTGCACAATCTAAGAACACGTATTCTATTATACTCCCAAAGGATATGGCTGCGCAACTTTTGTTAAAGAGTTTCAGCCCGTGGCTGGTATAGCTAATGAACTTTCACAGCCCAAAACTCATCTACTTAGATGGAAGGGGATAGAGAAATAAAGGGAGGAAAGAGTACTGGTTATCTCTTGAAATGTCACAGAAAGGAGAGAGGCCAAAGGAGCTATAACTGTTATACTCCAAGAAAAGGACCATCATTGCAACAGTGTGAGAATTAGTGGAATTACTAGAAAAAATATAGAAAGGGAGGCTCTCTGGGTTTCAAAGGCTGAAACCATAATCTTAGATCTGAACGGATGGCACCACAGATTCTTAAATTTCCGAGCATCCAATTTTCACCAACTTGGTTCCAAATATGGAGCGAACATTAATTTGTGCCCAAAACTGGGGGGAAAGAGCTGCTGTGCCCAAAAAGAAGAAAATGAGGTCTATCTGTGTGAAAGGGTTGTAGGTACCACTCAGATGGATTAGGATAATAGAGCCTCCCAAAGCTGAGGGAATGAAATCTTTGTCCCAGTGGTTCTGGAAGGTGATGCTGAAGCCCAGGGCTACTGGGCCTTTACCCCAGACCCTGAGAGAATAGCCAGCACTGAGAACCTGGAAGGAGCGGGCATCACCTCAAGGGACTCAGAGAACAGAAGATGATTTTTCATCCCTGAGAGCTAATTTAACTTGTTCTGGTTTTGTACCTGGCTTGATGCTTGTTACCTTTTGCTCTTCTTCAATTTCTTTCATTTGTATTAGAAAATGTCAACATTGTACCTCTACTCCCACTGCATTTTGGAGGAAGTGACTTATAGGTTTGTGAACAACAGTGTATGTCTACATGTCACAGATTAAAAAAGAATTTTGTCCCAGGATGGAAAATGTCTGAACTCTTGTCCATCTTATGTGAGATGACACAGTTGACATTTTAGCCATGAATTTAATGTAAGACTTTGGTGATGCTATAATAGGTGAATGTGTTTTGAATGTGACAAGTTGTTGGGGTGAATGGGAAGACCATTATGGATTGAATTGTGTCCCCTAAA
Organism: Nesogale talazaci; assembly: GCA_004026705.1. Taxonomy (NCBI): domain Eukaryota; kingdom Metazoa; phylum Chordata; class Mammalia; order Afrosoricida; family Tenrecidae; genus Nesogale; species Nesogale talazaci. Next base: position 62,434 of record PVJH01000894.1, read on the forward strand.
GTATGCATTGTAAATCCTTACCTCCAGGACTATAGCTACTAAGTTTGTCTTTGCTATATTAATGAGGGGATGTGTGGGGTATGTTTTGGGTTAATCTCTCTCAACTATAAAAGAGATAAAACAAGTAAGCAAAAGAAAAAGAGATGGAGATAAGAGAAAAGTCAATGCATATAAAAATCCCCCAGGGAATACCTTCCCCTAAAACCAGCACCCTGAATTCAGATCTCTAGTCTCCTAAATTGTGAGAAAATACATTTCTTTTTTCTTTTAAATCATCCAATTATGGCATTTCTGTTATAGCTGCACTTGATAACTAAGACACCAACACATCATCATAAGATAAAGAAGGATACCCATAATATATTCTTAATAAAAATGCACAGTAAATATGTGTGTGTAGAATATGTTCTTTTTGGTCAAAACTAACTAAATAATAACAAATCCATCTTTGATTATCCAAAAATCCTTTAAAATGAAATGTATCACTTCTGGAGAAAGGTGGAGATTAATAAGAATAGTTGAAAGTGGGATGATATGCCTTCACTATATGTCTTATAGTTTCTTTAAGATTTTGTCATTTAAGTTTATATTAATTATTTTATTAATTTGAAAAAAGAAAATCCAATCATAGTTATGTGCCATTTTGGATAATTATGAAGATATAAAACGGCTTAAAAATTTAGACTCAAAACAATTGTCACCTCCTCAGCGGGAGATCACTACTGTAAACATCCGCAACCCTCTCTTTCTGTACTTTCCCTCTCTGCATGTGACACATTCAAGATGAATGGAGTCACACTCATGGTCAAAGAGAACATTTCAAGATCTCTCTTCAAGTTTTATGCTACTTGTGACAGCATATCACCATCTACACAGAAGTCCCACTATGATTCAAATTTACACACCAGCAACTAAACTTCAGAAAACTCAAGCTCACTGCCATTGAATCAATCATGACTCAGAGTGACTCATGTGACTGTTACTGAAACTGTAACTTCAGGAGACTAGAAAGCTCAGCCTTTTTCCTGAGGAACCATTACTGATAGTTTCCTATGGTCAAATTGGAAAATTCCATCAAATTCCTCAGTCTGAAATCTTGCAACATACAATCCAGAAGCAGTTATAATTATTGGCAATTTGAATACTAACGTTGGAAATGAAGAAGGAAGTGTAATTGGAATATATGGCTCAGATGATGGAAATGAGCCTGGAGAGCGCATGATAGAATTTTACAAGATTGATGATGACTTTTTATTGTACATCCCTTTTCTCAACACCAAAAATGCCAACTAGACATGTGAACATCTCCAGATCAGATGGAACTCAGGAATCAAGTGGACTCTGTCTGTAGGGAGAGACAACAGGAAGCTCAATATCGGCAGCCAAAACCAAGGCCAGAAGTCAATGTGAATCAGAGGGCCAGACCTAACAGAGTTTCCATTGACTTGTTTCAACCAGCTCATGAAGCAGTGGAAATACTACTCTTCTATGCCAGTAAATTGGAAAAACAACTACCTGCTCAACTGATAGGAAGAGATCAACATTTCTGTGCAATCAGAACAACAACAAAACCCAGAAAAATAAGTGACTCAACAGAGTGAGAAAAGTATTGAGCAGTAACTATTAATATCACTGTGTTTAAAATTTTGCTGAAGATAATTGACTACCACACAGGGAAGTACCAGATATTCAAGCCAAATTCTGAAGAGGACATGCTATAAGAGATCGTGACTGTCACATGGATCTTGGCCGAAAGCTGAGAGTACCAGAAAGTTTTGCTCTGTTTTATTGACTGTGCCAGGAGATTCAGATATGTGGATCATAAAGCAATTATATATAACAGTGAGAAGAATGGAAATTCCTGAAACATTTTATTGTGCTCATGTAGAACCTGTACATGGACCTATGTACAGGCAGAACAAATGGATACTGAATGGATTAAAATCAGAAAAGGTGTATGTGCTAGGTAGGCTTGTTGTGCCAACATGGCCAATAAAGATAGGTAGGCTTGTTGTGCCAACATGGTCAATGAACTCTTATGTGATTAGCTAAAGAGTAGATGTATAAGTAGCTTAATTATCCCCTTCTTTCTCTCTCTTGCTCTTGTCTCTTCAGACTAGCTTATCCTGTACCTCGAATTACAAGCTACACTACCATGAGATACCTAATCCATGGACTGTGTCACTGTAAATTGAGGTTCCTTCAAGCCCTGCTTCACCTTGCTACGGGAATATACATCTCTTGAGTTAGGGACTATTGGACCCTGTCATCTGGCTGACTGTTGGTGACCTGCCTTGCTGTTTGCTTCCTGTGACTGGATTGTCTGAATTGCTCTACAGAGGACTAACCAGTGGTCCTCAAGATTTGAAGGACTGCCAGTGTATTAGCTTTCTCACCAAGTGAGTTGCATCGAGCCTGTTGTACTACTTTATAGATTAATTAACTTTGTTTCTTATGTTAGCTATCTTTCTATCTATATAAATATGTATAAAATTATTAGTATCGTGGTTTCACTATGTACATCAGGGTTGTACTGAGAGCCACAATCTATATTTAGGGAAGTAGCAGTCAAGAAATCAAGCAACTGCTGTGTTGTGCTAATCTGCTGTAAAAGGCTTCTTTAAAGTATTGAATAATAAAGATGTCACTTTGAGAACTAAGGTGTATTAACCCAATCCAGGATGATTTCCATTGTCTCAGATGCACTTGAGAGTTGGATGTTGAATATTGTGGTGGCAAAGAATATTGAAGCACCATCAACTTCCAGGATATGAAGGAAGTCTGCCTTGAAGGAAGTGTAGCCAAAATGCTCCTTAGAAGCCAGGATTGCTTTATCTCATGCACTTTGGACATGATGCCGGGAAAGACCAGTTTCTGGTAAAGGACATCTGGTTGGGAAAGTGAAGGGCTCATGAAAAAGAGGTCTGGCTTTGGAGGAGATGGGTGGACACTGACTGCAGCAATGGCTCAAGCATCATAGCCTTCGTGAGGATGGCACAAGACCTTTGGTTCTGTGCCAACATTGTGTTGCCATTAATCGTAAGTGACTGACAGCACCTAAAAACAATAACAGGCTTCAGTGAAATGGAACCCCAATTTAACTTCTCACCTGGCAAGTATCCTTTCTCAAAGAAAAGCCTGGGCCTACCATTTATGCAACAAGGTCTCCTGCCATTAAACTTCATAGGGTAGGTAGGCTTGTAGATAGGAAAGGAGTCCCTTATTGTGAGAAATGATGACTACGTAATCCTCAAACTCCCATACTTCAGGTAGTTATTAGAATGAAACATTCCTCATTTGCCCACACAAGTCTCACTGACATGGTCATATTCAATGACACTTTGGAGGCTCACAGTCGGGGGACAGAACTCGAATCAGATCATCTAGAAGTCAAAGATGAATCTCCTCAGCACTTCATGCTCTCTTACCGTCTCTTTCACTTGACACATTTTCTGCTCCATCAAACTCATTGCACTGCTCAATCTCCACTCTAAAAACAAAGCAAAACCAGAGCTGATGTTGTTATGTCCGAGTAGGACTCATGGCATCTCCGTGGCTTTCAAAGTGGCACTGTGATTGGCATGCTCGCATTGTCTGGCACATGAACTTCTGGAATCGAAGTGTTCAGCCTTACCTCGGACATCCCTCTGAGTGGGTCAGAGCTACTAAGCAAGCTTTCTCTTAGGCCTTTAGCCATTTTATACCACCCCAAAACTCCTCCCAAAGACCACAAATGACAAAATCATTGTTTTGGCTCTTGTTAGTTTAGGAATATGACAGCATGAGGTAGATCTACTGAGGATCAGGTGGAACCTTTTTTCTTTTGTGAAGACTTTTACAGCTAGAGAAATATAGTTTTAGAAGGCATTTAGCTTCAGGGATAAACAAAAACACTTTTATCCAGGATGCTTTTTTGTTGTTTACCTTTTCTCTCCACAAAACTCAATAACTCTAATTGAATTTTTAATAAGAAAACTCACTTTAAAGCTTTAGTCATAATTAAGTGTTTCATCTATTATGCGTTTATATAAAAATGGTTCTAACTTTTAGAGTTCTGGGGAGAAATTATCATATTTTCATATTTCATTGAAATCTCTACTCTTATACTTCATTTTTTTCTTTTCTTTTTAAAAAATACACTTAGTATAAATTAGTGAAAGATAGGTCAGTGTGCTTTTTGTTTTTAAAAATGTGTTTCATATCAAATAGAAAGTTTTACATTTTGTATTGCTATTTCACATAATATTATAGTATCAGTCTATTACTAAAAGTGATTATTCTAGATAACCCTGTTCCACAAATAGATTTTCTTCTAGTTCTACAGTTCCATCTCCTTCTTCTTCCCAACTGCCAAGCTTGAGGGAACATCCCATACAACCCAGGATATGCATGAAGAAATAGGCTTTAGGGAGAAGGGAAGAAGTGCATAGGCTGGGCCACCCTTGGTGGTGCAGATGGGTAAAAGGCTGCTCTGCTAACTGAAAGGTTGAAAGTTCCAGTCCATCCAGAAGCACCTCACCCACAAGAACTGCTGAGCCACTCCTAAAGCTGTGCCCTTGAAAACCCTCTGGAGTTCTGTTCTGCTCTGAGCCATGTAGAGTATCTTTCTCTAGAGCAACTTTCTGTGTCAAAAGTGGAAGGTAGGAACAAGGACCTCCATCCCCAACCACTCCTCAGACTCTAGCCAGTATGCTTCCAGGTCCTGGAAGCATTCCAGTGGTCTCACTGAGACCAGCCAACCCCTAGGAAAGTATAATCCCAGCGGCCCACGGAGGATGCTACCCTCCAGTCTTGTGGGAATTTGCCCTTGGCTGCAGTCTCTCTCTCTAGGAGTAGGACAAACCCATACCAGCTGGTGAGCTCACCCAGAGTGAGTCTTCTGGACTGTGTTTAGCAACCTTGCTCCAAAAATAAACCAGCCCAATCCACTAACATGGATAGAGTTGATTCTAAGTTATGGCGACCCCACGTGTGTCAGGGTAGAGCTGTGTTTCCCATGGGTTTCCATGCCTGGTGTTTCAGCAGTCAATCACCAAACATTTCTTCAGTGTCGCCAATTAACTTCCAGTTAACAGCCCAGTGTACGAATCATTTGTTCCATCCCCAAATTCTAGCAATCTTGTAAATAACCCTACGAATTATTGACTCATCATATAGAACAATCATTGTTTGCTGAGCTTTATTCTATGGTGGCTAGAAGGTTGCTTTTCTCCATCGGTATCAATTGGTTAGGATGAGTGACGCTCTGCATCACTATCTGTGTGCCTTTTTGATGTTTCTCCAGGCTAAATTCCTAGAAGTAACATGGTAGGGTCAAAGGGCTTCCATTCTGTGAAGAATTTTGGTTTTTTCTACCGCTTGGCCTCCCAGAAATATACCAATTTACGTTCTTCCAGAAGTTTATGAAAGCTCTCTTTTCACCAATGCTTCCCCAACTATTGTCTTCTTAAAAACATGCCCTGGTTTGGTAGGTGAAATGGGAAAACCCACTTCTATTTTAATTCACATTCCTTTAGTTATGTGAGTCAGTATTGATTTGATGGCAGTGACTTTGGCTTTGAACTTGGAATGAACATTTTAAAAAATATTTGCTAACTATGTAAGTGCAAAATGCCTGTTCAGTACATTGGTTTCTTTTCTGCTAGGATTTTAATTTTTCATTTGATGAGTTCTTCATATGTTAATATTTTTCCATCATGTCAATGGAAAACATATTCTTAGTCAGGATTTTATTAGTGATACAACTTCTATTACTCTGTTTGTTAACTTCAATGTTACTCGTGAACATCTAATCAATTATTCATAATTTCATACATGTTTGGTGTCATTAGGAATTTGGGACAGTATACATGTGTTTTTATTTGAAAACCTCTCAGCTATATAACTAAGAGTAAAATCAAATTCAGTCTTTGACCAGAAAAAAGACAGTATGAGTTATATTCATATTTATAGGAAAAGACTTTGCCAATGTAAAAATAATCTTTCAACTGAACCTCATCTGGTTCACAAATATATTTTTGGATTTTCCAAATTTGATAGTTACATAGTGAAGAGCATTTTTATTTTCCCACCATAAGATTCAAGTGTCATCACAGCATGCCCACTCCTTACTTTTCAACATGATTAGTTTCCAAAGATCCTGTCTTTATGCACAATGCCAGCATGGAGACTGACCCTATCAGATCACAATGCAGAGCATGACTGCATTCTTACATAACTGCCAAATCACACCATGCATGGCTTCAAACCACTCCATCCTGACTTACCCAAGTTGATTCGTTACTTTAACAACTACAGCCAGGGTCACTGTCATCCTGCACCTTCTCATTTGTTTAGTGCCAGACATGTCATTGGTACACTGGATAATCAGAACATAGATCTTTTTACTATGGACGTAGCAAAGAGTAAAATATAACTATTGTTATTGTTGGTTTTCATTATTGCTGAAGTTGAAATAGTTCTTGGTAAAATACCAAACACTTCAAAGTCTGCAAAGAGGAAAAATAAACAAAACAAACAGGAAGTCTGAAGTTACACATCTGTTTTGTGTGCCACAGACAAACTTACCATAGTGTTGTTTAATCTGTTTTCCATGACAGACTTTCAGCATAAGTAAACTGCAAACAGGGATGTATTTTCAGGAAACATTCTTTGTCATTGGCCCATTGGAATGTCCTTCTCAGACCTCAAATCTTAGAGCTTTGGAATGCATCAGTTGCAAACATTTTGATTTGTAGAACAAAACAGCTCCATCCCCATCTTCAGTAAGTGTGCTGCGTTCAAGGTGTGGGAATAGTGTGCATATTCTGAAAGTAGCAGAAGCAAAGGGGTGTATTCTGCAGTGGAAGTCTACAATCAATCCTGTCTCAGACAATTAGTCATACCCGGTGCCTCTACTTCAGTGCTCTTTCAGAGTTGCAGATGTGAAATGTCAGATGATGAGGTGGTGGATAAGTGAGCAATAGGTATATACGGGAGATACTACTACCGGAAGCCTCCAGGCAAGGAACATCAGACTGTTCTTGCCTCTTACTGGTAGGCAAGTTTGAAACATTGGCCGTATTTTCAAGCCAGACCAGTCCCTGGAGATAGACATCCTACTTGGTAAAGTGTCAGAATAGTGAAAAAGAGGATGACCCTCGACAAAACGGATTGACAATTTGGCCGCAACATACATGCAAACATAAGACCCTTTGTGAGGATGGTGCAGTCCAGGCAGTGCTTCCTTACACTGTCGAGAGGGCCATCCTGAGTCGGAACAGACCCAATGGCACCCCACAACAGCAATACATCTGAAATGAATCAGCATCGACTTTCAACAAAGTCCTCATGACAATCACCTTCACTTGCTCCATCGACAGTTTTGAAATCTTTGGAAATGCTGCAGTCACTCACTTTTTTCCCACTGAGATACAACACCTCCCGGCTGTGGAGTGAATTCTGAGTCCAAAAGAATGGCCCTGAAGGATGTCTATAGTCACCAAGTCTTTACTAAAGCAGACTCGCCCCACCACTCTCCGCTCTCTGAAAAGGGGCGGTTGGCAACAGTTTGCAGCAGATTAATAATCAATCACTGGAGCACCGTTTTTTCTCCTCACACTTCAAATGAGAACAATATGCTCCTCTTCAGACGAACCTACTAAATCGACATAAGTAAAAATCTCATTCATCATCTGGGAATTTTCTATTCCAAGGAAGGGGGTCAGCTGTTGCTCATCCACAAGTCATCAATACAAACACAAGATGACTCAGAATATAATCATCAAATGGAGAGAATTTTACTCCAATTCACTTAACTTATTCCTGAATTGACATCTTCAATGTTTGAGGCCTGTCAGATTTTTTTCATTTAGTAATTTTTCTGTCAAAATCTTAAACCTTGCTTTCTTTTTTGTTTTCCCTGATGAAGGAAAGAGAAGCAATTTGCCATCTGCCTAGTTTAGCAAACTACAACTTTTTTTCTCTTCCCCTATTAACTTCCATCATGTGTTTACTTTCCCACTGGCCTATATACAATAGAAATGATTTTCCCTCTTCCTTTATTATCTTTCAGATTATTGGTACACTGGGGCCTAATATTGGGGCTACTGTGTGCCTTGGGGACCGTCTAATCCAAGGGGCTCACCTTCCAGCCCTGTGTTGAGTGGTTATCTATTGGCATCCATTATGCATCCACTGACTAAGTGGATTGCCAGTTATTTCTTGCTAGGCTATCTTTGCTTGGATGTTCTTTGCTCCAGGAGTGACCCCACTATAATTTGTAACATATAGACATATAGACATGTGCTTCCAGCATATGTAGACATAGCTTCCTGCACACAAGACAACAAACTGACTGGTGAGCTGTGCATGATTTGTTCAGCACACTAAATAGTGATTTAGTATATCTGTGCTGGATTTATTCGTGTTGTGAGCTTATATCAGCCAGGGATGTAGCCAAAGGTTTTCCTTTATGTCCGGCTATGCTCCCTGTAAGGATGGAGGCAGAGAGCTCTGGTTAAGGAGTGTTGTAACGATGAATGTTATTGTTCACCCTATAACAGCACAGCCCAGGCCTTCTACACAGTTACCCAGGCTACAACGTGGGTTGGATGAAGCACATAAAATCTCCAAGACCCTAAGGGCTGATCAATTATGGAGGCAAGTCACATGGCAGAGAAGGATTTTTAAAGAGTGTTGGTTCTTTCCTTCTTAGAAGAATACCACAAATAAAATATCATGGAGACAGGGGAAGGGAGAGAAAAAGAGAGATAGGAATTTTCTTTTCACTAAGATATAAATATTTTATGTGTGAAACGTGAGATTAGTTTCTGCTCTGGTGTTTGGATATAATTTTCCAAATAGAGTTTTTTTTCAAATTATGGCAAGAATATTGTAGTATACTGCCAGCGTGTATCTTTTAAAATTAGGCCAAAATTATAGATGCTTTTAAAATGACTAATATTTCAGAATTATATTTTGCAAGTTATTTTTAGCATCTTTACCTTAGTAGAACAAAAGACTCATAACTCAGTTCCCGAAGAAGATCAAGGTTGGAAGAAGAAAATGATTGTAGCTTAAGGTCAGAGAGAGCGCAAGAGGAAATTATTCATGCATAGATGAAAAACATTATTTCAGTCAATTGTTTGTCTAAGCAACTTTAGAGCATGCAAAAATATCCTTTTTTTTTTCTTGCACACAGCTTGTATTTATACACAGAATAAGGTCCGGATGCCTCAACACTGGAAGCTACTGCAGCTTCTCCCTAAGGAAGGAAGACTTCCTTTGTGCTGATGGGCCAGGAAGCGCTCTACTGTGTCAGGGGAACACCATCCAAGACAAGAAACAAAGTAGAAAAAAACAGAGGACACTGCTTAAGCTAGATCAATCCACTCTGAGTCACCCAGAAATTTTGAGAAATTCTGATTTATATTAAGAACACAGGGAGAGAAAACAATATTTCAGAGGAGAAAATCGCATAGTTTGCTCAAAAAAGAGTATATTATACAAAATGCAGAATCATAAACAGAGAGCAGGCTTGCTGCTCTAAAAGAGATTGACGGAGCCCCTGAGATTGTGATCCTCACTCACCCTTCATGCTTTGAATGGAACGCCTGCCTGAATCAAGGGTCAGCCCAATAGAGGGGACTGTAAAGGGCCCAATCGCACCTGGGAGGCCCTCACGCCTTGGATGAATCAACCATATGAGATTGCAAGAGCAGTCTTTGCCCAGGGAAAACACTCGGGAGCAAAGGAGCAGCCAGAATGAAGGAAAAAAGGAAACAAGAAGCCCAAGGAGGAAGTAGGAAGAGCACTGTGACCTGGTAGGGATTGTAATCGGTATCAGAAAAAAAAAACATGTTTATGTATTTCTGAATAGAAAAATTGAGTTACAAACATTCACTCAATTCACAAAAAAATGTTTAAAAAATGTATACACTATTTGTATGTGTGTGTGTGTGTGTGTGTGTATTGCTTGGATCTACTATCCATGTTCAAGGAACCAACAGTCAAACGATCAAATGATGCATTGTATAGGGGAAATCTGCTGCTGCCCAAGACCCCTTTAAATGTTGATGAGTCTGGATGTTACTTTGAGGACGAAGGTGCATCTGACCCAAGCCATGACATTTTCTATTGCCTCATATGTACGTGGAACTTGAACATTGAATAAGGTAGACTGGAACAGAATCAATGCATTAGAATTATAGTGAAGAGGATTGACAACACTGTGAGCTGCCAAAAGAACAAACAAATCTGTCTGGGAAGAAGCTAAGCCCAAATGTTTCTTAGAGGCATTAATGGTGAAACTTCCCATATACTTTAAATGTATTATCAGAAGAGACCAGCTCCTGGAGAAGGACATTATGCTATGTAATAGTGGAGCAACAAAAAAGAGAAAAACAGTCCAACCAGATAGATTGGCATAGTGGACTTCGATGGGCTTAAACATAAGAACTTTTGTGAGGATCGGACAGTGCTTGGCAGTGTTTCATTCTGTTGTACATAGGATCACTGTGAGTCAAAACCAACTCGATTTCAGCAACATGATGTGTGTGTGTGTGTGTGTGTGGAGAGAGAAAATATGTGTATGTATAACTATATGTATACATATATAACATTAAGAGCTATAACATATAAATTCTTAAACCCCACCCACTAAAAACTTCTAATAATTCCATATTATATTGAGAGAGAGAGAGAGAGACAGTTGGCTTCTATAATTCCGGGGACTGGCATAGCCAGTCTAACAACTGTCGGTTAGTATGCCAGCATGTATTGTGAGGGGATGCCTTTTATTTTACGTCCCTCCCTGAGTCAGTGGACACAGTCCTCTGTGCATGGTGCAGTGGAATAGTGGTAGAGATGGGCAGGAAGGTGAACTGGGGTGATGTGGGTTACACACACTATGTCTAAAGAGGTTTTGGAGAATGACTTTGTTTTTGTTTTTAATCCAAGCTGTTGGTATTTGGAAAGAATGAAATCAGAAAGATAAAACATTGAATCCGAGCAGGATTAAACTCTAACAGGAAAATCCACAAAGAATAAGAATAGGATGGGAAAGTTAATTCTCAGGTCTGCTCTGTCCATCTGCCTAGACTGTATCAGACTCCTTGGAGCTTGCTCTGAACACAGGTTTTGTTTAGTCCCAAACTCTTTATTCCCTAAAACCTTTTTTTTTGTTTGTTTTCCCTAAAACCTCTAAAGTTGTCTCTTCCTTCTAAATTTCCCCATTCTTTCCACCACCCCTCTTGATTTCCTTTCCTTTTTTCTACTTTCTCATTTTCATTACCTAGTTTCTCTTTTTAATTCTTTCGCTATAGTGACAGAGAATGCAAAGCTGAGACAAAAGTGAAGCAGTCATTTCAAATAGGATGGAAACAGTTTCACAAAACAAAAAGAAGTACCCATTTTGAATGTTAAATATTCCACTTTCCACGGAAACATGGGAGAACATATAGAAAATCTGTTGACTACTGCTCACCTCCTTGACAGAAGGATGAAGAAGCAGGAGGAGGAGAGAAAAAAATAAAAGGAAGAACAGAAAATTGAAGATGGTAAAGAGATTGAAGAGAATGTCTACAAATAATATCCAGAGACCTTTGGAAACAATTGAACAGAGTTTGAAGCAGAAGGGGGGAGAAGCCAAGCCAAAACATGCGGCCCAGCAGAGAATAAAGGAGAACCCTAATGAAGGGGGCAAAGGAATACAAAACTGATTGGAAAATGTGAAGTTGAATTATTAAAATAAATCTTCAATGCTCTCTGTGGTAAAAGCAAAAGTCTGATGATCTGATAAAGCATTTTGTTAAAGACTGAAATGGCATCCCAATTAAGAAGTGAGAACATGGCTAAGTAGACTGTTCAGGAAATACTCTGACAGTATTAAGATATAGAGCACATATAAATTCGTAAACACTGCCCACTCAAAATTTCTAATAATTCAGCTTAATGTGAAACTGCTAATTCAGACTGTTTAAATCTGAAGACTGGAAGTAGAATAAGAAAGCATTCAAACAGGTGTTTGTATTTGTTTTAATATGTTTTGGGTTTTGGTGATATGTTTTTATAGTACATGTTTAATCATCTGCATATAAGCAAAGATGCAAACTGTAATCATTTAAAACATACAAATTTAAGAGGTAAGGTGTTACCAAAAATGAATATGCATTTGTATTCAATCTAATGTCCTATTATATGGCCTTACTTTTGGTAATTTGATGATTTTATTCCCACCCATACTGTATGATTGGTCTGCATCTAATTATCTTGTGAAATTTTGCAGAGGGACGGATATCACTGCCCTCTGTCGTGGGAGCTACCCAGCGCTGCTCCTGAGAGCAGCAGGTGGATTTGAACCGCCAAGCAGGCGGGCCACAGTCCCGCATTCAACCACTTACGCCACTGGGGCTCAGCCCTATCTTGCGAAATTTATGGAAGAGAAATTATACACAAGTGGGAATGTTACTTTTGTTAATTAAAACATATTTGGGGATGCATGATAACAAGCCTATCAGTAAACTGAGTTCCTAAGTATCAATCGGGCGATAGTGGAAGGGCAAGTTAATCCATTGACTAACAGATCAAATCCATTATCATTGAGTCAGATGCAACTCATATTAGCCCTATATAGGTTTTCCTCAAATTTTAAATATTTTTGAGGACAGACAGCCTTGCATTTCTCCCTCAGAGAAGCTGACCTTAAGGCCAACAGTCCAATGGCGAGGCCACAGTGCCACTGGGACTACAATGATTAGTGTAGGGTGGATGCAGGTTTAAAACATGTTCTCTAATTTCATTTAGTCAAATGTTGAGCATTTACCTTTTCTTCTACTCTTTGTATGAGGCATGAAAGTGAATCAAATAGACAGCATTTAGTAAAAATACCATATTGCTATATACCCTAAAAACCGTTATTAAACAAAAGAATCAAAATAGGAAGCTATTGCTGCTCAACATATCATCTCTCTAGAGCTAAATCCTTCAGAAGGTGATGTTTCCATCTCTCCATCCCTTCCTTGAGGAATCATTCAATCATTCTATGTATGCCACTGCTAAGCAGTTGTTGTGACCTTCTGGATGGACTTAAATTGTGTTCATTTGAAATGTTCTTTGAGTTTGGGGAACCAAAGAAGTCTGAAGGGGCAAGGTCAAAGTGGTAGGGTAGATGATGTCAGGTTTCCCAATGAAATTCCCACAGGACAGTCTTTGCTACCCTCAAAGAATAAGCAAAACAACAAAAATGTTCCGAGAGGCAACTTTCCTGGTCTTCTTCTTAGCCATATTGTTTTCAGTTTTCACAGAACTTCTTCCTAATTAGCATCCCTTTTATGAAGGAGGAAAACAAGAGCAAAGTTCCAGAAGTAGTAGTGATCTTGCTTCTAAAGTTTCTTCCCTCTCAATTTTAAATCTACTTCCTTGTGACTTCAGCCTTTTGGTATTTCTCCTTTCTCTGGGGTCACACACACAAAATAATTCATTCCTTTAGAAGAAAGGAAGTCTGAGACCCAGAGAAGTTAAGAATTTTGCTCAGAATCACACTCAATGGTGAGAGAGGATTTGAACCCAGGAATACTGGCTCCATTTCATGTTCCTAGAAACTATATTAGGTGCTGGATCTTTAGTTCTGCAAAATTCCTTCACTTTTTTCTAAAGGTATCTAAAACAGCAGGGACCTTTCACTTCTCTGTCACACCCTCCCTGGTTCCAGTTGGCTTTAAAAGGTTGGAGTGGGGGTGGGTAGAAGAGGGAACTTCTTTTTTCCTCACCATTTGGTCGTAAGATTTAAACATTTTTTTTAAATAGTCAGCATTCTACTATTTCAAGAAGTGGTATATGATCCAGAGGCAAAGATATTGAAGACAGGAGCTCAGATGTACTGCAGGCATTAAAAAACAAACAAAAACAAGACTCAGAGAACTGAAAGAATGCCAATGGAAAAGTTTCAGCAAATCAGTGAAGCATTTTAAGCAAGTACTCCTCCAAGACAAAAATTAGGAAGACAATCAACAGACTGGAAGAGAACCATATTTGTGCTTATTCCCAAAAAAGGCACCCACCAAAATGCAGAAAGTATTTAACAATATCTAATGAAGGTAAAATTTGCTGCAGCAATGGTTGTAGTAACACATCCCAATGGAGCTTCCATAAATTCATGTTGGATTCAAAAAAAGGGCAGACATGAAAAATATCACTGCTAATGGCAGCTGGATCTTGGTAGAAAACCAAGAATACCAAAAATAAAGTTATTTGTATTTTATTGATTACGCAAAGGCATTCAACTGTGTAGGTCCAAACATATCATGGATAGCATTGAGAAGAATGGGAGTTCCAGAACAGTACATTGTTCTCATGAGCAGCCTGTACATGGACCAAGAGACATGTACAAATCACACAAGGCATTACTGCATGGTTTAAAATCAGGAGAGGTGTGCAACGGGATTATCCTTTCATCATACATATGGAATATGTATGTTCAGCAAATAAGCCAAAAAGCTGGATTATGTGACAAACTTGGTGTCAGGATTGGAGAAGATTTATTAGCAATATGTGAGTGTATCATTTGTACTGATGGCACAACATTTCTGGTTGAAAATGAAAATGACTTGAAGCATTTGATGATGAAGATCAAGGACTGCACGCTTCAGTAAGGATTACAATGCAAATTCAAGAGAACCAAAATCCTAACAGTGGGACCAATGTAAAAAAATATGATAAATGGAGAAGAGTTTGAATTTGCCAAGGATTTCATCTTGCTTGGCTCCACAGTCAATGTTCAGGTAAATGGTAGTCCAGAAATGATATATTGTATTAGGTCCATCTGCTGTACAAGATTTCTTTAAAGTATACCAGAGCAAGGGTGTCACTTTGAAGATTAAGGTATGTCTGAGCCAAACATTTGCATGTGAAAACTGAACAATGAATAAGGAAGATAGCAACAGAATTGATTTACGGTCTGTAAAAATTACCGAGAGTACTGTAGACTGCCAGAAGACAAACAAGTCTTTCTTGGAAGAAGTAGAGCCATAATGTTTCATAGACAGGAGGATGTAGAGATTTCATGTCGTGTATTTTGGAAATGTTTATAGAAGAGACCAGTCTCCACAAAAGGAAATTATCCTTGGCAAAGCAGAAGAGCAGTGAGTAAGACTGTCAAGAGGGTGCAGTGGCGACAATGATGAACTAAAACATAATGATTATCAGGGTGGTCCAAGACCCCGGTGTGCCTTTCTGTTGCACTTAGAATTGTTATGAATCCGTACTGTTTGGATAGCATGAAGCAATAACACCAGGTTTAAGAGAAAGTCAGAATTTCTTTTGGCATCCTTTTTTTTTCTTTCCTGATTTTTAAAAATAACTTTCTGCTTTCTTCATGTATGATGTTTTGATGACATACCCCCAACTCATCTGGTATTTAGTTTTGGTGTTCATTGTGTCAAATCTGTTCATTAGATGGTCTTTAAATTTAGTTGGGATATACAGAAAGTCATGATGTAGCTCTTGTAAACATTTTTAATTTTCTTCAGGTTCAACTCAAACTTTCTTATGAGAAGTTGAAGATAATTTCACAGTTGGCATCTGCCCTTGTTCTAATGGATAATATTAGCTTCATCCATCTTGTCTTTTCAGTGATATAGTCAATTGTGGTCCTGGGTATTACATCCAGTAAGACTCATGTATAAAGTCAATGATTGGTTGAGCCCCGGTGGCGTAGTAGTTGTGCACGGAGCTGCGGCCCACTGGGTTGGAGGTTCAATTCCAGCTCCCAGGAGCAAAGGCTGGGCCTCCTACTCCCACCACCTGAGGGCAGTGATGCCTAAAAAAAAAAGTCAATGATTATGTTTTTGAAGAAAGGTATTTGCAAAATCATTGTTCTTAGACAATTCTATCACATGATCTCTAGTGCCATGTCTATCACCAAGGGTCTATTTTCCAACTATGGATTCTTCTTTTTTATTACAACTTTCACCTTAATTTTTTATTTCAACTTTCACCAATAATTAGTAATGCATCTTGATCTTATATTTGTTAAATTACAATGTGCACAAGTTGATAAAAATATTTATCAAAAAAATGTCTTCAGCATATATATTAATAGTTGGTGCATAAATTTGAATGGCAGTCATTTCAAATCCTCTTCCTTTATATGAACAACTCATCTTCTTTGTATGTACAGTTATTGTCCTATCACTGACAATGTTGTTCTTCAGAATAGACCTTAAAGTGTTCTTTTTAACAATGACTGAGATACCAATTCTCTTCAAATTGTTATTCTTAACATGTAAAGCATATGATTACATCATTGAAAATGATCAATGTCAGTGAACTTCAACTCATTGATGTCTAGAATACCGCTATTTATGCATTTCATCTTATATTTTACTATTTCTAAGTTCCATACATTAATATTTCATACAATTCATATTATAATTATCTATCTATGTTAGCAGTAATTTCTTTGGATTTTGAGTTGTGGCACATCAGCAAATGAAGATTCTGTCACACAAGAAGGCACCCAAAAGATCAGTTCCACTGTAAGGATATGTCTCTTCCCTGTCTTACCTTGAGTACTTTTCAACCCAGGGGGCTCATTGTCAGGCACCATTTCAGGCAACAATCTACTGCTGTTCATGAAGGCTGACTTTTCAGAGGTCCTCCTTTCTCATCTGCCTTAACCTGCCAGCTTTGCCAGAACCAGTTCACCATGGGTTACTCTGCTAATACTTGAAAGCCCTATGACACAGCTTCTACCATCACAGCAACATATAAGCCACCACAATACAGCAAACCAATGGAGGAGTGGGACCGCTAGCCGTAGCCCTCTGATGACGCCTCCTAATGACGCTCTTTCTCTAGAGTACCATGACTACTACAACCGTGACAAATGAAAGTACTTCCAAAACTATTCATGTGTCAGATAAAAGCAGTGAAATAAAATAATAACTCTCTCGATGGCCCACTGACTAAGATAAACCCTTGAAGGAGTTCATTCTAGTTTGAATTCCTATTGAGAATAAGCATTTCTACCCCATTAGAATCACATGGGGATGTTGTTAAAATGTGAATTATGACTCAATATAAGCAAACAAGAAAGAAAAAACCTGGACTGCCATCAGATTGATTACAAATCGTAGCGACAGTATGGGACAGGCTGGAACTGCCCCTGTGGGTTTCTGAGGCGAGACGTTTTTAAAAGGAGTAAAAAGCTTCAGGTTTCTCCTGTCAGATTCAGTGTATCTCGGGAGGAAATATAGATTCTCAGCAGGGTGGTGGACAGGACTGAACCTTCTGGAAGGTCTGCCCTGTAGGGAAACTCCTGTAATATTTGCTCACACCATGCTTACTTTTGTAGGCAGCTATCTTCAGCTCCATTTTTCTGGACGGCATATTCTCCCGCCTTTCCAACTGAACGCACATCATCGTTGCTCTCCTGGGTTCTAAACGAGAGTTATTTGAGGGCCCAGAACGAGTGCTCTGTAATCAGAAACCATCCAAATCAAACAAATCTGTATTTGTTTATAAAATGACCGACTCTCTTTGCATCTGGCTCTAGAAGGATGCTTGTTATTTTCCTGTCTAAAGTTCAATAACTTGTGGAGTTTAACTTATTTACTCCTGACTTGGATGTCAAGTTCACACTGCAATGATGTCATGATTTTTCACTCTTCATGTCACATAGTGCTTTGTTTGTTATGACATCGTTGCTTTTTAACTCTCTAATATTTAGCTCTAAAGCAAGAATATTGAGGAAACTAGGAAACGAGGACTCATATGGTTTAGGTTGTTAATTCCTTCCCCATCTGCTTTCAGAGTGGTGGATTATATGGGATCAGAATGAAACTATATCACACACTGGAGCTGCAATGGGCCTGGCATTCCATCTGCCAACAATGCTTTCGTGATGAGTTGTTGTTCGGTGTAGTCAGGTTGGTTCCAACGCATAACAACGCAGTTCACAAAAGAACGAAACACAGCCTGGTCCTGCTCCATGCTCACAATCATTATATTTTGACCAACTTTGCCCATTGTTGTTCATTAGTAACGCTTATCAACCATTGTGATAAAGAAAAGATTGGCATTGATAAGGATTAATTTTGGCCACATCCACAATCAACACTCATGAAATCAGAATTAAAGAAGTCGATCAATTCCTGGGTTGTACTAATCTGCTGCAAACACAGATTAAAGTGTGACTGAACAAGAAAGTCACTGGGAGGACCGGTATTTTGCTACAATGTACTTGTTTTTTGTATTTGACTCTATTTAGTTTTGTAAATGCCTTCTTTGTTACTACAAGCTTTCTTTGTTTCCCTGTAGGTTAGCTATAAAAAGTTCACTTAGATAAAATGCTAACTAAGTAGCAGTAAAAGTGAACATCTAAAACAAGAATAATGAATTTTTGAAAACCATATAAGGGAAAAAATTTTTAAATAGATCCATACACTACAACAGTGATTTCCATTGTCATACATGGCAGGAAGGAAAAGATGATACCATCAGAAGTGATTGTATTTTTTCAAGAATGGAGTGAAGATCACGTCTCACCTCCCC
This sequence comes from Nesogale talazaci, assembly GCA_004026705.1. NCBI lineage: Eukaryota > Metazoa > Chordata > Mammalia > Afrosoricida > Tenrecidae > Nesogale > Nesogale talazaci. Next base: position 80,965 of record PVJH01000894.1, read on the forward strand.
TGGCTGCACAAGGGAGAAAGAAACTTGAATTCCACACCAGCCCCAAAGGGATTTCTATGAGTCAGAAGTTAGACATACTCCTGTCTGCCTACCTTCTCTATCTTATTTCTTCCCACAACCCTCAGTTTCACTGCAGTTTGATAGCCTCTTGGAACCCAGGCCTCATGGAGCAGATGATTGTCACGGATTATTAGGAAGTTAGCAGGTTACATTTCAGGATCAGTATCAGACTCCATTCTTTGGCCAGAAGGTCCCATTCTCAGTTCTGCTGACATTGAATCTTCTTCCTGGCTCTTAACCTCTCAGCCATGACATCTGTTGTCCTCTGCTCTCTCAGATCAGTATTACCAAGCTCCTTTAGCTCTGATAAAGGCCACCAAAGCCTATCACTCTGCAACCCAGCCTCCTGCCCAAAGGGATCGATCTTTATTAGTTCCATGAACCAGGAAGCCACTATCTCTGCTCATGCCTCTGCTCCCTGCCTCTTCCCTCCAACCTTCTCTATCTCATTTCCTCCCACAGCACACCATCTGCCTTCTTACTCTTCTCACAGGATCTTCAGGTCCCAAAGACGTGCTCCCCTTGTGCCTCTTCTGAGATGGTTCACTTTGCACCTGGGGGAATGGCAAAACTGACCAATTGCATGCTAGCCTTCCATAGACTTTATTTACATTGAAAATATAGTCAGGGGAGACCAGTCCCTGGAAAGGGGCATTCTGCTTAGTAAAGTAACTGGGTAGCTGAAAAGAAGAGGACCTTCAACAACAAGGATTGATACAATTGTTGCACTGATGGACTCAAACATAACTCTTGTGAAGACGGCAGAGGATTGGGGAGTGTTTCAATCTGTTGTCCTAAAGTCGTTATATTGATATTGTATATTGCTTTTTGCAGAAGACATCACATAGTGAAGATTCGTTATTTTTATGCTGTGAAATGAGATTTACTTGAATTTTAAGGTTCAACTGTCTTTACTTAAGCCAAATTGGACTTGCTTTTTTTTGTTCTACTTTAGTAGCCCTCGTCTACAGGGGAGTGCCAACGTTTTTGTGGACTGCCAAGCCTTTCGTCTACAGAACCCCCAAGTGGGTTCAAAGCAACACTTTGTCCCACCCTGTCTCCTGGTAGACCAGGAGGCGTCCATCGTTCTTGCTTCTCCTCTCCTCTCCCTGGAGTCAATGATAAAGCACTGATTCTATCTCAGGAAGATAAACAGTTGGTTACAGGGTTCCCCGGAAATTCCAATAGTAGAAAAGGAGGAATACTGCAGGAGAACTACAGGCCTGTTGAAAGACAAGGAGTTTCTGAAGCCCCAGGGAAAGTAAAATTACATTTTAATGTAATTTTATTCCAACAAGGTTTTTTTATCATAACTTACTGTTCTTTTGAACACCATTAAGCACAAATCTTATATTCAAGGCCATCTTTGGTTTTCCACAATAGAAACAAATGACATTGAATTGCAAAGATGGGTGAATGTTGTCCTGCACACCCGTTGCTTCTTTGTACAGAATTGTAGAGTGTGATTGGATTGACCAGGTGAGTCTGGTAGTTAAGTGAGAGATGAGTGGAGCCTTTAAGAACATGTATCTTGTGGTTGACTTTGTGAAGAGATTAGCTGACACCAAAGCCTTTAAGGTATTTCTATATTTTGAGCTCTGCAACCAGACCAGCAGATTGCAGAAGGTAAACTTGAGACTCCCACAGAAGAGGCTGACACTGACAGATAGAAATGAAGTTAAGCAGAGTCATTATTAAACTCCCTGTGGCAAAATTTCAGAAAACCAGAAGTTAAAGCCAGATGCTCTGCTCCCTAGCTCACCTGATTTAAGCCTAGTCAAGAATTGGCAAAGTTCATTTTGGAGCCTTCCAGAAATCCATCCGGGTCTCCGGAGGTGCAAGGGGCTTGCTGAGCATTTGCCAGGGCTGAGATGCTATGTATGAAATCCCCCAAACCAGTTGAGCCCTGTTGGCACAGTGGTTGCGTGCAGGAATGCGGCCCACGGGGTTGACAGTTCAAATCCAGCAGCAGCTCTCCAGAAGCAAGTCTGGACTTCCTCCTCACACCAGGGCAGTGAAGTAAATTAAAGAAAAAAAAGAAAGAAATCCCCCAAACCTTAACACCTGAGGTATGGGAAGTCCCTAAAGATTGTCTTAGATATAATCATCTTACATCATACTCATCAGCCTGATTGTACCCTGAGGAAAAACAGCTTCAAAACTTTCAGTGCTCTGGAAGTGATTGTGGCCTGTGACACGCCACTGGCCTATTGAGACTGCCCCCCACCTTCTGGAAAGTCATGTGATGGACATTTCAATATGCATGTCAACAAGGACATGGGATAGAAACGGTGATAATGAAAACAATAAGAGCAGCAGTATTGCATATTCTTCCAATGTTATGTGGCCATAAGAATTCACTTATCCATCAAGATGAAATAAGTTCTCATTCAAACACATGTTTGATATGCTAACACCATTCTTAGAGCATTGTAAACATACAAGGAATTAATTCCACAGATACTTAACAAATCGGTGTTGTAAAAAAAATATATAGGCAATGGCAACCCCAAGTGCTGGCGAGTTGATTTCAGCTCATGACGATGCTGTGTGTACAAGAGTATTACTGGGTACCACAGTTTTGCTGGGATGGAGTTTTTTTCTAATTGCCACGGTGCTTTTTGGTGGACTCAAAACGGCCAACCTATTGGTTAGTAATGAGTTTGTTTGCCATTTGGGTACCACCCAGGGATGAGAAGAAATGTTCTTTGCCGCTATAAAGTAGAATTCTACGTCAAGTTGCAGCATACACAGAAACTGTCTTCCCTCCTGGTGTAGATCCTCTGAAATTCCACTTCTTGTTGATGTCCTCTAATCATTCCAACACCTTATAATCATCTCACCTTTTTCCCACTCCATCTTCCTGATCTGCTCCATTCTACTCTTGCTTTCAAAGAAGAATCTTATAGGTGATGACAGTCACCTATCATATTTACATTGAACAACTGACTACTCATATATATGAGTGTGTGTACATATATAATAGTTGCATTTATTGAGGAGGCCTGGTGGCATTGAAGTTAAAGCCTTTGTCTGCTAAAAACAAGGCTGGTATTGGAGTTCACCCATTGCTCTGCAAGAGAAACATGAAGGAAGTCTTCCCTTTCTCTGAGATTTACAGTCATGGAATTCCTCTGGAACAGTGCTACTCTGGTCCCTTGGGGTAGCTTTGAGTCAGAATTATCTTGACACCAATGGTTGCGGACGATATTTATATTCCAGACCAACTGTGGAGTGAGTCTCTGAGGACTTGGTTTATGCTTCAAAATGTCCCTCCCCCACCAAGAAGTTCTCGGTCTCCCAGTAAAGAATTCACTCTCCACCTATCTCAGTCGTGTCCTTGAGGTTGTGGTGGTCATTGAGTGCCATCAAGTCAGTTGGTCCCCAGAGGCCCTATGCGCTATAGTACAGAACACTGCGCAGTCCAGTGCCATCCTTGCAATGGTTCCTCTGGCTGAGTCCCTACCTTAGCTCTAGCATCTGACATGTAGTGTCAAGTGCCTTTAAAATGCCAGCATTGGGTAGAAATGCAGAGTGTAGGCCTGTGTTACTAATTCCTTGCTTGCTTATTTATTTGTAAATGAATGAAAAGAATTGGAAAATAAAGGGATGAGTTTAGAACTTTCGATCCCCAACTTATAACCTTGGGAATGCATCAGAAATCTTCTGTAACTACCCAGAAAATTTAAAAAACAAAATAGCAACAACAAAAAAACCTTTCTCTCCTGTGTCTAAACAGTTGAGGTTTCTTAAAAACACATCCAATTGCTAATCTTTTTGGGGATGAATTACAGTGCATATTGTGTTCATGGAGTCTCTTATTGTCAAGATCCAGATTTTGTCAGAAAAGAGGGAGAATTACATTAAGCCATGTGGGAAGAAGATTCCAGAGGAGCTGGGAACTTTGGACCTCTAAAGTCGACTAACTTTCTTTTGCCAGTAAAGCCAATCTTTCTTCTTGTCTGAGGATGCTACCCTCCCTTTGCCTAAAGAACTTGCAATCAGTTTTCCAAGAGCCTTTCATAACAATGTTAAGCTTCCTCTTCTCTGTGGGTCTTCCTAGAACCATACTAAAACCTAAAAACCCTAGGAGGTGGTGCACAGAGTGTGATGTGGGAGAAAGTGCCATGCACAAACATTTCATGATTCTGAAAATGTGCATGAATCACAATCTACTAGAAATCATTAAAACAGAATCTAAGGATAAAAGCGAATGAATAACCACTTCTCCAAAAACCTGTTTTCTATCACATTGATTTCAACACAGAGTAGCCCAATAGAACAATGGCCTCATGGGACTCCAGAATCCTAAATCATTATGGAAATCAACTGCTGCATCTTTCTCCCATGGAAAGGCTGAAGGATTTGAACCATGGAGCTTTTAGTTGACCACCACACATATTAAATTCTGGACCACCAGGGATCCTTTAGATTAGATAGAAACAAGGCAAATTTTTAGTACATGAGATCTTACCAGAGAGTCTAAATTGAATGCATGAACTCAGGTAAATGGATGGGCTCTGTGTGGCCACACAGGTTGATTTTTTTTTCTTGACTGAAATTTTCAAGCATGTTGATGAGTATATGTCTGAACTTCAAAGTAAACCAAATAGTCATGGTCAATGAGCACTGTAATGACTTTATAATAACTGGCCTGCTCACCAACTCCTGATGATGCTCTCTCTGAAAAATTACTTTTTTACTCAAGTTTGGAAAATACAGTCATGAAGAAAGAAAGAGCATTGCCTCTTACCTCCATCACAGCTGTTTTGGAGAGGTTGCCAGTGTATCCAAATGGTCAGAGATACTCTGAATCCAGTGGTGAATTATGCGACCTCAGGGGACTAAAACCCACTCATCACTCCATTTCCAAAGAGTAGGGGAAGATAGGTGCCTAAGACATCATCAATAAATGCTTCTGGATTGAGAAATAGAAAAAAAAAACGACTAATCAATTTTTGCTTGATTTTCAGCATTGCAGTAAGTCTTGCCTTATTCTGTTCTAAAGGCTGTCTGTTGGTCAATGTACAGATTATAAAGAATCACAGTTAAGTGTTAGGAAGTTCCCATTCCTCTCATCGCTATCCCTAGTTTTTCATGATCAGAGCAGTCAGTAAAACACAGGGATGTTTTTTCTAGTATTTTTGATACTTTGGTTACTAATTAGTCTGTCTTAAAATAGAGACATCCCTGGCTAATCCTGGTGGGTCTAATTTTGCCTAACCAGTCTTTTAAAATAAGAAGGGAACTGCAGATATATGAAAAGAATGAGAAGGACCTTGTCAATCATTGCTGCTTTGAAGATGGATGGGGCCTTGGGACCCTGAAAGAAAGAAAATGCTTGTCCGGAGAGCTGAGGAAAATCCTCCAGCCAGTAGTCAGCAAGCAAGCAGGCAGGCAATTTAGACCTACAGCTACAAGTAGCTGGATTCATCTGAATGAGCTGGGATGAGGCTTCTCCCAGGAGCCTCCAGATCAGAATTAAGGCAGGAAAGCCCTTAATTTCTGCCTCAAGAAAGCTTGAGCTCTGTGAGACCCTGGCTTACTGAACTGTGACCCAAATGATGATTGCTTTTTAAAGTCACTACATTTGTGGTAATTTGTGATACAGCGTTAGAAAACGTAGGTAGGAGCCTCCTTCCCTGAGTACAAATTCCAAGAAGAAAAAGTACACTTTCTTCAAATCCAGCCGCAAGGCTGGGCCTCCTACTCCCACCACCAGGGGGCAGTGATGCCCCTCCCCCAAAAAAGAAAAGAAAAAGTACACTTTCAGCTCTAGTTCCTCAACTCATAGTATTAGTTTCCTGCTATCATTTCTTCTGTGAATTGTTCACATTACTGCTGTTGTAAAATGGTTTTATTTATATGGTTAATTTCCCATTAAACCTTTGCGACGAAGCATAGGTTTTTCAATTCCCTGAACATCCTGGGTATCCTTAGGGGAAGCGTGGCCTCACCAGTTTACAAATCTTTAGAGTACATTCACTCAATTGTTTCATTGATTGTTTTAATAGCATATCACGGTGCTGCATGGCTTGATCCAGAAGTTCTTCTAGCATCAACCAGATACTGTATTGGATTCTGTCTTCCTCAATGACAGGTTAGTGGGGACCAAAGGGAAGGTGGAGACCACAAGTAAGGTCCAGCAGCAGGAGGTTGTTTGTTTGCCAGTGCACCAAACAGGCGTCAGCACCATTAATATAAGTAGTGAGTCTGCACTTTGGGGGTTCTCATCATGTCCTTGTGTCTCATTATCTGCAGCTCTATGTGTTCGTCTTACCCACGTGCACGCCTGAAAAGAGTGAGCTTGTGGGCCGTGGCATTGAACTTGACTTAGCACTCCAGACCACTCCTCTTTTCCGTGAGTTCATGACAGATAGTGCTGTCCTTGTAGGATTACCAATCCATTCCTCTTCATCCAAGGACTTTCTCGGTCTTAACTCTGGCCACCCCTCGTCTTTGGACATCCCTTACTCACAGGTCCATCAAAATGATTGGCCATTTATTTCCTTTCCTACCTGAAAACCTCAGTTGAAATCACATCAATGAGAGCAGCCCCAAAATGTTAAACCCTCAAAACACAGGGTTGTTATATGGACTTATTTGATCTCAGGGGACACGGTCTCTTAATCCCATTTTCTTGCCCTTTTCTAGTGGCCCCATCTCCGAGATCGGGGTTACTAGGAAGAGGTGGCTAAGTATCTATGATCGCTTTCCTCCCAGGACAATGACTACAACAAAGATAGCCTCTGGAGTAGATTCTTTCCAGAGCAAGTGAGAACTTCTGCCGACAGACTTTTTATCACCACATGGCAGTCGCTTTAAATAAAATATTTTCTCACCAAGTTTGAAGTCCTCCTATCTTATCCCCTGTTTTTAGTTCCTTTAGAGAAGACATTATCATAGTTATGTCTTTATAACTCTCAGAGCAATTTCTAACAAATAATCATAAAGTTTTATGAAATGAGTTGAAGCCTAAAATGACTAAGGCCCAGGTGGATATATTAAGCGAGGACATAAAAAGATGGCTAGATTAAGTTCGCATTGCAGAAGGAAGAGTAGAGTGAGGTAAGAAACTGGATACAGTACCGACTTTGGGGGTCAGAGGCCAAGTAGGGAGTCTTGGAATGCATGGACGAAGAGAGTAAATGAAATCCCAGGGGAGAGTAGAAATGGAGTTTTCGATTAGACAGTATGTCAAGTAAAGAGATGCAGCGTGGGAGATGCCTGGCAATATAAGGTATCCGGAGCTCTCCCCAGAGGCAACTAGCATCTGAAGAAAGTCTGAGTTGTGCTGTGTTGGATCATAACCTTTTGGAATCCAAGGGAGAATAAGCCAGCCCTGAAGAAACTTCACGAGTAAATAGAGAGATAAGGAGAGAAATGAGAACAATGTGATTGTGCCAGCGTGGCTAGGTCCACAGCACTGTCACAGACTTAGAAAAGAAGAATGGGAATAGGCTACTTGATTTAGAAACACAATGTCCAGGTACTCATTTAAACGATAGCAGCAAAGTAGAAATAATATAGAGAACACAATCTGTAACAAAAGTGAGAGAAGGCTGTGAGACATTTATTGTATTTGATGAAGATGAAGCAGAGAAAGTAAAGACAGAAGAGATCAGGGCACAAGGAGTTGAGTTGGTTCCTCCGCAAGTTTGAATTCAACAGGGATGGAAGCAATGAAACCATAAGAGAGAAAGCAAGAACAAGAAACTTGCGTATAAGACTGAAGGCAGGTGAATGGGTAAAAAATAGATATGTCTATGGAGAACAGGCAGTTTGTGGTTATAATGATAGGAGTCTGAGGATATGTGTGGAAATAAAAAGAGATGCCACAATCAGTGATTTTTTCCCCCAAGAGACACTTCATAATGCATGAAAAGAAATGATTTGTAGGAAATCATCTTGCTTTCCAAATTGTGAGTTTTCTTAGTGGTAAAGAAAGGAAGAGAAAAGAGAAAGAAACTGAGACCACAAGATGGATTGCTTCACCCTGATTTGCTCTGTCAGACTCATAACTTTTACTTTAATTGTATTCTAAGTTTGCAGAGCGGCAGTTAATAATAGTCATGCATTTTGGATTAGTGAAGATTTAACAATAAATTTCCCCATGACTTTGGTGCTAAATTATGTTATGTACTAACTCACCCCAATTATAAAACATAATTCTTCAGATTCTAGTTTAATAGCAAGACACATGTGCATTACTAATCTCAAGAAAGATTTTAAGGACACACACATGAGGGAACTTTCAAAAGCTTGTGGGAAATGGAATTAAGTCATCATACAATTTTTTCTGTGAATTTTTGAAGCCCTCTCATTTGCTCATAAGCATGCATGTATATGAACCAAATTTAAATGTAAAATCATGCTTATCATACCATCTTGGAATTAAGAGAGATATAAAACTTAGTAAAGGCAACTTTATGGTACCCAATGAGTTCAAAAGCGTTTCAAAAGAGTTTTGAGAACTGATCATCAAATGAAGCTTATCTTCTTGATCATTTTTCCTTCTCATTGCTTCTCTTATTTTCAGTAAAGAATTCAATATAGCATTACCAGAGTTGTATAGCTTAAGTTATATTTATTTAATAATTTCCATTAGTTTTCACATTTTGCTTAAGGGTTTCAAGAGGACAGAAGGGGAGGAGTACTCCTTTAGTATCTACATTAATGTTTTCTTCATTGAATAGTATGCAATCAGTGAGACTTGAGTCTCATATTCATGTCCATTCTGCAGATGGGTACCTTAAAGGTGTAAAGAAATATCAAGTAAGTGTGCTCAGTACAAGATAGCTACTTGTTGACAATCGAGATGATATTTTCACACACACTCATCTCCCGGTTTTGCAGTTTTCCTCTTTTACTATTAGAAGAGAGCAGAAATAGAATTAATCTTTAGAACCACTACTTGTCCGTCAGTGTGTCATACTTCAGTGGCTTGTGTTGCTACTGGAAGCAATCTCACTGGTATTTCAATGCCAACAGGGTCACCCAAAATGAGCAAGTTTCAGTGGAACTTCCAGGCTAAGAACAGGCAGACAAAAAAGGACTTAGTTCCCACTTCAGCTAGGATACTGGATGTTTTAAAATCAGGAAAGTTGTGTGACAGGTTATATCCTCTTCCCATACTTGCTCAATCTGTATGATAAATAGTGAAAGAAGCTGGATTATGTGAAGAAGAATGAGGCACAAGGATTGGAGGGAGGCTTCTGAACAACCTGGGATCTGTAGATGACACAAGCTTCCAAGAATTGTGTCTTGAGGCACTTGCCAATGAGGATCAAGGAATGAAGCTTTCTCTATGGATTGGGAATCAATGTAAAGAAGAGCAAAAAATAAAAATAAAAAAGGAAAATCCTCACAACTCTACCAATAGATAATAACATGATAAATAGAGAGAAGGTTCAACTTATGAAGGATTTCTTTTATTTGGCTCCATGATCAATGCTCATGGAAGCAGGAATGAAGAGATCCAAAGGCAAGTTGCATGGGATAAGTCTTCAGCACAAGACCGCTTTAAAGGGGATCTCTGAAAAAGGAGATGTAACTTTGAGGACTAAGGTGCACCTGACACAAACCATGGTATTTTGCATTGTATGTGGAAGGTGGGCATTCAATCAGGAGGACCAAAGGAGAATTGATGCATGAATTGTGGTGCTGGGTAAAAAAATTGAAAGTACTCTGGTCTGCAAAAAGGACAAGCAATTCTGTCTTTGATGAAGTAAGGCCAGAATGCTCCTTATAAGCAAGAATTTTAAGACTCTTGTTACATGCTTTGAACATGTTGTCAAGAGAGAGCAGTCACGAGATGAGGACATCATGCTTGGTAAAGTGGAGGGGCAGCAAAAGTGAGGAAGAAACTCAAGGATGTGGGTTGACCCAGTGACTGCAACAATGAGCTCAACTATAAGAACAGCTCTGAGGGCAGGGCAGGAGTGGACTGTGTTTAGTTCTGTGCTAATAAGGGTGCTATGGATTGGAACAGACTCCTTGACACCTAAGGAGCACAGCAATGGTCTTTAGACCTTTTGACTTTTTAAAAATAAAATGAAAAGAACTTGATATGTTTGATGGATTAGCCCTATCCTTCTATTGATACTGAATAACAACTCTCAAATGAGTCTATTTTCCCAGTTCCTTCCTTGGATACCTGAGGTTGTAAAGAAAAAACAAACCTAGATAATAAGATAGTCAGTCACTTCAAGCAAACTCTGGAAGAGAAGAAAACATGGTGTCTGTCTCCATGATTTTACTCCCGTCCAGCCAGGGAGCCTCTTTAGGTCTAGGGTCATGTTGAGCTTCATAACAGATCAGAACAATGGCTATCTTCAGTCAGGAGACTTCAGTGGGTCTAGGACTCTCCTTAAAGCAGGTCTCAAAATATTGACCAAAACAAACTCCTTTTTCTTATAAATATATAAGAAAAGAGATTGGTGAATATGGAATTTAGGCTGATGGTCACTTTGGGTAGATGGGAAGAGAGAGAAAAAGTTGACCTCAAGGAAAACACGTGATATTGTGTTTTACTTTAATATGATGGTCCAGTATAGAATGCCACCCCAATTGGCGGAATTTCATCCTAAGTCAACCCAGTAAGCAGTGGCATCTGCTATGTTTATACCATACACATTTGCACATTTATTTGGAGCTTGTCAATGGGTAGTTGAATCAGCTTCATTTTCTGCATCTGGAATAGTCATAGTAGCATAAAACATGAACTCTTTTTTAAAAAGACAAAAAAATAAGTGACCTGAAGGATCCTTTGTCATAATTCCTCTCTGGTATGCCTGCTTCTGAAGTTTGGTACCATCTAAATTGTAAAATATATTCCCATTCAAATATGAATATATAGGAATAACCTGTGATGCCTCCATAAAATGTAGGTTTCAACCCACAATATCTAGTTTTTGTGATTAAAAAAACAGAGAGAGGAATCAATGCCTGCATTTTTTTTTCAAATTTCCTTCAGTGGTTCTTGTGAAGCTGATCAGCGGTCACACTCAGATATTCTGTATAGTGAAGCATCCAGAATCGCCATTTTCTTAGCATGCTCTGATTTATCTAAAGTTACTTAAAATTGCTAGAGTATTTTTTGTTTTTATTCATTTTATTGGGGCCTGATGCAGCCCCTATCACAATCCATACATACATCATTGTGTCAAGCACATTTGTACATGTGTTGCCATCATCATTTTCAAAACAGTTTCATTTTACTTGATTCCTTGGTATCAGCTCATTTTCCTTAGTTCAATTGCTACAGTTTTATCTGGTGTGACAGATTTTACATAAATTTGGGTGGGCCAGGATTCTCCCATGCTGTGATCTAACATATTGTGGTCAACTCCATGATGGCCTCGTCTGTAAAGCCATCAAGCAGTTGTGGGGAGAATAATCTGATGATAGTCTTATATACAATTGAGGAATGTTTCATTTGGCAAAAGACCTACTCTTAGTACATATAGACTGACTCTGTGCAGCAGCTAGCTCACTCCCGCTGCTGGATCCAGATCCTACATCTTGTTATATTACTTGATGATCCCATGAGCCATCTGTAGACTGCTGACCAAAGAGTCATTCAACTCTGCATCCACCAACCAGTGGACCTCTTTCTTCCTCCACTGCTTCCTACTCATCAACTGCTGCAGATACAGGAATCAAGCGAAAACCTCCAGCTTATAGCTGGCCCACGGACTTGAAATGGACTGAATTTATCCACTTGTATGTGAGCTCTACCTGGATATAAATCTCTTTCTGTCTACATACACCTACAAGTGTCACTGGTTTTATTTCTCCAGAGAACCCAACCCTACCCAATTGACCACGTGATATTGGTTCTCTAAAATGGAAATGTTTTATTATAAGACCAAGACACCAATAGAAGGTGAGGAGAAAGAGAAAGAGAAAGGAGAGCTTTCTGCATCTATGACAGCCAAAGAAGCAATGCTGTGTCAGAGATTGCACTGTGCAACGTGCCTGCAATCACTGTCTTCACCCTTTCTACTCTGTTAGCATGGAAGCTATTAGAAGACTCCACTTAACTGAGCTTGGAAGCCCGATGAGATCATAGCCCAGTGACAGATGGTATCAAGAAAATGAGGCAAAAACTAAGCACAAATGATAGCAGGAAATGAGAACTTGTATTAGGAGGCAGTGCAGTGCAATCTTGAACTGTCTAATGAGAAATTAAGTTAGCTAAGTTCATCAGTTCATCACGGCCTTTGGTACTTCACTAGGATCGTGATATTGTGATAGAGTTACTTTTTACAAGCAAGAAGACACTAATTCCTTTATGGAGAAATTAAATATAAGGAATTTTATCACCTTGTATTTTATTTCCATTACCACAGTTTCCTTGAAATACCTTTTAATAGATTTTTTCTCTCTCAGTGGTTGAACATGCATTAGCAAGCTGATTAAAAAGCACATAAAACATCTCTGAAAAAAAATGCTGCTAGCTGTCAATGCAAAACTTAACTACAACTTTCAGTAGCAGAAGAGGCAAATCCTCTCCTCATCTAACTCCTGAAGAGATTAAACTGACAATATTCTACTATTGTGGACTATTTGATTAAGTATGTACATTCAACTGAGAGGATTTAGAGAAGCAGTATTAATGAGAAAGAATGAGAAGTTGGGATCTGGAGGAAAGATCAGAAAGGCCAAGAATGAAAGAAGTTAGAGTAGGTTAAAGCATTTCAAATCCAAATTTGCTGTTTTCAAGTGAACCTAGTGGGCAGGGTAGAACTTCCCTTCTTGCTTTTCCAAGACTGCAGCTCACTCAGTAGGTAGGCCCCTATGCTACTAGGGCTTTCAGGTTAGACAGCATGAAGATCAAATAAAGAACTGATTGAAGACATATCATCTTTCTTTGGTATTCTTGATCAGCCTCATAGGACTTCCTGGGAAAATCTAGGTTGTCATCCTTATGAAGGGAGCCCTGGTGGCACAGCGGGTTAAGTCTTGGGCAGTTAAGTGCTAGGTTGGCAGTTTGAACCCCTAAGCCACTCCATGAGAAAGCTGACACTGTCAGCTCGCATAAAGCTTTACAATGTTGGAAACCCTACTTCTGCTCTGTCGTATCCAGTCTCTATGAACCATCATAGACTCGAGGGCAGTGGGTAGGGATCTTTATAGAGCTAAGCCAGAGGGTCTGTTCTCCCCCGGAGATAATGATGGACTTGAGCTGCTGTTCTTTCTTTTAGCACTCCTGTACCACCTCCCTTCTTTTTATCTGAATGGAAAGTGAAGACCATGAGAGCATCTGTGCCTCACAGTGCCGGTACGAAGAAGTGATGAATTAACCAGGTAGCATTCTCAGGAGAGAACCTGGCACACAGTGAAGACTCAGTCTTCAGACAGTCCACACTGCTCAACAAAAAAGGGCTCACATAATAAATTCTTAAAAACCTTTCCCCCAGATAACTTTCTTCTCCTTCATTTTAGACTCTTAATCTGTAATTCTGTCATTCATGGCGATTGGGAATCGTTGGACACTCTTCTCTGCATGATGACCCTTCAAGGCTGAGGGAGTCTATGTAATCGGAAACATGTGTGGGTGTAGAGCTCTTCAGGGAAATGCAGGTCCCAATCTAATTTCACAAAGTAATGTCAGGAAAGAAACAATCAATGTGTTTCCTCCAAATCAAGGTACTTTAGAGAAAATCTTTTAATCCATCTTTAGGTTAGTGAGACATGGAGAGAAGCACTTGTGTTCAAATGCCATGTATGAAAGCGTTTCTCCAATCTATGTTTCTTATTATATTGGAGGCTAACCTTAAAGCGTAAGGAAAGGACTAATCTATTAAAAGTATTTGTTTAGGGTCCATGCCTACATTAAGATTCCAGGATATTCATTTTTAATCTTGAGTTTCATGACACAAGATTTGAGTTTAATTTTCATCTAGGTTCGAATCATCCATTTTAATTTATTCTATTTTGTTATTGTTGTTGTTGTTGAGAGTACACAAAGCTGAACCCAGATCAATTCAACAATTTCTTCGTGAAAAATTCTGTGATTTTGATGACATGCTTCAGGTTATACTACCGTTCTCCCTTTCATTTCTGAATGGTTCTTCCCCCATTAACCTTAAAGAGTAGCTTGAAGAGGAAAGGTACTGCTGTAGACACAGGTGGGTTCTCACAAAACTGGTGAATATTTTTACCAATTAAATAAAATAAAACAAGACACAAAGAAGCTAACCACTAATAATTTGATTCCTACTCATGGCAATCCCTGAAGGTTTCTGTGACTGAAGAAAATTGTCCCACTGAGTGGCATGGACCATGATCTTTATGGGAATAGACTGTCACATCTCTGTCCCACAGAGCAGCGGCGAGGTTCAAACTGCTATAAACACTTCACCACTGTGCCAGCAAAGCTTCTTTACCTATTTGAGTACCAGGACTCCATCCAAATTAAGTATTTAGGACTTGATGGACTTTGTTTACTAGTCATAGTAGCAACTGGATCAAAAAACCTCCCCCCAAAAAAAAAAAAACAATGACCTCCCACCACCAGAGAGCAGTGATCCCCCCCCAAAAAAGCCCCCCAAAAACAAAAAAAATAGTAGCAACTGGAACATAAGGCTATCCATGTCTAATAAACATACATTTCTTCAAGCAAGGTAAACAGACCAGAAGCGAAATGTGATCTCTGTCTCATAACCTCATTTTTAAAATATTATTTTAAGAAATTTTAAGAAGTAAAGACTTAACTTTTGTTAAGTTCTCTGTGTCAGAGAGGGTTCTCTAGGGAAATAAAACCAGGATACTAGTAATTCTCTTTATATATTTATTTAGATAGAAGGGTATAAAAGATAGGAAATAAACAGTTGAGGGCCGCTGAGTAGTCCTCTGTAGAGCAATTCAGGCTATCTGGTCACAGGCAGCAAACAGCAGAGCAGGTCGCCAACAGTCAACCAGATGACAGAGTCCAACAGTCCCCAGCTCAAGAGATGTATATCCCAGGAGCGTGGCAAAATAGGGCTTGAAGGAACCTCAACTCACAGCAACACAGTCCACGATTAGGTGTCCCACGGGTAGTGTTGCTTGGAGGTGGAGGCACAGGACAAAGAAGGCAGCCGGCTCGTCCCAAGATCCAAAAGCAAGAGAGAGGGCAGGACTCGCCGAGCCCTTCCTATCTCTGCCCTTCAATTCATTGGCTGTGCTGTCACAACAGACCTACCAATCTTCTGTGGCCATGTTGGCGTAACAAACCTACCCATCACATTCTCCAACTTAAAAAAAATATTTATGAACTAGATGTTCTAAAATGAAGAGAAAGCTACCTGGTATGATGAAGCAAAAAATTCTGAGTTTTTAAGTCATGTATTCCAATGGAAGAAAGATGTACAGTCTGGGTGAATAAAGATTACAGTCATGGATACCTTGTCAGGCAGTTCTACTCTGTCCCTTAAGGTCACTGTGAGGCAGAATCAACTCGAAGGCAACAGTTTTTCCAGTATCACTTTTAAAAGTTACACTAAAAAAGTTGATAATTAGCATGGCCAACTAAATATTAATTAGTCTTCTGAAAACAGTAAATGATATGGTTA
Organism: Nesogale talazaci; assembly: GCA_004026705.1. Lineage (NCBI taxonomy): Eukaryota > Metazoa > Chordata > Mammalia > Afrosoricida > Tenrecidae > Nesogale > Nesogale talazaci. The sequence continues at coordinate 96,585 of PVJH01000894.1, forward strand.
TGACCCATATGACTTGCCTGCAGTTTACATCAATTGCCAATTTTCCTTTAGATGATTACTTGTGGCTTTGGGAATGTTAAAAGAGGGAAACCTGAGAACCAAACACAGTGGGTAAAGCATGTGACCTGCAATGAACCTGGGGTTCATATTATATTTATTCTTTTCCAGGAGGATGCATCTCCCCACCTTAGACAAAGTTTTGTCACAATCACTTTTCCCCAACCGTCCCATATCTGGTTCCCATCATGACTTACCTATTTTGTTTAAACTCATCTTTGCTTTTAAGAAATAACAAGTAGATAGGAATGCTGTAAAAAATATTTTTGTCTAGAATTGTGCTTGTTTTGGAGAAATGATGTTTAGGGTGCTAATCTTCCAGATTACCCATAATGGAGGTGGCATAATTTTTTTAAATGGCATTTTGTTGCAGCAATTAATGACACAGAACTTGTGCACAATATAATTACCAACAACAACTGTATCCTCCATATTATTGAGATCAGTAGATTGTGTGTAGAATTTTAATATTATAGGATTGAAAAAGAAATGGGATTGTAGCTCTGATGCTCCTTAACTGTGTAACTTTTAGCAAGTGTGATGGACATTGAAGATACATTGCTTATATTTCATCTCATAAGAACTGTTGGAAGGTTTATAGTTGACTGATGGTCTCCAACTCACACACCTCTACACATATCCCACCCCCAAGAATCCACATAAAAACACCTCTTACCAAGCCGATGGTCAATGATTGAGTAACTGTAATAGTAGGACTGGTAATGCAGAAGAATCCTTCTAATCGGAAACCTCTGCACTCTAGATGATCCTACTGCTGCCTCCACATAGAGCCATGCTTTCCAACAGAGTGGCCCGGCCTCTCAGAGCTGCATGATATCCTTAGTTTTCTCGTATAGAGACACACTTCTTTCCTTCCCTTTCTGTTTTCACATGTGAAAGAGGAACCCTCTTTCTACCATCTTCTGTTCCATCTGTCTTCCCTTTGTCCTTCTAAGGAAGTTTCCCCAATAAATGGAGTGGATTTTTATCCCCTCTTAACACTATTTCTCAGAGGACTCAAACTAAGAGTGATTTACTCAGCTTTCCTACAATTTACTTACTCTAAATAGAAGGGAGAATAATAATGCTCCCTCATAATAAGAATGGTAAGTTATTATTTTTAAGTAAGTAAATATGTGTAATAGTGGAAACTAAAAGCAAGTAAGTAAAATAAAACAAAACAGAACTCTCCCATATAGTCTTATGAGGGTGCCTCCTAATGACTTTCATTTTCTCAAAATGTCTCAAAGTATGAGAGACAACACCAGTATGTGCTATTCATCTCCTACCTCCCCTGCCTTTGTCACCATTCAAAGTTGATTTTATTTGTGAATTCAATGTGCTCAGATGAAATTCAATTCCCATACTGCATTGCAGCTTATTGTGTGTGGGTGACATTTTTCCAACCATTGGTAGAAAAGCAGAAATCAGTGGACTTGGTGTCATCAGGGAAACATTACTTTTCCCCTAAAAGAAGGGTGATCTATGCAGTTCAAGCTATTCATCTCTGTACTTCCTTCTTAGAATTTACATGTCATACTTTGACATGTAGTAGCCATCTCTGACAGCCATTTGTGACAGAAGCATAAATAAAACACACAGAGACTATAAAGATAGAAAAATACTTGGAAATTGTTCACACATTAAATAGCTGAACATATTCTCAACTGATTAATAAAATTCCTTTATAATTGAGAAGGGTCATTTTTCCCTATGTTCTTTCCTCATATGTGCCCATTGGACACCACCATACTCAGGCCTTCCCAGATGATTTTTATTCTGATTAAAGTGAGTTTGTTTTATCTGATTATTCTTATCATTATAAAAACAATTCAGAACCTTTTAAAGTTCTTCCAATCAGAAAGTAATGGTATGCTTTTCTTATTAAACATAAACATGAATGATTCTTTTGTTGTTTTCCACAAGACAGAATTGGGAAAGTATATGTGAGATAATGAACATGTTTCAAGGGGATTATTTCCTACAAAGAGCCCCCTGAATTTTTATTGGGTTTTATTATTTACAATACCTCATATATGTATACTTGGAATATGGGCAAAGACATTTATATTACTTGGATATCATTCAATGTGAAGCTAAAAACTAGAATCCAATGATTAGGTTCCTCTGAACTGTGTGAATTACAGCTTTGCAACAATCTTCTAGCAACTGTATGGGTTCAAGGTATTTCCCTATCAGTTTGAATTCTTCTGCATGTACGCTTCTGTTAAGATTTCCATTCTCATCAGGTTTTACTTTGCTACCACTTACATCTGTTTGCACCTTCTATAGTAAACGTTTGATGCAACCTCGATGATACAACCTCCAGGTAATATTGGTGAACTAGCTTGAATTAGAGAACGTTTGCAAGTCATCCTGAAGCATAACCCCCTGTCAGAATGAGTAGAATTGACACATAAGGTTACTTAGGCTACAATGGACACAGGTCGTTTCTCCCTTGGAACTGCTGGAGGGGTTCAAAAAAACCAATCCTTTGGGTTAATAACCAAGCACTTGACTGTTGTCCAGGTGGGCTCCTAGTGTGGGGTCAACAGGACTTCTATTCTTTATTTACATGAATTTTCCACTCCCATTCAATGAAAATACTTCACATCTGGAAGTCTCCTGTGATAATCCAGATATGCTACTTGGAATAAATTATCTTTCAAATCATTATCACTCACCAATAAATCTTTTCAACTTACCAGTGTATGTCATTTATTGAACATTAGGTAAATTAGTTTTATAACTAAGTATAATTCTCTGTTCATGAATTTATTATTTTTGAGTGCTATTTATTAAGATAACTCTATTTTAGCTTTTGATCAGGGTTATAGCAGGTTAACATCTAACTCTTGACATGGTAATGAGCATTTATCTCAGTGCTAGGAATTTAAGACACTAGGAAATTGAGATGAGGGGGCCAAGAAATTAGCTAAGACCTCAGTGAGATATAGCAAAAAAAATAATATAAGCTTTAAAAGTTAATTGGTTCAGAGATCAAGTACTAAAACCCAAAATGGAAATGCAATCTCTTCAACTATTGTAAGTTACTCAGGTAAAGAGCAACTCAAAAGAAAAGGGGTAATTAACAAAAGAAAAAGTATGGCCAGTTAAAATGAAAATCCTTCAATTAAATATTTAAAACTAAAATATGAACTAAAACAACAATGTGGTATCAGGCTATTTATTACCTGCCAAATTGTCATATTTTAACAACTGGTAACAATCCTTGTGTTGAAGGTACAGGAAAAGAAACAGAGAGGTTAATTAAGGAAATCTTGTTGGCAATTTGGTAACAAGTATCACACTTTTTTGATAATTTAAAAATAGGTAACATGGGCTGAGCCCCGGTGGCGTAGAGGTTGTGCGCGGGACTGCGGCGCACTGGGATGGAGGTTCAATTCCAACAGTGGGGCTGGGCCTCCTACTCCCACCACCGAAGAGCAGTGATGCCCCCCCCAAAAAAAATAGATAACAAATATCTTGGATTATATCTTTATTGTCATAGTAATTCCTCTTCTAGACATATTGGGTGGGGAAATAATCAATGATAGCAGCAAAAAAACTAGTATTTTTTAAAGCTATAAATGACTAAACTCAAGTGGAGGGGCAGCGAAAAGAGGCAGGCCTCTGATGAACTGGATTGACACAGGGCTTAATAGGCTTACGTATTGGAATGATAATGAGGACGTGAGGTGGGCACACTACCATGCCGTGTTTCCTTCTGTTGTGAACAGGGTGGCTATGGGTAAGAGCTAACTAGATGGCACCTAACAGCAACAAAAACAACAACAAAAAACAACAACAACAACAACATCAATGACCAGTCATCAGGGATGAATTAGAGAAATCAATGCACTCCAAAAAATGCTGGGTAGTCCTTTAAGATGGTTATGCAAAGGCAAGATTGCTGACATCTAAAGTTATTCAAAAGTATCGCTAATTGAAAAAAATATTTTGTAAAAACTATGTATGCATATAAAATATAAATAGATATAATTTGTGAATAAATGCCAGTGTGGTAGGAGTTTGTGTGATATCAATTTCTTTTTTTTCCACTTGGCTCATCTATATTTATAATTTTTGATTAGTGAACATGTACTTGACAAAGTTTTTTAAAGTATTCTAATAATTACTGTGTATAAATGAATATTCTTCCAGCATATCCTCCAAATAGATTTTAAACTTTGATCCCTTTAATGAAAGAAAAATGAAAAATGCACTAACAACTCCAAAGCTGTACACTTAGCACAGACTCCTTAACTCTAAACCCTGTGCTTCACCCCTTGGGGTGGAGTTCCAAAGTGAGATTTGTAGTGAGTAAAGCTGACAGGACCAACGAGCCACTCGGACCTCCTTCTCTATCATTTGGGATTGGATTTCATATTTACTAGGGGGCATCACTTGAAGACAAAGAAAAATAGTATAGAAAAATCCACTGCAATAGAGTTGATTCCCATGTATCATGACCCTATATGGGATTTTCAAGAAGCAAGGGTGGTGAGACTTCCACTCACAGCCTTTGGACATATTATCAGTAGAGAGCCATCCCTAGAAAGGTATCAGGCTTGTGGAGTCAAGAAGCAGTGAAAAAGAGGAAGCCCTTCACCAAGCTGGATTCACGCAGTAGCTGCAACAATGGGCTGCATCCTCAGCACGCTTGCGAGGATGGCACAGGTACGGAGGGCTGTTCTCTTCTGTGGGACATAGGATTGAGCCAAATGAGAACCAACCTGAAAGCATGTAGAAAATAACTAACAACATCTTCAAGGAAACAGAAAGTCTCATTTTTCTTCTACGGATCAGCTGATGGCTTTGAACCACTTGTCTGGTGGCTAGCAGCCCAATGCATGACTCCTTATGCCACCAGGCTTGATGATCTTGATAGGAAAAGAGGGAACATGGGGAGAGTGGGAAAGGGGAGGGAGAAAAGATGAGGAAAGTATGGTGAAGATGGAAGATCACCTAACCCCAAGAAAGGAAAACGAGTAACCTGAGTTACAGGGCCTTTTCCAGTGCTTCACTAAGTTTGATAACACGTCCTGTTCTGGATTACAGTAAATGCCAATGTCCTTCTGAAAAAGTCTTCTCCATTTTTAAAGTAAACCCAATTTCTCTTGTTTTCCAAGAAAGAACACGAATAAGACCTCTTATCAACCACAAAAGCAGAAATCACAGCAGTTACTTCAACAAAGAGACTATAATAGAAGAATTGGTTTAACAGGGACTGGAGGATTGAAGAGAAAGAGAGACACACAATAGGCATCAGAGGTAGAAATTGCAGTCAGCTGATACTACCCACAGGGCTGAAATAATGAAGGCATTACACTGAGAATATGAGAAACTAGGAGTTTGAGGAATGACTGCTTGACTGGTACTAGAAGAGAAGCCACAGTGAGCTGAGACTCAGATACCTGAAAATCGAATGGTACCCAATGGGTACTTGTTTCTCTGAGAGGGCAAAATAGGGCCAGATACAAAATTTGGGGGTAGTGGAACTGAAGCTCAGAAACAACTACTACTGCTTTTGATTGACCACTTCCATAGGGAATATGATACTCAAGTGATACTGAAAGGAACCTGGAAGAAAACAAAAAAGATGTGGAATTGATGTCCCTCCCAAAGGCTACCTGTCAACCAAATACTAGAGTAGTCCATAAAATCAACAAGAGGACCCAGAAAGAATGTGCTCCTGATCACAATCAACTCTGTCAGACCAGAAAGCAGCATCTGCTCAAAAACAAAGTTGAGAAGGCAGGGAGAAAGAAAGCAGAGGAAGGGAGACTGGAAGCCCAGTGTAGAAATGGGGAGAAGGCCGTCACATGGAGAGGATTGCAATCAAAGTCATTGGGCAATTTGTGTATGAATTACTGAGTGGAAAACCAATTTGTCATGTAAAATTTTGCATGGAACATAATTTTAAAAGGTTTTGTTTTGTTACTGGTTTGGTTTTACTTTTTTTGCATCACTGCCCTCTGGTGGTGGGAGTTGGAGGCCCAGCCTTGCTCCTGGAGAGCTGCTGCTGGATTTGAACCCCCAACCCAGTGAGCTGCAGCCCCTCACACAACCACTACGCCACTGGAGCTCAGCCATTGTTACTGTTTTCTTTATAGACAACCCGCACTCTGCTATATTTCTCAGTAATATGCAGGAGAGCAAGTGGCATTAGATCACATTCTAAGGAAGTTGTCTTCATGGAGAAATCAAGCTCTCTAAGATAAAACAAAGGCAGAAACAACCCCTCTCATAATGTCCATAACAACCAGACTCTTCTGGTGGCATGTCCTCCATGGCCAGACAATGGGGTGAGCCACGATCTAGACAGAGGAAAGATAGAGGCTTAAAGGGGGAAGTTGAACTTAAGAAAATATGCATGATGCTGTTGGATATTGAGAATCCCGCTCTAATTCTCAAATATGAGTTTGGAGTTTTAACCTAGTGTGTGTGTATACATATGTGATATATATATACACACACACATACACATACTGTTTGTTTTAAAAATTATTTTTATTGAGCTATAATTAGCACATCATGAAATTCAAAAATTAGTCATACTCAGGAGATTGTATAATTATCACCACAAACAACTTTGGAACACTTTCTTCCTTCTTGTACCCCTTTTGTTGATTTCCCCTTTTCCCCACCCACACCTTTTGTGCCCACAAGTAATTGTTATATTAGTTACTTTCTTCATATATCCTGGATTCCCTATGAAGCAAAATCTATAACACAAGGCCAAAAAAAAAAAACACAGAAGAAATCCAGAGCACCAAAGATCATGTAAAACAGTAAAAGATCCCGGTGTAAGAAAAAAACAAATGATATTTTACAATTTAGATTAAATTGAAAGTGAGGTCTCCAAAAGACAATCTAGTGACAAGACAAGAATTTATATTCCAGTCCAAATAATGTTGCTAAGAACTTCTTTACAATGCTTTGTATCTGGTATTGGGGCTGTTCACATTCTTAGTTTGGGGGCAGTGGGAATTCATGGAAGACTCAACCATGTAGGGACTATAAATTAAATGGCTGCTTGTTTTGAGACAAACCTTTATGACTCCAGATGATAATTCTCCCAATGGCTGGGCACCATCTGATTTCAACCACACTTTACTATAGAATTCAAATGTACAGTGATCTCATGAGGGCAGGTATCAGGCAAAGACATGTCACAAGAACTAATTACTCTTATGTTAGGGTTATGATAAGTGAGAGCTCATTTTTTGTTTGTTTTGTTTAAAAAGCACATCTCTTGGGTGCATCTCAAAAGTCTATCATTCATATGCTCTCATCACAAATTTGTGATATCTATGTGTCAACTGAAATGTCACTTAATATTTCAACCTCCATTACAAAGGTAAGCAATATGTGCACTTTTTTTAGTTAAAAAAGCAAAACAAAATCGGAAAGAACATGGCCCTTCTTACTCCTCCAGACTTACAGTTTCCCTTTAGATTTCTCTAATTTCAAAATCTAACAAGCATAGCAGAAATGCGGCTTGCATTCCCAGCCCTAGTAGAACAACACAGTATATAAACAAGTGGGTTTGAAAAGGATTTGATAGCAAGCAAATAAGAAAAAAAGTAAATTTTATTTTACTTAATTCCATGTTCTATACCAAGTGCTCAATCTAAAAACATTTGAAAAAAATGAATAAATATCCCTGTAGACAAGCTATAGGAACCCTTCGATAGAGAATGTTAATGAATTCGGGGTAAATTCAAGTTTTTGGCAGCCTGTGTTCTCCTAGAAAAAAAAATATTTAATTAGTTTTTAATTCTTAATATAATTAACTTTATAAATTTAGAAGAAATTTCTGTGCTTCTGTTGGAAACATGAAAATTCAATTGCTAACATTTTATTCAAATATGCTGAATTTTGACAGCACTTGCATTTTGATATCATCTGTGCATTGTGATATGTCAATTAAATGTTTCTATTGTATGATTTTTTCAAAAGATAAATGTACAGATAAATTTAGATAGCAGTAGAAAGTTGCAGTGTTTCGATTCTCTCCATAGATTTTCAGCAGATAATTCCTCAGAGGTGGACAGCCTGTTCCTTCTTGGTAGTCAAAGGGTCAAGATGAGCAAGAACCAACTTGATGGCACCTCAATAGTAGCAACAATAGCAGGGACTTGCAGTTCTAGAACAGCTAGAATGGATAAAAGTAGATCCAAATGCCAAAGAAATGCCTGAGGGGAAAAACAAATGAATTACAAATATTATATTTTTTCCAATGTTCACCTCTCCATCTGTTGTGCTGTGGTTGTTTGCATGTTGCATTGATGCTGGAAGCAATGCCACCAGTAGTTCAGACACCAGCAGCAACACCCAGGGAGGAGAGGTTTCAGCAGCGCTGGGAAGACTAGGAATAATGGAGAGGCTTGACTTCCAAAAGCTCAGTCACTGAAACCTCATGAATAGTAATGGAATTTTGTCTGACTTAACACAGTGGGAAGATGGCCTTCCCAAGTTAGATAGATGGCCCTCAAAATACTGATCGGGGGAAAACTGCCTCCTCAAGATAGAATTGACTTAAATAACTGTACGACTATGGTAGATTGATTGAATGAATGAACAATACAACCTAGGACTCAATGAGCAATATTCTTATTCAAATAAGATTGACATCTAGTAGCTTGTAGGATCATCAAGTCTGCCTTTTCTGCTACATGAATTAAATTAGAAAAATTATTTTCAGACACATTATAGAAATTTTCTGATTTTCTGACCAGGCTTTGAACCCAGAATTTAATATCTGATCTTGTCATTTCCTTTCCTCAAGCTTTCTGTTATAATTTGAAGCAACCCTGTCTTTATATTGTTCAGATATGGCAACAGACAACTCTATCTACAAAAACCTTGTCTTCAATTAGGCAGACTTTCCACTTGCTATAGGTGATGGTATAAGTGATTTTTCAACTCTGTAGACCATGGACTGCTGTAGTCCTCACCCACAGCTGGATCTTCTCTCCCTTACCATATCCCCAGGGATATGAGTCAGTGTTACAATACATATTTGGGGAGAATATAATTCAATCTGTGTGGTCATATATTATTCATTTGTTTGTTTAATAAAAGAATAAGAGCTGCTTTTTTGGAAACAAAAGTTCTAAATGATGCAATTTGGTTTTAACATTATGTTTTGTTGACTTGGATAAAATGATTCCCAGCAAATTATTCCCTACATTAAAAAAAAAAACTTATAAAGCCATGTGATATGTTCAACAAAATAAATGTAACCCATCTACACTGAAAAATATTTTAAATATGTATATTTTACACCTTAGAGTGATCATCTCCAGGAGGTGGCTTTGTTGGTTTTCTTTACTTTTTTAAAATCATTTTATTAGGGTTTGTACAACTCTTATCACAATCCACACATACATCCATTGTATCAAGCACTTCTGTACATTTGTTTCCCTCATTGTTCTGAAAACACTTGCTTTCCACTTGGTATCCACACCTCATTTCCACCTTCCACTTTGCTTTTCCCCCTGCCATGAACACCTGATAATTTATAAATTATTATTATTTTTGTCATAGCTTACACTATCCATTGTCTCCCCTCTCCCACTTCTCCACTGTCTGTCCCCCATGTAGAAGGCTACATGTAGATCCTTGCAATCTGTTCTCCCTTTCTACCCCACCTTTTCTCCACCCTCCCATTATTGTCCCTCTCATCACCTGTCCTAAGGGTTTCTTTTGGCTTGGAGTCCCTGTATTTCCATTTCCTATCTGTACCAGTGTATACCCTCTGGTCCAGCTGAATTTGTAAGGTAGCACTGGGATCATGTTAGTGGGGCTGGGGAGGAAGTATTCAAGAACTAGAGGCACATTGTATGTTTCATCATTGATACACTGCAACCTGACTGCCTCGTCCCCTACCAGGCCTTCTATGAGGCAATGTCCAGTTGCCTACAGATGAACTTTGGGTCCCCACACTGCACACCCCCTGATTCACAATGATATGATTTTTTTTTTTGTTCTTTGATGCATGAGAGCTGATCCCCTTCACATCTCATGATCATCCAGGTTGTTGTGCTTTTCCATGTAGGCTTCGTTGCTTCTCAGCTTGTTGGCCTCGTGTTTATCTTCAAACGTTTAAGACCCCAGACTTTACACTCCCTGATAGCTGAGCACCATCAATTTTCTTCACCACTTTTGCTTACGCAACCCACTTTGTCCACAGCGATCATGTTGAGACAGGCTGGTGTGCTTCTTCTATATGGACTTTGTTGTTTCTCAGTTAGATGGCTGCTTGTTTGTCTTTAAGACCTCAGACACTATATCTTTTGATAGCCTGGCACCATCAGCTGTCTTCACCACATTTGCTTATGTATCCACTTTGTCCTCAGCGATCATGTTGATAAGGTGAACATCTCTCAGACTGCTGCATTATTAGAATGATTGTATTGGGGAGTACTTGAGTAGGGGCCCACCATCCATGTGTTTCTTTAATATTAACCCTATAATATATGTACATAGATCTATTTCTTTTGTTGTATGTTAATATATTTTACTCTTTGGCTAATTCTTCCTTTTCGAATGTATTTAACATTAACACATCAACTTCTCAATCAGAGGTAGTAGTAGAAGAGGAAAATCCTCAATCAGGTTTTGATATTAAATTTAAATTAGTTACATTTTAAAGGAACACTGTATCAAAAATGCTAACTAAATTCAAAGTGAAGGAAAAGAAAAAAACATTTTTATTATTCATGTAAGATTTAAATTTGCAACATGAAACACAGATTTTATAACAGCCAGTGTGTGGCCAAAGATGAAGACTGTGGGGGTGAAAGAGTACCATTAAATCTTTTAGAAACTTTAATTCCACTCTTGCACTCAGGACATAGCTGATAAGACTGGGGTATTTTTCAAATTAATCCACTGAATCTTTTTCATTTCTTCACCAACTCTCTCTTCTTTTTGCATTAAAATAGTCTTCATTTCTGACAATAAACTCTACTGAAATCAACTTAAGCAGAAGAAAGGGGGCATGGGGGGGGAATATAACCTTCAGTAATTAGAAAGTCCAGGGCCAGAGATAGCTTCTTACATGGAATTCAGATAACGGCTTCAGGGCTCATCATCCAATTTGCCCTACTTTCCTCTTTGTGTTTCACACTCCTAAAAACTGTTTTGGAAGTACCCAGAAGCTCTAAATTAACATCTTCTTTGATTGCATCCAATGGAAGAATACTTTTCCTTTTTTAACAATTTAAACATATTTCCAAAATTAATTAATTAATTCTTTTTGACAGTGTGATGTAGCTAATTACTTTAATACGACCCTTGTAGCCACACTTTTCCATTTTATGATGAACTGTGCACCCTCTACTCCTGTGACTATAATACCAAATTCAGGGAGGTTCTGCTGTGAATGAGAAAAGATTAAAATTTGATACACTTTGAGTTGCCACATTACTAAGGGGTATCACTCAAGTCACAGCTCTTTGCTTCCTGTGAGGTGTGCACTATAGAAGGCAAAATACACACCCTCATCGAAACCCCAGACGTTGGCAAGACACCTTCTTTGTCACTTCTCCTTCCCAACTGAGCCTGTACAGAAACGGGTGCCAAGATCCTTGTGAGAGACATTTATCAGATATAAGACTATTGGCCCTAGCATACTCACCATTATTCTGGATAAGCACGAGAGACCAGCTTTCACTTCTGAACATCTTGCTCCCTTTCTAAGGGTCCTGTGACTGGCTTCCCCCTACCTGACCTCCGGAATTTGGGACTTGAGTTTTAGCCAGCTACCTAACCTGACTCAACAGCTTCTTGTGGCTGAACAGAAACTTCCATATGGATGTCTGCACTTTGGCTTTGGTACTTAACAGCTTCCACAGCTATGTGAGCCATTTCTTAAGGGTACTTCAGTTCCAGGAGATGTTGCAGTGAATTTCACAACCCAGGGATATGAGAGATTATACTTAGGGGAGTAATTTTAGCGATAATGAAGTGGAACAGCATTTGAGAAAAGTCACACATTGGGGATATCTTTTAATCTCTGCCTCATTAGGACTAGTCTTGTTCTAACCTTTATAAAGAAAATCCTTTCTTTGTAGAACCAAGCATTGTAACAAGGGAGATTCTGATTGGCCAGACCAAGGTTACCCACCTATGGATTTGAAGTCAGTCTATCCTATCTTGTAGTAAAAAAAAAAATGACCACAGTAGATATTGCTTCTGCTGTCAGATGATGGGGAAATCCATACTGAACAGATATATTCAGCAAAGGCTCACTGTGTCAGACAGGGTTCTCTTAGAGAAATAAAAATCAGGACACTAGTAATTCTTTTTATATATTTATATAGAGAGAAAGGTATATAAGATAAGAAAGAAACAGTTAACTATCTATAAAGCAGTACAGATTGCTCAGTGCAACTTACTTGCATGAGGCAACTAGAAGACTGGTAGTTCTTCAAGTCTTGAGGGCCGCTGAGTAGTCCTCTGTAGAGAAATTCAGGCTATCTGGTCACAGGCAGGAAACAGCAGAGCAGGTCACCAACAGTCAACCAGATGACAGAGTCCAACCATCCCCAGCTCAAGGGATGTATATCCCAGGAGCGTGGCAAAGTAGGCTTGAAGGAACCTCAACTCACAGCTCCACAGTCCACGATTAGGTGTCCACGGGTGGCATTGCTTGGAGGTTGAGGCACAGGACGTCGAGGCACAGGACAAACAAAGCAGCTCTGTGGTCCGAAGATCCAGAAGCAAGAGAGAGAGCAGGACTCGCTGAGCCCTTCCTATCTCCGCCCTTGAATTCATCCCATGTGTTCATTGGCCGTGCTGTCACAACACACCCACCAATCTTCTGTGGCCATGTTGGCATAACAAACCTACCCATCACACTCACTATTTTCACAATCTTTGTACAGACACCTGGCACAATTGTTAAGCATTGGCTACTAATCAAAAGGTTGATGGTTCAAACTCACCAGTCTCTATAGAGGATGAAAATGTGCAGTGGACTTCCATAGGGATTATAGGTTTGGGAACCATTGAGGCAGCTCTCTCTCCCATGTGGTCCCTCTCAATAGTAATGGGTATGCAAAGTGTCTTGGTTAGCCAATGCTGCCTGCTGTGGGAGAAATATCACCCCTGGGTAACTTTTTCAAACAAAAATGTATTTTCTCACAATTTAGGAGATCTGAAGTCTGCAATCAAGGCACTGGCTCTCAGGAGAGGTTTCATCTCTCTATTAGCTTTGAGGGACAGTTCTTAACACTTTACCTTCTGTTTCCTGGTTCCTTGGAGATTACCAGGTGGCTCAGCATCTGTCTCCTCCTATTTCTGTTCACTTTTTGGCTTGTAAAAGATTGACTCAAGACATACACTAAATTTTTCAGGTCTCCCCCCCAACCCCAAGCAAAGAGAACCCATTCCCAATTGGAATTGTGACCACAGGCATTCAAATTTGAAACACAGATTTGGAGGAGGCACAATTCAGGAAGAGCACGTAGGAAAAGATAGACAAAAGATACTTTTGAAAACGTTTCAGTTCCTCTCCTTTCCCTTGAAGTTCTGTGACCAGATAATATTGAGGCCTTGGGCTACTATGACATAAAGGGATGTGGGGGTCTCAAAGTATGATCCCGTAGCAGGATCAGTAGGGCTGCAGACTCTGATTAGTGATCCTGTCAGAGTTAGGGGGCTGGGGAGGGGGAAACACAAAAATGACTGCCTGTGGCCACACATTGGGCTTGGATCTGCAAAGTTGGCAGTTCAAAACCACCAGTCATTCCTCTGGGGAAGATAGGACTCTCTATGATCTTAAACAGTTACAGTCTTGGAAACTCACAAGGCAATTCAACACCATCTTATAGGGTCACCGTGAATCAGTATTAACCCAATGGCAGCAAGTTTGAGGACTTCTTTTTGAAATTCCTGGAGTTTTAACAATAAAAACATTTTTATAAGCCTAGCTTTACAGGCACAGATAGACCTACAAAGCCTGTCTATGAAACTATGATAGTTTGATTAGCTAATAGTGTAATGAAACAGTGTTAATTTGCATTTGGGGACCTAATGCCCTGGTGGCTTAGTGGGTTATAAGTTGGATTGCTAACCACAAGGTCAGCAGTTCAAAACCACCAGTCAATTTGGGTGAGAAAAAGGAGGCTTCCTCTGCCCATAAAGATTTGCAGCTTGGAAACCCACAGAGGTGATTCTATGAGGTCCCTCAGGGTCACTTTCAGCCAGAATAGATTCAGTGAAGTTAACTCTGGTATGGATTTCTTGGTTTGTTTGGTTTTTAGTGCACTGTTCATATTACAAGGACATGCCAAGTCTCTTGGCTTTGTCTGCTTGTGCTATGAGCATGTACTCTTGTTTTCCTTGTGGCCAATGCTCGCGTAGTTCCTGTTTTGTCACATTTTCTGTTATTTTTAGCTACAGTAATATGACAATTAGTATTTGTCAACCTATGTCAAAAGTATTTTAGTAGACTGAAAGAGTAATTAAAGGAAATCAGGAAAAAATTGAAAAGGAGCTTCTACTAAGTTACTAATATTCTAACTAATGTTGACAGATTTTATAGACCAATACCAACTTGGCTGTTGTATTCATAAAAGCTAGGAAAGACTATGTTTACACAATCCAGAACTATGGGTATTACATATTGTTCATTAAAATAGGTAATAAATATTTATAAGGATTCTACATGAGTGTTGGACTAGGTCTATGAGCAGAGAGACAGAGTGACATAGTGAGTTACAGATTGCACCGGGTGACACCTTTACTAGTAAAACCAGCTTTGGTCATTGCCACATTCAGACTAGGTTATTACATGATTTCATATCTGTGAATATCAGTGTTCCCACTCAGTAGGCAGTGTAGCCAAAAGGTGTAAGAAAGATGATGGGGTTTTTTTCAATCATTGTATTGAAAGCTCATTTAAATCTTATCACAATTCATATATATATATATATATATATATATATCCATGTATCTAAAGTACATTTGTACATTGGTTGCCACCATCATTCTCTAATCATTTGCTTTCTACTTAAGCCCTTGGTATTAGCTGCTCATTTTTCCCTCCCTCCCTGCTCCCCTGTCCCTCATGAACCCTTGGTGATTTATGAATTATTATCATTATGCCATATCGTACACTGTCTGATGTCTCCCTTCACCCAATTCCCTGTTTCCCCTACCCCAGGGAGGAGGTTATATGTAGATCCTTAAGAATCTAGATGAGTTCTAAGGGTACCTTTCAGTACCCAAATCACACTATCCTTAGTCTTTTATTTTAGAAATTGTTCTTCTTGAGTGTCATGCTTCATACTCATTATTCACATGTTTCCCACTGGATAAATATTACCATCTGTTACTAGGTTGTTACTGAAAGCAATGCTGCACTCTATGTTGACAAGTATAAAATAAGTATTGTTTAGTGAGAGGATCAAAACTACTTCAATCAATTATTTTTCAGATCACATCCGTGGTTTGGGTGCTTTTTGTGGATTAAGGAGATTGCATGAGGAATAGATTGGGCCCCATTGGGAAAACAGATGGTGCTAAGATCAGCTACAGGACCTGGGGCAGCAACTTCTAGGAGAACAGAGTTGCTGGTAGGTGCCCTCAAGTGGGTTCTGACCCGCAGTGACCCTATCAACGCAGAAAGCCACACTTCCCGGTCCTGTGCCATCCTCCCAAGCATTCCTATGCTTGAAACCATTGTTGTAGCCACAGTGTAACTCATCTCCTCCATGCCTTCCCCACCTTGCTGCCCCTCCACTATACCAAACACCATGTCTTTCTCCAGCGACTAGTCTCTCCTGAGAACACGTATGCACAGGTCTCACAATCCTTGCTTCTAAGCAGGACTCTAACAGTACTTCTTCCAATACAAATCAATTTGTCCTTTCAGCAGTCCTTTTTTGGCAGTGAATGCCAAGCCATTCCTCTTGAGTGTGTTATTGCTAGTATAGTAAATCATTTGATTTTCAGATTCAAAATGGCTGATACCAGTCCATTTCAGCTCACTACCACCTAGGATGTTTATCTTTATGCATTCCATTTCAGCTTTTGGCAACTTTCCATTTTCCTAGATTCATACTTTGCACTTTCCAAGTTCTGATCATTAGCAGATTTTTTACAGCGGTTTCTCCTTTCCTTGAATTCTACCCCCATCAACAAATGAAGACCCCCAAAGCTCCTCTCCTCTAGGCTTTCCCTGAATCATGTCACCCTCGTTGACTCTACTCTGAGAAAACATGTCTTCCTCCATCACCTTTTGAGTTGCCCTCCAGTCCCAGGAACCCATCCTCCAGCACTCTCTCTGACAGGGTCCTGCTTGCATCCATTCAGCCTTCAGTATCTGACAATGTTTCAAAGCTAGACCTAAGGTGCTCTGTGGCGGCTTCCTCTGAAGTGGGCAGCTTTTCATTGTCTGTTCTTCGTCTGAAAGCTCCACTGAAATCTGTTCACTGTGGGTGAGTCTGCCGCATGTGAAACACCAAGCGATGTCTCTTCCAGCCCCCCAGCAGCTTACAATCCACCACCGTATGACAAACTGACAGACATGCGGTCATCCAGATTCATGTGGAGAAAATTATAATGATCAGTTTTCATTGCTCTTTTCACAGAAAGCTATAGAACCTTTGATAAGTAGATGATAATAGCTACTACTTACCAAATGCATTCTCTAAGGTGTTCTCCATAACATCTTGTTACAAGAGAGTGCTATATTGTTGTGTTATATATAATGACAGCAATATAAAATATATGTATGAGGATATGAGAGGCAATTCAGGCTCAATTAACCAGATCTGTGCATTCACTCAATTCACACCTATAGTCATTGACAGAGGCGGGTATTCTCTCAGGCTTCTTAGAACTCTCTGATGTCATTGTGTCCCCATTTTGAAACTGTATCTTTGTACAATCACCAAAGAGGAAGGGGCTTGCATTTTTCCTTCATATATGGACAGCTGTTTTCTGTGAAACATCGCTGGCACATTTGAATCGCAGGCCCAAAATACACCAAATTGAGGAGAGTCTATAATTATGCAAAAATAATAAATCACATTTTATTTAAAGCTGTCATAGATTATCTGACAGCAAACTATAACATCTTGACATAAAAAAATAGAGAACTGAATTTTTTTTCTAAATCCAGAAATGCAATTTTTAACGATATTACAGGAGCATCTTGCTAGAATGTCTTATGGGAATGTAATATTTGTTACTAAATTGGAAATCATTTCAAGATAGCACTGTCTATTTTTCTTTATTTTGTAGGCTATTTTACTTAGAAGTAGATAAGCTCAAAAGCAAGAAACACAAGCTAACTTAGCATCTGTGAGTTTCCAACTTTTAAGAAAGGTGATTATTCCTTATTAAATCAACGAGCATACCTCAGCAGAGTTTCCTCCAAAAGTCATTTCTGAGATAGCAAGCCCAATGGGAATCAAGACAAAGGCTTCCTATGTGCCTGTTAGTAAAGGAGCCTGCAGCAGTGAGCATGTTAATCATAAAGCTGCTGGACACAAGTTCAGGGAAAGCGAAGTCCAAGAGCTCTCTAGTCAGATTTCATGTTACAAGATTTCCTTCTAGCTCATAGCCTAGTCATTCTACAAGTTCAGGTAAATCTCAAGAGGTGGAGTCATGATTCACAGGATCAGTCGGAATGCTCCCATTCTAGATGTAGTCATTATTTTGGTAATGCCATTGATTGCTTAATTCTGCGAGTTTCTGTTAACAGCAAAGGGAAATGGAAACCATTTCTGTAATTGCCGATACACAGCTTTGCACAGAAACCAGTTGAACCGGAATGAAAGCTATGCCCAGGTTTCCCTTAATGAGGTTTCCCAATCAATCAGCGGGTCTTTGCTGAAAGATTGATGTAGGACTGGGCCACTCCAGGTGAACTCAGTGTTTTCGATGGTTTCTTTAGAGCTCCAGTGAGGGCCTCTCAAGAATATGGAGTAGGGAAAACAAGTTTATCTTGAGAGAGAAACTGCGAAATCAGTGTATAAAGTTGCAGTGAGGAAATTAGCCTCAAAGAGATTGAATGACTCCCTTGGTTAATTGAAACCTGATTGAATGAAATAGCAACATATTTAAAGAAAGATTGTGTTAAGGGAGGGAAAATGAGCTTGAGAGAAAGAGAGATTGAGGTAAAGCAAACAGTGTTTCACTGCTGTTGTTTTTCACCAATTGCCGCCAGGCCTTTCTGGGTAGATTCCAGGTGCCAGCCTTCTCATCAATAGCCCCAAATTACTTAACCATTTGCCTTCCCCAGCCCCACCCCCAAACTCAAAACCAAGCTCACAGCCATCGAGTTGGTTCCCAGGCAGAACTACCCTATGTAAGAGGGTAGAGCTGCTCATTGGATTTCTGAAGCCGTAACTCTTTACAGGAGTAGGGAGCCGATTCGTTTCTCCAGCGGAGCAGTTGGTGGTTTAGAACCGAAGTCTTCTAGGTTAGCCTAGAAGTGTAACGTGTAACTCATTATGCTACCAGGGTTCAAGTTCTCAGAAATACAAAGATAGACACTTTCAATATAAGTTATCAACATAATCCATAGAAGGAGTCTGGCCAATAAGAGGCTTATTGGCTCCGTTTTAGAGATGGCTGAGCCTCGCTATCTTTGCCTGATGCAAATTAGATATTGAAATATTGCAGCTCCCTTTGCTCCCATTCAAACTCATTCCAAAGCCCTGATTACAGAAAGAAGGTTGGCACTCAAAAGATGGTGTTTATGATGTCTTCCGTCATTGCGGAATTTCTCAAAATGTTTTGTTCCTTAGTAACAACTGAGATGCATATTTGAAGTTTTCATTCAGTAGGTATTTATTTCTAACTTCTTACTAATCTCCTTTTTTACATTGGTTTTAAATGGTTCTATTTCATCTGATTTTATGTATGGTTACTTATTCACTCGGGTATGGAAGCATTCTCATCTTCAGATCCAAACAAACCCATCTGATTTTGAGTCAATTTTTAATTATAACAAGTTTGAGTAAAAGCCATAATCATCTATTTTGTATTAGCCTCTCCAGTGCTAATCAGCCAAATTGTGCATAAAGAACGTGGCTCTTTTAATTAAGATATGTTCTTCCCTTTATTCCATCATTAGGAATCATATTTTTTACAAAAAGAAAAGTATAAATTTGTTATTGAAAT
Organism: Nesogale talazaci; assembly: GCA_004026705.1. Lineage (NCBI taxonomy): Eukaryota > Metazoa > Chordata > Mammalia > Afrosoricida > Tenrecidae > Nesogale > Nesogale talazaci. The sequence goes on from PVJH01000894.1 coordinate 115,794, forward strand.
AGCTAAATTATGTCATAGTTAAAATGCCATTTAATTTCATATTCTTCTAGAATGGTTCAAAATGATGCACTCAATCATGAAGACAGGAGGGGTAATTTGAAATTAAATTGCACCCTGATAAATAAGAGCATTCATTGGCAGCTGGTAATACCTGAGGTGTCATGAAAACCAAAAAATCAAATTATTTTGTTATTTTATACTCAGGGCTCCATTGCAAAGCATTCAAATCATCATGTCTGATTACTTCTGTTCATTCCCACACCCGCTGAGTAAATTCAGAACCAGTTTACTGAAATAAACTATACCCTGAAATGACTTTTCTTGGGCCAGGGCATAAAGTTGTGTGTGCGTAGTTCTGTTCTTGTGAGTTTGAATTGCATCTATACCACCTCATTGTGCCGATGCATACTGAATAGAACTGCCCTGCAGAGTGTTCAAGGCTGTGACCTTCAGTGTCAAACACCAGCCCTCTCTTCTGAGTCTCTCTGGGTGGGTTTGATTAGCCAACCTTTCAGCCAGGAGCCAAGAGCTCAACCAACTGCTTATGTAGCCCAGGGAATCTCATGCTTAGCTCTAAGGAGTCTCATTCATGGACAAGGTTGTACTAGATTTGTGTATGTATACTACAGTTTTCTCTCAGGTGACTCTTTAAGGCTCCTGAACGAGGGTGCTTTCTTACAATCCACACAATCCACAATCCACACATCCATTTGTGCTATGCCAGATTGAGATCTCTCCTCTAGAGAGATGCACTCAGCTGGAATCTCTACGTGATTAGATTCCAGACTTTATTAAACTTGTGGCCATTGTAGAACTTCTGATGTAAACGTTTTCAAGAAAAGTAGTCTTTATTGAGGATACTATATTCTGAAATAAAAATAATGAAGAACTTTTACAATGGAAATATATATTGAGCTCTAATGAATTGACTATTGGTCCTTCCCATTCAACAGTGGCCATTGATTTCAATTAGAAGATGGTTAAGTATTTTAAGCTTCATGATATCAAATAGGAAGTAACTGTACAAATTACTGCCAGGCTGAAAATGTGCTACGTGCAAGGATAAGTAAAAGATACTACTATGAGAGTTCCAGTTCATACAAGCACAAATTTATTTTAATGGGTTTATACATGTCTCTGATCACTGGATGACTGCAAACAAGTGCTATCAACTTAATGTCAAAGGCACAATTAAAACAATGTCTGGTGAGTCTGCGAAATTCAAATCCGAGAAGTTGAGTCAGAAAGCTATGGTGAATGTGTTTTGGCTATGATTGATAAGATTGTTTCACAGGAGACAGGGTGGTTATCAGAAAGAAGCTTTAGGAAAATTGAAAACTGCTGAGTACAGGCCAGGAAAGTTGCAACAGGGATTTCTTTTCCATTAGTACAATGCACATGCTCATTCTACAAGGGTAGCAAGGACTGTCCTGGAATTTCGTTGAAGCCTCTTGCCCACCTGCACCACAAAGTCCCGTTCTTGCCCCATCACAGTTCTTTTCATTCCCCAAAGTCAACATTAAAAAGGAACACTCTGTGAGGTTCTTAAGGGTGCCAGAACTGCCATTTGATGTGGTGTCAATGGGAGAGCAAATTGTTCTTCAGAGGAGGGGAAGAGAGATGGAAACATTATCTTGACAAATATGTCAGCATAATTGCAGGATGGGTTGGGAAACGGTTCCTTGACAAGTTGATACTTTTGTTTAATAAAAGCTTCTATCATTTTGTGGAAATACTTTTTGACTCGCCTTTGTAAGTTCTAAGGATAATATAATGTAAAATGAAAACAAAAATACAGCCAGAAGATAAAGATCCGCTTATAGTACTTAGGAACATTATAAAATAACAAGGAAGGATTCCTATTAGGTGCTACAAATAATTATAGAACAAGTGAACGGCAGCACAGAAACAACATGTTAAGGTCAAGGTATGGCGCAAGATAAATCCATGCATTGAGTTACACTTTGATCTAGAAGATATTCGAAAAGAAAACTTTTGATAAACCCTTAAGTGCAGAAGAGAAAAATCATGAAAGCATAAATATAGTCATGGGTGCTGGGTGCCACCAACTCATTTTGACTTCATGTGACAGAAGACCATGGCCTCATGGAGTATTAGCACTTGTAATCTTGGCAGGAGCCTACCTTCTAATCTTGCGTCCATGGAGAAGAGGGGTAGTTTCAAACTCTCAGTTCTTTGATTAGCTGCTGAGTGCATGACCAGGGAAGTTTAAGAATAGAAAACTTTTCAATAGATTAATCCTATGGTGAAGAAAGAAAAGTTTAAAAGCAAAAAAGAATACAAGAAAGAGAGCATTATACTTCAGTCAAGAGACTTGAGGAATCTTATTTTTAAAAAGAATAGTACTGAAGATATTAGAATAAGCACTGGAAGTAAAAGAAAAATTAGGAAAGCGTGACAAAAAGGAGAATAAAATAGCCACATAGTAAGGAGTTATATTGGGGTAGACGAAGAATTTAGATTCAATTTAATTTGGATTCAAGTCCAAGTCCTAAAAATTGCATCTAATTTGGCAAAACACACTCAACTTATCTTAAACTGAAAGAATTAAAAAAAAATTCAAGGCAAGTAGTAATATTGAAATAGCCTATGGAAAAAATATTTAATAATGCCGGAAACATCAAAAGAAAATGAAAAGAATAGAATCACTGTACCAAAAACAACTAGTGAACCTTCAACCATTTCAAGAGATAGCACATGAGCAAGACCCAATAGTACCAAAGGAAGATACCCAAGGTGAACTGAAAGTTTTAACCCAAAACAAGGCTCCAGGAATTGATGGGATAATAACTGAAACATTTCAACAAGCTCTTAAAGAACTCGCAGCACTTACTCATCTATGTAGGGAAAGACATTTGAAAAACAGCTCCTTGGGGCTGAGCCCAGGTGGCGTAGTGGTTGTGCGCGGGACTGCGGCCCACTGGGACGGAGGTTCAATTCCAGCAGTGGGGCTGGGCCTCCTACTCCCACCACCGGAGAGCACTGATGCCCCCCCAAAAGAAAGAAAGAAAGAAAGAAAAACAGCTCCTTGGCCAACTGACTGGAAGAAATCCATATTTGTACCCATTCAAAAGAAAAGTGACTCATTAGAATGCTCAAATTATAAGATATCATCATTGTTGTCACATACAAGTACAATTTTGCTTAAGATAATCCCATAAGGGTTGCAGCAACACATCAACAGGGAGCTACCAGAGGTGCAGGCTGGATTCAAAAGAGGTCATACAGCAAGGGATATCATGGGTGAGCTAGATGGATCTTGGCTGAAAGTTAACTTCTAGTATTCTCTGCTTTCAGCCAAGATTCCTGGAGAGATTCAGAGCCTCAGAACCCCTCTGAGACAATTCTGTTCTGTCCTATAGGGCCACTGTAAGTTAGAATCAACTTAATGGCAATGAGTTTGAGTTGTTTTATATATACATTTCATTCACAGTATCATTAGTCTACTTTACACACGAAGAAAATGAAGCAGAGTGGTCAAGTACTCTACCGAAGATCATACAGCGAATTGAGTAGTACAGCTGAAATGTAAACATACACAAGTCATAGGCTCTGGAACTAAAAACTCACTGCCATTGAGTTAATTCGGACTCACAGTGACACCGATGGACAGGACTTGTAGTGATCCAATTAGACAGGGTAGCACTGCCCTTGTGGGCTTGGGACATTGAAACTCTAAGATATGTTGCAAGCTTCGTCTGTCTCCCAGGAAGCAGCTTCTGCTTACGAACTGCTGACCTTGCAGCTGGCAGTCCCACATGTCAACACTAGACCACCTTGGCTCTTCTGGGGCTCTGGAAGCCATGCTTTATTCTAGACTACACATTATTCTGTTGAAGGAATTCACATTCCCCCCTTACTTTGAGGAGAAAAAAAACCCAAACACAGTTGGTGTTGAGTTAGTTCTGACTCCCAGAAACTGCCTGTGCTTCACAGTTTAAAGAGAGAGAGTCTGCATCCTTGAGTTAGACGATCTGCATTCATATTTCAATTCTGCTGCTTACTAGCTGAGCAACCTTGAAGGAGTCACTCCTCGTTTCAAAGTCTCAAATTCCTTCTGCTCAAAACCTGGCATAGTAATGGAAGCCATTTCCTGGGTTCTGTGAGACATGCAGTCTTTATGGAGGGCTTGGCCTATCGTATACATTTCCCCCTTAACATAAATGGAGATGCTCACAGATTTAATATTGTGCTGTGGTGCCCTTGATTCCAACTCATAGTGACTCTGCCCCAGAACAAAGCACAGTCCTGTCATTCTCACGATCCTTCCTATTTTGGAGCCCATTATTGTGACCACTCGATACATCCCATTGAGAGTCAGGCTCTCTTTTTACTGAACTATTTTTTCCAACCATCACTTCCTTCTCTAGGGAATAGACCTCTGGTAACCATTCCAAAATAGACGAGACAATGTCTGGGGCCACTGCCTTCTCAGAAGCATCCTATTTGTACCTTTTTCATGACAGATCTCTTTGTTCTCACAGTCCATGCTATGTTAAATGTTGGCCCAAACACCATCATTGACGTGTACTATTCCTCTTCCATCTTCCTTATATATCGACCAGGTTTCACACCCATAGGTGGTGATTTAAAAGAGGATGCCTCTTAGTTCTCAAAGGGAACATTTTTACTTTGGAACACTCTACAAACTTCTTTTGCTGCTTTCAGGGAGAAAGTGCTGACTTTTAGGCCAATGCTAGCACAGGAAAGAGCACTTCAGCTTTCTGGCTAGGGGAGGCTGCTACAGAGGCTGCTGGCCCTGGCAGGACTGACAGGTAGATGCCACCCACTTAGTTACTTGCCGTTTGACATGGTCATCTCACGAAAAATGGAACCCTCTGTTCCCAAGCTTCCATCTCTCTGGAGAGCGAGCACAGCTAGGCGATGTCAGCACAGTTTGTTTCTGAGTCCAATCTTCTACAAAGTTTGGATTCTTCCATCTGTGAACCCCTCCACTCCTGTCCAATGTGGTATTATTATCAGCCTGATGCTCTGTGTGTGTGTGGACTGTGAATAACAGACTCTCCAACACACGCACAAAAAGACAAAACTTCTTTTGCAGCAGATTTGTGAGGGTTCCTTGACTGCTGCTTCCATGAACATCCACTGTGGATCTATGTAATATGAAATCCTTGATTACTTCAACATTTTTCCCATTTATCATGCTTTTGGTTTTGGTGGTACAACTAGGAAGATTTTTCTCTATGTTCTGTTGAAGTATAATCTATATTGAAGGCTGTACTCCTTGATAATAGAAGAAGCCATTATTGGGCAATATGCTTCATATGATCTCTTTAAAGTGTGGAAAAATAAAGAGGTTTGAGGTCTAAAGTGTGCCTGATGCAAGTCAAGTTATTTTCAGTCACCTCATACTCATGTGAAAGTTGGATATGGAAAAATGGAAGACTGGAAAAGAATCAGCGTATTTGGATTCCTGTATTGGGGAAGAATGCTGAAAGTACCGTGGACTGCCCCCCCCCAAAAAAAAAACGGATAAATCTGTCTTGTAAGAAATACATCCAGAAGGATCCTTAAGGGAAGCACGGCGAGACTTGGTCTCAGATACTTTGGACCTGTTGTCAAGAGAGACTAGTCCCTAGAGTAGGAAACCATACTTCGAAAAGTAGTGGGACAGTGAGAAAAAAAAAAGAAAGAAAGAGCTTTGACAAGATGAATTACCATGGTGACAGCAACAATGGACTCAAACATAAGAACAACTGTGAGAATGGCCCATTAGGTTGTACTGAGAGTCTATGAGACTCAGAACTGATTTGATGGTGCTGGACAATAACAATAGACTTAGATCTTCATCAGTAAGTGCTTCAAGTCACAGGTACCTCATACAATTTCCTCCAATCCTGATGTAGCATTTTTCATGCAGTTCAGCTTCTCAGATTGTTTGCTCAGCTGATACATTGACTAAACATGGTGAATGTATATAACTCTTATCATACTGAAGACTTGGCATGGAGTCCATATCTGAACCTCCTCTGCCTCCAATAGAGATAAACATAATCTGGCTGAGACCCAGTGACAAAAGGGGTTGAGTGCGGGACTGCAGTCCACGGGCTTGGCGGTTCAAATCCAGCAGCGGCTCTCAGGAGCAGCACTGGGTAGTGCCCACGGCCACCAGAGGCAGTGATGCCCAAAATACAACAAAAACAACAACAACTAAAAAAGAGATAAGCATAATCTAAATCCACATCCACCAAGGGTGATGTCTCTGATGCAGAAATCGGGCATGCCTCCATCCTCCAACAGTCTTTATTTTATCCTGAAACTCACTCCCAATCCACAGCATGTCATTTCTCTGCTGAGTACAGTAAACCCTTGCAATGGCTGCCTACAACTCCTAAACACTATTCAGGATTAAGAGTTTGTTAAGGAAGGTAATGTTATAAGGCAGGATCAGAAATGCTAAAGATACAGCCCCATTGTTTGCAGTGCCTTTACTCAGTCATGTCATCAGATACATCTTTCTGTAATCCACAGTCTCTGCCATGCAGTCCCTGGGTCTCTGCCCTGCTCAGGCAAGTACTGTACAGCTCCTTTAGTGCGTATATACCTTTTCTGATTTTAAACTGCACAAGTATCCCGTTATTTTATGTAAATGACTGCCTCTTGGTCTATGTACAGGTTATGCATTAGTACAATTTAATGGACTGGAATTTACATTCTTCATAATGGTTATGATCCACACAGATAGATGTTTTATATAGTAAGTGAAATGCAGATACACATCTTTCTTGTATTCTCTACTTTGGGCCACACTCTATTTGACATCAGCAAAGTCATCTCTCATTTCTGAATCTTGCTGGAATTCCTAGCAGTTTCCTGTTGCTATGTTTCTGTAACCAGTTTTGAATTCTCTTCCGCAACATTTGACTAGTGTATGGTGTTGCTGATATTGCTTGATAATTTCTGCATTCTGTTGGATTATCTTTCTTTGTAATGAATACACATATGGACAATATGTCTAAGCAGTTGACCAGGTAGCTAGCTCCCAAATTCCTTGGCTGTACCAGCGAGGGCTTTCAGCATTGCTTCTGTTTGCCACAGGATCTCAGTGGGTATTCTGCCAAGTTCTAGAGCCTTTTTGTCACTCAGTGAACCCTGGGGTTCTATCGTCAGCATCATCAGTTCCTGGTCCCATGCTACTTCCCCAAATGGTTGAATGTCAACCAGTTCTTTATGATCAGATGACTGTACCTTTGTCCCACGTTCTCTTGATACTTCCTTTGTTGTTCACTCTTTTACTCATAGAATCTTTTAATATGGCAACTCAAGACTTCATGTCTTCTTTTTTTTGGGGGGGGGGGAGGGAGGGTGGCATCACTTAATGTCCCTCTTCTTCCTTATTGGTTTTTTGACTCCAGGTCTTTGTACATTTCATTACAATATTTCACCTTGTCTCCTCCTCCTTTTCCTCCTCCTTCATTTACGTTGTCTTCTTGATGTCTGTTTTGAAATCTTCCATTTAGTTCATTTACTTCATTATATTATCTATTCTTTTTAACTATGCAACTTTCTAGAGCAAGCTTCAGAGTCTCTTCTGACAATTATTTTGGTCTTTTCTTTCTTTCCTAACTTTTTAGTTATTCTGCTACTATATGTTGTGATATGTGTTGCTCCTGATGTCATCCCATAACTCATCTTGTCATTGATCATGAGTGTATGTTGGACCACATGTACTCTTGAGGGAGTCTCTCAATGCAGGCGGGATACTAACTTCCCTTCTACTCTGGGTCCCATACAACTCTCAACCAGCGCACTGCCATTGAGACACTGCAGACTCAGAGTGGCCAGAAAGCACAGGAGTGAACCACCCCATGAGTTTCTAAGATGCTAGCTGTTGACGGGCAGAGAAAGTTCCGTCTTTCCCTTACGGAGGAGATGGTGACTTTGAACTGTGGGTCTTTCAGATCACAACCAAACTGATAACCACTCTGTCTCCAGGGCTCCTTTGGCTCTCATGGATAGACTTGCTTTAATTTTGTTCCACTTCAGCCTGAACTGGGGTTTGAGCAACTCTGCAGCCGACTTCTGGCCTTACTGAGATGAACATTAACTCTTGTTATTATTAATGATCTTGCTATTTAACCAACTTCTGGGTAATCAATTCAAACTCATTGGCCCCCCTACGGGTCAAAATAAAACTTCTCCATATTTTTCGGATCACAATACACACTCGCCCCCAAAATAAAAAGAGGGGAGATATGGGGATTCATCTTCTGGCCCAAAGGTGTGGTACCCCAGAACAGTTTAGTATGCCGATATTATTTAGTTCAGAATATTTTGGGGAGCAGGGCATCACTGCCTCTGGTGGTCGTGGTTGCTACCCAGGGCTGCTCTGAGAGCCGCCGCTGGATTTGAACCGCCGAGCCCACGGGTCGCAGTCCCACACTCAACCACTTACGCCACCGGGGCTCAGTCTCGTTCAGAGTATTTTTCCTGGTTTTCCTAGTCTAAAAGCTGGGCGTATCTTATGGTCAAGTGCATTTTACGACCTGCAAAGTACAGCAAATCCTTTTTGGAGCAACTAGCTTCCCCTTTTCCCACTGGAGTGGCTGATGGGTTTGAACCAGCAGCTAGAATTCCAATGCTGAGCCCACTGAATGAACAGGGCTCTCATTATTCGTTCATAAAATATTTTCTTTTCCTCATAGATACATGGAGTTTCAAATAATAATAAAATTCGATTAAGAGAGAAAGGCTTTGGACTTAAATATCTTTGAGTGACAGTATTAAGTTAATTTAATACCTGAAAATGAGCACCATTAGCAAGAAGCACGAAACGTATGTCAGGAGTGAGCTTTCCTTGTTCGTGGGGTGTTTGTTGTGGCAAAGCAAGCTTATGCTTCCAGTCCGTTCTTGATCCATCCTTTGGATTTGTTGGTGGCTCTCCTTGGGTTGAATACGTGATTATTTTACTGTACACATCCTAGAACTCAAAGTTTTGATGATGATGGGAAAGGCTAATCTACAGTATTTTATTCCACATTTAAAATGCTGCAAATTTTTCTGTATTCCTATGCATAGCATATCTTCATAAATAATGCAGAATTTTGAAAGATATAGGTACTAGGTCACCAAATAAAACCCTAATTTCCCCCCTGCTGTCTCCTCCCTTCTCTTCCTTATCTCCTAGAGTCAGGCTCTTGAGTGTGTGTGTGTGTGTGTGTGTGCATGCATGGGGTGTGTGTGTGCAGAATATTTGTAGCTTTATGCGTGACAGAGGAACATTTATTTATTTATGACAATGTTTCTAGGTGAAAAACCTCCCAATATATAAATTCTACTAAAATACCAAAGAATTTTATGTGACTATATTTATTGCAGTTATTTTTTAATATCGGTCCCTTGACATATTCCAGATGAAAAAATTAAAATACCTGGAGCTAATAGAGATGGCCCTAGTAAAAGCTTACCACATGACTTTAGAATGAACTACAGGGAAAAGAGCATTTATTTCAGAAAAAAAAGACCCTTCAACTCAACTGTGTTCTTTTTAAACTCCATATGCAGAGGGAGGAGGGATGAAAACCTATTTCCAGATTCAAATGTGCCAATTGTGAGGGGGAGTCAAGTCGGAACCAGCGGCAGTCTCCTCAGAGAGCCTCTAAATGAGGGCTGAATTTCAGGAGCTTTGGTAAGCACTTACACATGACTGTGACTGGGGGAGTACTTCCTCTGAGGTTTGAGGAATGTTTAATTCATTTTTTTTGTTGTTGTCGGTACCTTGGATGGTTTCAATGGAATTTTATGTACTACCATCTAGTATTTTAATTTTACATTTGAAAATTCTTTGCCAAATGATACAGAAGAAAGAAAGAACCATTTTATGTAATCAACACGGTCTAAAAGGAGCTTCCGTGGACAAAGGGGAAAGAAGGGAGAAGAAAAGAGGAAGGAAAACAAAATGTCCCGGAAGACAGAAGAAGGAGGTGTGAGGGAGGAGAAACGTCTTCATCTGGTCTGAAAGTAAACCTTTTTATCATTGGTTATGCAACCTTCCTTCATCTGGAAAACATTTTGAAAGAGCACAAACGAAAGTTTATTTTTGACCAGAGTTTAATAATAAGACTTTATTTCTCTGGCACAATAGATATCACTCTCTGACCAAGAAATATTAATTTTGTATAGGCAATTTCAATCCATGCCTGGCGGAAAGCACTTGATGTTGTTTGTTTTTTTTTTCACTCAACCTTCTTGTTGTTCAGTGTCCTTGAGTTACATCTGGTTTAAAGGGCTCCTTTGCAGAACAGAACAAACCCTTCCTGGTCCTGCTGTATCCTTATAACCATGGCCATGTTTGAGATTATTGTCATCACAGCTGTGTCACTCCATCACATTTACCTGTAATTCATTTCTATGTGTTTAATATATCATGGGTTACAGGAATCATGGACATATTTTGGAAAAAGTACAGCTGGTTTATTCCCTGGAAGGGACAATGGCAAGACTTTGAACATATGATCAGGAGGAACCAACCCCTGGGGAAGAACATCATGTTTGGTAACATGGAGGGGAAGTGGAAACAAGGAAGACCCTCCCTGAGGTGGATTGACACAGCAGCTGCAACCATGGGCTCAAAAGAAGAATGATGTGCGAGGGGCACAGGACCAGGGCTTCTGTCCTTGTTGTACATGGGGCTATTGTGAGTTGCAATGGATACGATTGTGTCCAACAACAATAACAATATTATGAATGAATTTACTCGTCTTTTTTTCTCCTTTCACTTGTTGTGAACCTTGGAGATGCTTCCAGACTTTCAGGATTGTGAAAAGGGCTGATCTGAATATTCACACACAAGCATTTGTGTCGATGTAAGTGTTCTTTTTCTTTTCATTGCTCTTGTACAAAAGCAACACCAACGTGTGAAGTTGCTGAGCTATGTGTTTACATTTTTAAGAAAATACCAGTTTTCCAGAGTGGCTGTAACATTTTACATTCCCACAGTAAAGTGGAAGGCCAGTTTTTCCACATCCTTGCTAACAGAGAGTATTGTTGTTTAAGTGCTTATGAGTAGGAACAGTTAACTTTGCATTCTAGACTCTATCCCTTTGTTATATATGTCTTGCGAATCTTTCGTCTCATTCTGAAGTCTGTCTCTTCAAATTCGTTATAGTATCTTTCTAAGATATATATTTTTAATCTTGACAAAAATATGTTCACCTTTGTTTTTCCTTTATGCTTTATGCCTTCACACTCAGTGTAAGAAATGTTTACATATCCTTAATTTAAAAAGATTCGCTCCTATGTTTTATTTTAGAATTTTTTTTAATTTTAGTTTTTGCACTTAGGTCTGTATTTGTTTTAGGTTGATTTCTTATGTAATATGTGAGATGGTAATACATTCTTATTATTATTTTATAGATAGTCAGTTGCTTCTGCAACATTTCTTGAAATCACTTTTTAAGCCTATTCTCCAAACTGTATATTAACCATGGTTGATGTTTAAGTGTTCAACAAAATTATCTTGTACCCCTTTGCAATTAATATCAGTGTCTGCTAGTAAGTTGGCAATACTCCAAAGGGGACTTCCTTCCTTCCTTACAATTACTAAAGCAACATTAAGATATAGACAAAAAAATGAAATTTGATCACCCTTTAGCTAGGTTTTATTTCTATACTATCTTATGCTTTATCCAGTGAATATTTTTTAATCACCAACCTTGAGCTGTGGATTGTGTTAGGAAAGAGACACGCATAAGAAGCTTTCATTCTTAGAAGTGCTCACTTTGGGGCAGACCTCAAAACATGTTACCTACCATTCAGTCTCTATTAGAGTGCAGGTTTAGAAAAAAATGTTATCACAGAGGGGGGAAATTAAGTTCCTAGAGAAGTTGGAGGAGATTTCACAGATGTGGTGTTGCTTGAAGTAGGTCATCCTTTTAGTAATTCCTTTTATATTCTTTCAAAAAGAAACATAGTCCTTGTAGAAAATCTAAAAAATATAAAAAAAAATACTTGTTGATTTCATTCAACTGGATGCTTACAATCTCGGTCACAAAAGACAAGGAAGAAGCATAGGATAAGTGAAATCAGAAGCATTGTAATAAATCCTGTATGACTGGCCTGGTTGTGTCAACTACAGATGAGCCATTTTGTCTGATGCTATTTCAAGATTAATCCTCACCTCAATGTAAACTCTTGTCTTCTCTGAAGAGAGAAGAGTCTGTTATAGCTTTAATCATCTGCTGATATTTGGAGTGTTTTGTCACTTAACTAAGTGGAAGAACCTTGACAAATGGCTACTGAGTGTGGACCACACCTCTATTCATACAGGAAACAATGGTTTATTTTCAAACATGCCTACAAAATCATTTCACCTCTTTTGTGCCTCTGTAAAAGACAATTATAAAAATAAAATAATGTGATAACTTTCAAAGCCCTTTGAAATGTTGAAAGTCATATTGAAAGGCATTTTTCCCTATCTGTCTTTGCTTTATGCTGTATTTTCAGTGGCGACCATAATACTTGGTGTATAATAGGTGTTTCGTACATATTTGCTAAATTGAGTCAGTATTTTTCAAATGGCACTCTCAATTTATGAATAACAGAAACACAGCCTAAGGATGTTGATCATAAAGGAAGCAATTAAATCATTTTCTTGGGTGCAAAGTAAAATGTGGCACTTCTGCTTAAAGCAATAGACTTATATTAGATATAAGGAGATTGATTGTTTCAAGCTGCCATTCTGGTAGTACAAACATTTACATCCTTAACTGCTACCTGGAAGGTTGGTGGTTCAGACCCACTTAGAGGTGTCTCCATTATTTATGAAAACCCACAATCTTAAAAACTCTTTGAGGGCTGAGGCTCAGTGACATAGTGGTTGTGTGCGGGACTATGACCCACTGGGCTGAAGGTTCAATTCCAGTAGTGGCTCCACAGGAGCAAAGGCTGGGCCTCCTACTCCTTCCACCAGAGGGCAGTGACGCCCCCCCCCCCAAAAAAAAAAACTCTTTGGAACAGTTCTACTCTTCATATTTGAGGTTTTACCATGAGTCAGGATTGGTTTGACAGCTTGCCCAAATAATTATATCCAAGCTAATGTTTGGCAATTTCTCACATAAAACAAGAATGTCGCTATCGTACTATACTATAATTACTGATTTTTAGAGTGGTTCATTAACAAAACTCTGTATGAACTTACTATTTGTTATTGCAGTTAAAACTTTGCTTTCTTTGTACAATACATACAATTTCATAGACAAGCAAGGAAGGATCTGGTTATAAAAGTTGGGTTATTATGATGGGAAGAAAATATCCACTTACTCTTTCTCCTCCTCTATTTGTGCCAGCACCAAATACATCTGAATGAGATACTTCACCTTGAACATATTTGCATTTCTTCACGTAGGGTTCAGATTAGAGTCATGCTGAGAGTTTGCTTTTAGAGAAGGGGGGGGGGGGCAATTGTTCCAGTCTGCCATTCTTTCTCCAGTTCTTCATGGCAAACCACAAAGAGGATCAAGGATTAGAGATGTTACTTCATGTGTTCTACTTTCTTTTAGTTTTTTTTTCTTTCAACTGATTTATTGGCTAAACTTTACATATCATGGAATTGAATAGTTTTATGTTAAAACATATCAAAGGGGAATTGTACAATCACCACCACATCCATCCTATAGCATTGCTTCCCCTCAGGGGCGATTCGCCCCCAGAATGAGCTATTCAACCACAATCAGCTCCAGTGCTCCCTCCCTGCTTCTCCTTTCATTATTTGCCCCTAAGCTCCACTCCTCTTCCTATGGCCCACGTCCTTAGACTTCCTGTAACACCTTGCGTCAGTTATGGCTGCCTTTGATTCCACAACTCCCCCAGTGACTTCTTGGCAAAAGCAATTAGTGGTCTCTATAAAGGATTATTTCAATTTCAAGCTCACCTGATAAAATGTTGAATTGGAGTATTTGAACAGTGTTGTATCATAAGAAAATTGATGAACAATCTGGAAGCAATAAATTTTACTTAAGTATTCTTCGTTGTGGTAAGAGCTTCATGCTCCGACAGATTTTGTTGCTGTTGAGCGTTTTAGGTGAATTAAAAGCCATCTGTTTCATTTAAAATCTTTTAACAAGTTGACACGCAAATTCACTACCATTCAGTCAATCTTGACTGTGGCAGTCACCTAATCTGGTGTCATTTGGAGATTAAGAGTGTAGGCGTGGGGTTTCGCCTGCCAATGAGACCTCTGTGTGGGCATGGCCTAATCATGAGAATTCTGGGAAATGTGGTCATTTCTTCTTGCAGGCAGAGACACTATCTCTGTCGGTTCACTTCCTTGGAGAATTTCTCCTGACAAAACTCACTCCTTTGGAGACACTCGAGTGACGAGGCTGGCTCCCTGTGGGACATCCCTGAGGAGAAGCCACATGGACCGACCCTGATGCGGCCAGACACCTGGACCTGAAGAAACCATGCAGAGACCCCTGCCAGAGCTAAGATGCTCATGCTACTGGATCCAAAAGCATTCTCCCCATCTGTTTTGTGGTGGTCCTCCATTTGGTGTCATTGCATGTGTTTCCTGAATCTGAAGAAGACTTTATAGATTGGTATCCAACATATGGGCTAATATCAGACTTGTGGACTTGGACTGGACTAGGTTGGGAAGTTTTCTCAATGTTCATTTTCTCTTGTACACAAACCTGTCCCTTAGATACATACGAGTGTCTATGGATTTGTTTACCTAGTCGACCCCGACTAACACACTGACTCATAACAATCCTATAGGATAGGATAGAATGACCCATGTAGGTTTCTGAGGCTATCTTTATGGGAGCAGAAAGCCTCATCTCCCCGGAGAAGCTTTGAACTGCTGATCATGGGGTTAGCGACCCAATGCATAACTTAGTTTATCTGAACCAGGTCTGGCCTTTAGTTAACATGTGATAATAATATAATTTAATTGATCAATGTCATTATATTAATGAGTACAGATTAACCGCTCATTGAAATCTATTTATTTTAAAACTCATTTGTATATTTCTATAATAGCTATTTCATTATTTTAGTTCAAAAGTGGGAAGAGATAAAATACACCTCAGTAATCAAAGTGACAGCCTTGTTTTATCAACACTATAAAGAGGCCATGTGTCCTATATTTGTAAATTCAATATATTGTTTGATTTCCATGAGCATTGATTGTAGACCAAAGTAAAATGTAATCTCAGCCAAATCCAATCCTTCTCTTTTGATCATGATATTATCTATTGATACAGGGTTATTTTTCTAATTTGCATTGAGTTTTACTTCAAACTGAAGGCTGTTATCGTTGACCATCATCAATAAGTGCTTCAAGACCATTTTGTTTTCAGCAAGCAAGATCATGTCATGTTAGCATTGTATACTGTTAATGATCCCTGCTCCAATCCTGATACCTCTTCTTTGTCATACAGCTGAGCCTGATAAAGAGATGGTGTCTCATGTACTTTGGAGACACGTTCAGGAAACCTGGAGAAGCACGTCAAGCTTGGTAAAGTGGAAAGTCAACAAAAACCAGGAAGACTCTCCACAAGATGGGCTGATACAGTAGCTACAATAATGGACTCAAACAGCAATTATGAGGGTGGCCCAGGAGAGAGCAATGTTTTGTTCTTTTGTATATAAGACCACTCTCTGCCAGAACCTACTTCAAAACTCTTAACATTAATGAGCCCTGTGATCATACACTGGGCTGCTAATCACAAGGTCAGTAGTCCTAATCCACTGACTGCTATGTGGGAGAAAGGTGAGACTCTCTGCTCACACAAAGATCCACAGTCTCAGAAACAACAAGGCCGTTGCACTCTGGCCTATGGAACCCTAAGAGGTGGCATAGACTGGACAGCAGTGAGTTTGAGCTTTAAGTAAATAGCAACATTGCTCCACCAGCTTGTGAAGGAATGAAGTGCTCAGCTGCTAATCAAGGTCATAAAGAGCAACCCAAACAAAACCCAGTGCTGTCAACTCATAACAATTCCAGCCTTGGAAATTCTATGGGACACTGCTCTTCTACAGGGAATTGACTCAACAGCAAGGGTTTGAGCTCTGAAGTTTTAACTCCAGATGCACAAATTAAAATGAGAAGAACTTTACCCTAATATAGGAACTTCTTAATTCTCCTTTTAAAGGGGCAAAAAAGGAATGAGTTACTCATGAGTTCCTGTGATGAGAAAGATATCATGACCACAGTGACATTTTGAAATCTTATTTTATATTTTTTTCATAAAAGAACATGTCTATGTCCAAATTTGCATAAACCAAATTGGAAACTACTCTTAATATCCTCTAGTTTTTTTAGTATGTTTCTTCATAATGTTATTTTGATTGCACCTATTTTATTTCTAGCCATTCTTTTCCCTCCATCTTCATTACCTTTACCTAATCTTCCCTTCTTTCAATCTCTGCAGAATAACCTGAGTAACAAACATTACTAAAGTTTAATGCTGGTGCCGAAGACAGATCATGACCGTCATAATGAAGTAAACACTGTTCCAATAGTATCCTCATTTCATAAATGACAAAAGCACAAAATATTTTTATAATTAGGGAATCAATTAATGTATGTTCTTGAGAAGAATAAAGGAAACATCTAAATTTCATTAGATTTTATTTAGTATGATAAGGGCCAAAACCTTATTTAATAAGGCATATGGGATTTGCACTGCCTAGCTTCATTTCTTTGTATTCCAGCTATTCTGGACTTGTTTCAGAAGGTTCTAACAAACCAAACTCTTTCTTGCTTCAGGCTCTTCAAAAATTGTCCACCGGGCTGAGCCCCGGTGGTGTAGTGGTTGTGTGCGGGACGGCGGCCCACTGGGTTGGTGGTTCAAATCCAGCAGCAGCTCTCCAGGAGTAAGACTGGGTCTCCTCGCCAACCAGAGGGCAGTGATGCCCAAACAAACAAAAAAAAATGTCCACCTTCTTTCTGTGTGTGTGTGTGTGTCAAAAACTTCTGCTCCTAAACCATAGAAACTTTTAAGAAAAATAACACAGTGTTATTGCTTCTTGACACATTCTCCATGTATGTGCATGCCTTTCTAAATATGGCCTTTACTTCACCCAAACACTTCCCCCAAATAAGTCTGTTCTCTTCCATTTGAATTACATAAAGAAAGCAGTATCAGCATGATTGTGTTCCTTCTAAACAATCTTTTAATTGTGAGAACTAAAAAAAATCTAATGGGGCAATATTAGGGCTTTCAAGCAGATGGGAAAGACTTCCCACTGAAATTCCAATAGCACAGCCCTTACCACCCTCCAAAAAGGAGCAAATGCCTTGTTGTGATAGAGAAAGAAAGAAAAATCACCACACACAACTTTCCTGGCCTTTTTCTCCCCAATACAACATTCCGTTTTCTTCCAACTTCCAACTTCTTCCCAATACTTCTTCCCACCATACTCTTTCTCTTGCCCTTTGAGAAAATTGATTGAAGTTATACCTTTGGAATTCAAAAACCAGTCACCATAACCTTTCTCCTTGTGAATATTTAACCAAGGAGATGCTTTTCAGAAAGTCCTGTTTTGAACTGAGTTTTCTGATGATATTGGTATACCTAAGACTTATTAAGGAGCATTTCTACAAAGGGGTTCTATTGCTGTCAATATTTATAGAAACAGATAGACAGCTCTCTCCCACAAAGAAGCTGGTGTGTTTGAACCACTGATCTCACAGTTAGGAATCCAGCACTTAACGCAACATCATCCCCACCAGGGCTCTCTGGTTAAGATCAGTTACATCAAATTATCTTCATTAGCTTCAATCTTGCTTAACAGACTGAGGGAAAGATCAGTAAATTGAGTTAACTGAATTTCCAGCAGTGCTCAGGGCACCTGAGAACAGGTTCCTGGGGCCAAGATGTTCACGGAATATTGAAAATGCCAAACCTTGTGAGATTTACATTTCAGTAGCTATGTCATCAATGACAATTCTGAGGCCTTCTTCCACAAGTTCCTGGGATTCAGTCACAGTTGCTTCATTGATGGAGGTTTCTGGCCTGCCTTCCTTTGGCCTGTCTTTTAGACCTTCCCAACCTTTGTTTAAAAGCCTCAATCCACTTAAATGGTATTGTTTTTTGGGTGAGAGGCAATGTTCCTATCAATTTGTTGCAAAGGTATAACAGTCTGAGAAGAAGTCCAATGCGGTTGGTCAGAGATCTGATATTAACTCTGACCTCAATCCAAATGTCCCCCTTAAAACAAATATTTTTTGGAAGGTGGCATAATAAGATGAAAACCAGTGTATTCTGGAGAGAACTTGTTTGCAGACCTCCACTGATTGCAGAGACATGTTTAAACACTTGTTGTAGGGAGTGAACCTGTGAGTGTACAAGCGTAAACCTTAAACCTCAGTAGCAATACCCTTGGACCTACTCGTGTGTGTGTGTGTGTGTGTGTGTAATGAATCCAAGAATACCAAGTCAACCCAAGTTCTATCAGCCCTATAAGACCTATAGGACCATTCCTTAGGGTTCTCAGGGTTATAAGTCTTCGCAAGCACAACTGGTAGGTTTGAACCACGAACCATTTAGCTAACATCTCAATGCTGGCTAAACCCACTGCACCTACAAGGGCAGTATAGGCTTATGCCTATATGTCTATGCTCTAAATATGAATGCATTATATGTTATGGAGATCCTAAAATATAGTTATATTAACAATATGTACTTAGTACTTTTTGATACAAAGCTTCATCCATGCTACTTCTACTTCAGCTGAATTTGAAATACACATTTGAAGTAGTAAAACATTCTTAATTCCCTTTTGTCCTCTTCTCAAGCTTCATTTGTTTCCCATAACCCTATGTCAGGCCAGGCCAGGCCATATGTCCCTGTGAGATGTTTCCACTGCACCCAGTGCTTCAATGTCATAGTCATAGCAATTATCCTCATTGTGTGGTTCTAGAATGAGTATCTGCTTTCATTCCTAAAATGTCCTGGTCCACCAGGGAGGACAAATTCAGAGTGCCTGTCTTAGAGGAGCTGTTAAAAAAAAAATCACAGCTGAATTAAGGAGGGTGATGTGATTTCCACACCAGAAGTACGGTACTTGTTGTTCCTTTCTTAGCATTCTCCACAGTCCCTTGAATGACACCAGAAAGTTTCCCTGTTTCTCCACTGATGTCTACCTTCTTATTTATTTCTGTAGAAGCACCCAATAAGTTATTGCTCTTCCAACAGGTGCCATTGGTCTTAATTTCAAAATAAATACAGAAACAAAACTTATAAGTAGTGTTTATCTTCCTAACCCCCTTACCCTTCATGAGCTACTTCCTAGGAATTGAAAATGACTTTTTCCTTTGTGAACATGGAACAACAGTGTCATAGAAAGCAGTCTGCATGAAGGCACCATTAAAGTAAATGTTTTATTTAACTGCTGTGCTGCTAACTGAAAGGTCAGTAGTTTGAACCCACCAGCTGCTCTGCAGAAGAAAGATGAGGCCGTCTGATTACATCAAGGTTTAAAGCAGTGAAAACCATAGGAAACAGTCTGTCCTGTTTGGTTGCTAAGAATTAGCCCTGATTCAATGACCTTGGCAGTGGAATTTTTGGTTTGCTATCTAACAAGTGGGGTCAAAAACAATAGGTTGGTAGATTATCTTACAAACGTGGTTGTCAACAATACTACTCGAAATTTCAGAAGGAAAGAAATGCCTTTATAAATATCTTAGAACATATATCTTAGAACATTTTCTAGATTGTTTCTTTTGTAAGCGACCTATTTGCACACATTCACCCTCAATAATTAAGTGCTGAGCAAACTATTCATTACCCTTCACAAACTTCCAATGTACTACCATATAACACTATCTGGACACTAGTACTTCGTAAGCCAAACCAATTCCCCTTGAGTCAATATGAACTCACCTGTTACCTATATGGAGCTTCTGACATAACCTCATCTTTGACACACAGAGCTGCTTGGGGCAGGGTGTTGAATCCACCACCTTTTGTTTAGCATTCCAATGCCCAATCCTCATTGCCCGCAGTGCCCCTTCCTACTTCATGAGGACACCTAATCCACTCACAGGTAGCTGGGAAACTCAAGTGAATAAGAATTGTAAAGATAGCTTCCTTCACAAGATGGCCCTAGTCAAAAATAAAGCAAAGCTTGCCTCCACTCTCTTGAGCATCTGAGACTGTCACTCATTAAGAGAGTAGAAAGGCTCATCTGTCTCCAGAGACCTGCAGGTGGTTTCACACTCACCAACTCACCCCCTCAGCCAGGGATTCCACACTGTTCAAAGGGAGAACTAATCCAGAGCAAATGAAAGGAAAATAGATGCATAAAATTAAATGTACCCTGAAACCAGAGTAGTAAGATCGCATATGAGGTTAATACACAGTTCTAGCATAAACTTTACCTTGAGTACTCCTATGCAGACTTATTGTTCTTCACCACTTGAAGTCTCCTGTCTCAGAAACACTCGCTCTTCTCCTCTGGGCACCTTCACTATCATGCTCCCTATTCCTATGGCAAAAAAAAAAAAATGTAAGGGCCACACACTCCTTAATCAGTGTATGGTTAACAATTAAACAAGAAATTAAATATTACTTAACTGCATCACCCTAACTCAGGACACAATACTATTAGCATATCTTCAATTACCTTGCTCTCACTGGGTAAATGATTTTACTATGGACAGAAAATTGTTGAGTTAATTTCTTTACTATTCTGCATCAGAAAGGAAGTGCTGGCATTTAGTGTCATGTCTAATTTCCCTCAAACCCGATGTTCCCAAGCATTTTCAGGCATTACTGTTGACCTTGCTCGAGATTGATACTGTGTGTAATTCAACTGTTTCATTTGTTTAAAATGATGTGTGCAAGGATTTTAATCTGAAAATACCAATTTAAATCAGATATCCTCCCCCACTTTTTTTCCCACTCAGGGTTGACATCTAAAGCCGGAGCACAGGTACTTTAGCAGATGCATGAAAAATAAGTTACAGGAACGGTTCTTGTAAGACTCACCCTACCAACTGCGTGGCATAAGACCCATAAAGATCAAACTCAAACCCAGTCTTTGTGCCACTTTTGTAACACATACATTTTAGCAGACAACTATCTGACCAAATTAAATTAAAGATACAGCACCCTCTTATGGATATTTCTATATCTGTAAAATTTGAACATATAAAAATCACTTGGGGTTTGGGAATGTATCTTTAGTAAGCTGCTGCTGTGTGAGGAGAGTCCTTCACAAGGAAAAATCATTGCAGTATTTAAAAACGGTGCGTGTACGTGTGTGTGTGTGTGATAGTGTGGTAAATTAAGGCACACATAGAGATTTGTAATTTTTTTTTTCCTTTCAAAATTAACCATAGCACTAAGAAGGAAAATTCCAAGATACCACTGCAATACAAATTCAGTTTGGTAAAAGGAGACTCCTGGCCGAGAGAGCTATTAGTGTCTCAAAAACCACTGGGGAATCTCCAAATATCACCTTCAAAATCAAACCATGAAACTCCCTGCCAGTCTAGATCATTCTTCTAGCAACCAGGTAGGACAGTAGAACTACCCCTTAACTCAATCCAAACCAAACTCGCTGCCATCGAGTCAATTCTGATGCATAGCAGCCTCGGAAGGCAGGGTATAAAGCCCTGTGACCCTTCCTGATGAAACTCTTTCAAGCAAGAGAAAGCCCTGTGTTTCTTCCCCAGAGCGGGGAGGTGGGGGTGGGGCTGGGGGTTTCTGACTGTTGATCCTGAGGATCAACATATAACCATGGAACCACGCAAGGTCAATAGTTTGAAACCACCAGGCATTCCAAGGAGGAAAAAAAACCCAAAAACATTTTTATAGCCTCAGGGGCAATTTGTCTCTGTCCTAAAGGGATACTAGGACTTGGAATCAACGTGCTGCTGGTGGTAAAGCTGCTTTGTACCAGAAAAAAGCCCAATGCTATGCCACGGTAAAGATTTCCATCTGGGAAACCCGATGAGGCAGTTCTCCTCGGCCCGAAGTGCGGCTTTGCTTGGAATTTAGCTCTTGGTGACCTAAGCACAGAGACAGAGGCTTGCACCATTTGGGTGTCTGAACTGTGTAATGGAGGATCCATGAATAGGACACAGTTTGCAAAGAGTCTTCGAGCTTGTTTGGAATCCTTGCAGTTGATCCGTGCTCTATATGGTTATATATCTGTAGTCCCATTTTCATATTTATTTCTTTTTGACCATAATTTTGGCAAGAGGGGAAAATCAGGAGCGCAATGACAAAGGTGTGGACAGTTTTGCTATGGAAAAGGGTGTTGGTCACTCACATGCACATAGTCTTAGCTCATTCTCACTAATTTCCTCACACAACTAAATTACATAAAGGGTATAAACCAAGAGGGTCTTTGGATGTAGGATTTATTTTCATGTCATTTACTGTGGAGTTAAATCTAAATATATTATGCTGGCCATATGCAATATATATCTATATATTGAATTACTATGTATATTAAATTTATAGAGAGCGAATTCAGTATTTATAAAGAATGTAACCTCACAGAATTCTGCACATTCTAGATATTCTCACAAGAAAAATCATGCTTCTATATAGTAGACACTTTTGACGCTAAACTAAATTTAAAATATAAACTGGGAACTCATTGGGTAAAATTAAGCTATTTCTACATAGCCGCATCAATAAAAAAAATGAATCCAAAGAATTCTAACCATCCAACCAACCAAATTCCCTGCCATTAACTTGATTCCTGTTGACAGTGCCCCTCTTGGACAGGGTAGAACTGCCGCTGTGGGCTTTCAAGTCTGTCAGTCTGTATGGAAGCAGAGAACCTCATGTGTCTTCTACAGCCTGGCTGGTTTCACTTGCTGGCTTTCCAATTAGAAACCCAACTTAGGGCATCATATGTCTCCAGGGCTCCTCTTATAACCACATCATATGTATTTTTACTTTCATGTTCTAAATGGAGATAGACATCTTTCTTTTAATAAAAATCAAAGGAAATGTCATATATTCATAATAATAGTAACATGGTATTTCAGTTCAGATTTAAGGCCTTAATTTAGAGGTTAAGTAAAAAAATTATTTTTGTTTATTTTATTGGGGACTCTTAAAGCTCTTATGGAGGTTGAGCATGATGGCGGGACGGGAGGTCTAAGGAAATAGAGGAAAGAACTGGGGAGTAAGGAGCATTTATAGAGGTTTAAATACAGGCAGGTACATAGGTGGATATATTTATAAATGACGATGGGGAAATACATCAATGTGCATATACTTATAGAATTAGTATTAGGATGGCAGATGGGCATTGGACCTCCACTCAAGTACTTCCTTAGTGCAAGAACATTTTAAATTGGCATTTCATGATGTGCACCACCCTGACATGATCACTGAAAACAAATGTGTGCATAAGCAAATGTGATGAAGAAAGCCGAATGTGCCTGGCTATCAAAAGATGTAGTGTCTGGGGTCTTAAAGGCTTGAAAGGAAACAAGTGGCTATCCAGTTCAGAAGCGAATGCACATGGTAGAAACACACCAGTCTATGCGGCCACGAAGTGCCAAAGAGATCTGGTATCAAACACCAAGTAACTAAAATTAAATTATATTATTATAATTTATATTAAATTATATTATTATATATAAATGAGGGGGAGTGCAGATTGGGGACCCAAAGCCCATCAATAAGTGAAGCAACAGCCTCTTACAAAGGGGTTGCAGCGAGGAGATGAGCCAGTCAAAGTACAGTGTAGTAACAATGAAATGTGCAACTTTCCTCTGGTTCTCAATGCTTCTTCCCACCCACTCTCATGACCCCAATTCTACCAGACAGATACAGCTAGACCAGAGGATGTACACTGGAGTCAGAAACATGGGGAATTTAAGATAAATGATCCCTCAGGAATAGTGTGGGGAATAATGATACTGGAAGGGTGGAAGGATGGTGGGGTAGAAAGGGAGAACTAATTTCAGGGATTTACATATGACCTCCTCTCTTGGGTGTGGACAATAGAGGGGTGGGTGAAGGGACACATTGAAAAGTATATGAAAAGGTAATAACAATGTGTATATTATTAGGGGTTAATGGGGGAGAAGGAGGGGTGAGGGGAAGCATAGGGAAATGGAATAAAAACAAAGAACTAGAGGAAAGGGAAAGAGGAGCTTGTACTAAGGGCTGAAGTAAAAAATATTTGGAAGTGAATATGGCAACGTGTGTACAAATATGCTTGATACAAGTGATGTATTGAATATTATAAGAGACGTAAAAGCCCCCAATAAAATCTATATTTTTAAAAATCTCTTATAAGTTTATCAATCATATCAAGCATATTTGTGCATATGCTTCCATCATCCTTTTCAAAGCATTTTCTTTCTACTTGAGCCCTTGATATCAGCTCCTGTGAAGCATAAGCCATACATAAAACTTTCACTTTTTAATTGGGACAAATCTCTGGGGCTTAGTGCAGGACACATATGGGCTACCAGAAATAGCAAAGGAAGCTCACACAGTGAAAGACAGTATGGATGAATTGACCTTTCAAAGGCATTATGTCGTTGGAGGTCACTCTCGTGAAGTTGTGTGATTTGTTTTTATGTGTTTAGGGATATGAAACCCAGGATTGATGAACCCATAGGGACAGCTAGTAGAATAAGGGTTCTGGGAAGGATAGGTACAGTGGGGTAGTGGTGGGATACTGATGAGAGACTCAACTGGGTGTGTGTGTGTGGGGGGGCGTTGCACTTCTAGGAGAAGACAAGTGCATGCCTGTTGGCAGAAAATGGGAGGAGGACCAATTTCCTTGGGGGGGGGGGCGGTGACTAACAATATTTTTATAACTTTTAAGAACACTAAGTGGGCAGTGTTCCTGGTACCTCTTTGGTCCAGCTTTCTGTACACCGCCTGCCCCCTCCCCCCCCCACCAGGACCCAGGCCAAGTGGCATTGAACACTAGGGCATTGATTGCACACTGTATCTTCAAGGCACACAACACACTGCTCCAAAGGCCACACCAGAAGGGTGTCATGTGGAAACCCCTATAGGTGAACTAGACTCTACCTCAACCCTGTAACCTGTAGACTTAAGACTGAAAGTACGTGGTGTGTACAGAAGCAGACGACAGCTATGGCAGAGTATTAAATTGTCAGGAGATGGACTAACCTTTAGTTACTACTTCAATGGCCTATTTGCTGTATTAAGATATGCATAATTCTGACAGACCTGTGTCTGACATAGTCAACTCTCATTTTCTGTGTAAATACTGTCCAGTCAAGTAAGGATTTATTCTGTGCAAGTCAATAATGCATGGATTGTGATCTGTAGTTAGCTCACACTTGTTCAATCTTCCTCTCAATATTGTTTTAAAACTAGTACCATGGAATAATCAGAGAGTCATTATGGCTCAGGGAGAAGATCAATTAGATTCTCTACCATAAATCAATAAAAATACTTCTAAGGTGAACCAGAGGTAGATAAAAAAAATATAGATTTGGGAATGAATTAGAGATTACACTTTATCTGAGTTGCAACCTAAGAACAGTTAGTTTGTAAAACATGGCCCTGCTTGATACTCACCCTCACGAAGGAGACATGGAAGAGTGCTGCAGCGAAGTGTAGTGAAGAACCCAGAAAGAACAGAATCTGGAGTCGTAAAGGCTTATTTTCAAACAAGCAGCCATCTATGTGAAACATCAAGTAAGCCCACATGGAAACACACCAACATCTGTGATCCAAGGAGTGGAAATTGTATAGTCCAAATCTGAACAAGGGTGCTTAAATTCTGAGATTCTGCTATGCAGAAGGCTATGGGTGACAGTGGAAGCCCAAAATACATTTGCAGGATTTACCCAGGGAATAAGCCTCCAGTGATTTCCCTAACCGGAATTGAGGCCTGGGAATAACTTTGTTATCAGAGAGTATTGTAGTGAAAGCTTTAGTAGAGTAAAATAATATATCTGACATGAACAGTAAAAAACATTGTTATTTGATCTCCCTTCTAATAAACTTTATGTGATTGGGTTTTTGATATTTTTATTTTTTTATGTTAGGGTTTATCTGCTGTATTTTGTCAAAGTTGGTAGCCTCCTTTACTCTCTGTTATGTGTTTTTCTATATTTTTTGGTCTATGACACCCAGGATGGGTAAATTTATAGAGACAACAACCAGAATGAGGGTTCCTGAGGATTTGGAGGGGGAAATGGGGTCTAAAGGGAGCTAATAATAAGGAATTAAAGAGGGAAGAAAATGTTTGAAACTGATTTGGGAAGCAATTGTACAATAATGCTTAATATGGTTAGACTATTGGATGGTACAGCATCTAGATTAGTTCCTAATAAACCGGGTTGGGGAAAAAATGTTCTTTGAGTCTTGGGAACAAAGGTTTTCCCTTTTTGTTCTTCCCTTGTCTGATGTCAGCAAGGTCAGGACTGTTGGGTGGATGGGTTAACCCAATGAAATTCTCACAGGACAACCTTTGCCACCCTTAAAAAATAAACATGAGTTTTGCTGTAATGGGAGAAAAAAATTCACAACACGGCTTTCTTGGTCTTTTTCTTACTAATGAATCCTTCCATTTTCTGAAAACTTCTTCATAATCTGACTCAGCGATTACCTTGTATCCTTTGAGAATCTCCAACAACAGTCACCACAATATTCCGAGCTCACCTTTCTGTCTTCTGGGTTTAGAAGGTATTTTAAGAAGTCTACAAGGTGGGGAAAATCTCACTGGCCTCTAATCAATTCTGACCAGGACAGGGTAGAACTGCACATCATGAGTTTCAGAGACTGTAACTCTATTTTTTTTTTAAATTTGAAATTAGTTGGAATGAATTTAAACATTCATTCCATATAATTAGCTGTATAACCTTTCGGTATGTTGTTGAGGCCCATCATGTAATTTCTTTAAAGGTGACTTGGAGAAAGTACCACTTACCCCATAGCAGAGACTGTAACTCTTTACTGGAGTAAAAAGCCTCTTCTTTCGCCCAAAAAGCAGCTAGTGGTTTCGAACTCCTGACCTTTCAGCTAGCAGCCCAACATGCAACCACTATGCCACCATCAGTGATAAAGAAGGAAGAAACTCAAGCTAAAAGCAGATGCAACTGAAAGAACCAGCTAACAACAAGGCTCCAGAAATTGATGGCATACCAATGGAAATGTTTCAAAAAGCCGATAAAACACTGGAAGCACTCATTCATCTGTGCCAGGAAATGCGGAAGGCAGCTCCTTGACCTACTTACTGGAAGAGATCCATATTTGTCCCTATGCCAAAGAAAGGTGACCCAACAGATATCTCAAATGACAGAACATTATTATTACCATCACAGTCAAATAACATTTTGCTGAAGAGCATCCAACAACTGTTGCAGCAGTACATGGACAGAGAGCTGTCAGAGATTCAGGTCAGATTCAGAAAAGGATATGGAACAAAGGATATCATTGCGAGCATCAGATGAATTTTGGCCCCAAGCAGAGAACAGCAGAAAGATGTCCACTTGTGTGTGTTTTTTTAATTTGGGGGGGGGCATCACTGCCCTCTGGTGGTGGAAGTAGGAGGCCCGGTCTTTGCTCCTGTGGAGCTGGAATTGAACCTCCTTCCCAGTGGGCCGCAGTCCCACCCACTGAGCCACTGGGGCTCAGCCCCCACATGTGTTTTATTGACGATGGTAACGCATTTAACTCTGCAGACTTTAATACATTATGAATAGCCTTGAAAAGATTCGGAATTTCGGAGCACATTGACATTGTGCTCATGTGGATCCAGTACCTATATCAAGACCCAACTGTGACAAAAGAACAAAAGCATACAGCATGGTTTAAAATCAGGAAAGGTTTCATCCTGTCACCATATTTATTTAACCTGGATGCTGAGCAAATACTCAAAGAGGCTGGATTATATGAAGAAAGGTATGGCATCAGGATGGGAGGAAGGCCTGTGAACAGCCTGTGATAGGCAAATAGGACAATCCTGTTTGCTGAAATTGAGGAGCATTTGAAGTACTTGCTGATGAGGATCAAGGATTGCAGTCTTGAGTACGGAACTTCAAGTACAGAAAGCCCAAATCCTCACACCCGAACCCATTATGAAAAAATGGAGGAAAGACTGAAGTTGTCCTAGATTTTGTCTTGCTTGAACTCATAATCAGTGCTCATGGAAGAGATCCAACAAAACATTGCACTGGATAAATCTGATGCATAAGACCTCTTTGATGTGTTCAGCAGGAAACATGTTGCTTGGAAGAATAAAATATGCCTGACCCAAGCTATGGTATTTTCAATCACCTCATATGCATATGAGCAAGTAAGGAAGACTGAAATAGAATTGCTGCATTTGAATGATGGCGTTGGTGAAGAATATTGAAATAACAGGGACACGGACTTCCAAAAGAACAAACAATGTTGTATGGGAAGAAGTACAGCCAGCGTGTTCCTTGGAGGCGAGATGTCATCTCTCACCGCTTGGACATATTGTCAGGAGAGACTAGTGAAAAAGAAGAGCTTTAATAAAATGAACTGACACCGGGGCTGCTTCAATGGACTCAAACATGGGAACAATTGTGAGGGTGGCAAGGATTGGGCAATGTTTCACTCTTCTGGTCACTATGAATTGGAACCAACTTGATGGCACTAAGAACAGCAAAAAAGCCAAGTTGGAGCTTTGTCTTTTCATACTAAGATGTCACTCGTCTTTTTTTTTTTTTACTAGATTGACATTTACATTCATGGTAAAACTGTTGCTGCCGTAGCATGGATCCAGGCAGTGCAGTGGCCCCAGAAGGCACTAGTCATTGTTTTCTTCACTGCCCTGCCACACACTCACAGGAGAAAAAAAAATCCGAAACAGAAAGGCAAACTAAATGCAAACAAATTAAAATTAGTTTCACTTAAGGATGTTCCTGATGAGGTGCTCATCTGGGTGAAGGGGAGGGCAGTACAAAAATAGGGAGGTTGGCAAAAATGAGTGAAGGGAGGCAGAGACACTGGTAAGTTTGCAAGTGTGAACGGCAACACAGCCCTATAACAAATATTCTCAGTAGATAGACAAGTTGAACAGGTGTGTGTGTGAGAGTGCGAGCATACTCATTAATACATATTTAGATTTCACAGAGAATATTTGTATATACAATATTTACCTGTACTGCAAATAGAGCCATGAATGTAGTGGGGTATACAGGTGGCAAAATTGTGAAAACTTCTGCAACATAACTATACACATTGAAGGATTGAGACACAGAGTCCAGAGAAACTCAGATCCTTAGACTCCAGGGACACCAGATTAATTGCTGTAGCAATTTACAGTGCTATACATTCCACATTGCTAAGTAGCAACTAGGGTTTTAAACACTTATGAGCAACCATCTAAGGCAGTGATTCTCAACTTTCCTAATGCCACAACCTTTTAAAACAGTTCCTCATGTTGTCGTGACCTCCAACCACAAAATTATTTTCATTGCTATGTCATAACTATAATTTTGCTGCTGTAAATACCTGATATAGAGCATGTATTTTCATTTTTACAAATTGAACATAATTAAGGCATAATGATTAATCACAAAATAATAGGTAATTATATACTGTGAAATATTTTTGTCTAATGACAAATAAGTGAAATTTTGTCTTGAAGCATTGTGTAGCATGGGTAAGAGTCTTCACACCTAGTACTCATATGTGGGCAGACCCGGCTGGAGACTGAGACAAGAGTGGCATCTCAGTTCCTAATACCATCAGAAATATGTGTTTTCCAAAGGTCTTAGATGACCCTTGTGAAGAGGTTGTTTGACCCCAGAAGGAGTCGCAACCCACAGGTTGAGAACCACTGATCTAAGGTATTAGCCTCTCCCAATCTAAAGGGGGAAAAAGAGTGATTAAAAAGAGAGAAAGACACATGGAAAAATTAGCCCAATGTAGTGGTGGGCCCTTAGGACCATCCGTCTCCACAACTCTGAGCCTGGAAGAATTAGATGATGTCCAATGACCACTACTAAATATTCTGAAGCAGATCCCATTAGAAGGTATTGAATATTTGGAGCACAATTCAAAATAATGAAAGAGAGAAATCTTATTGGTTCAAAGAAAACTGGTGGAACCCCAAGACTACAGCCCTTAGTTACCAAAGTTACCCTGCAGATCTGGAACTTAACTCTTTTTCAGTCTTCTTATTCAATGTCCAAATTTCACAAGCATATGAGGTGATTGAAAATACCCTAGCTTGGGCCAGACACACCTTCATCCTTAAAGCAACATGTGTCCTTTGGAACACATCAAAGACATCTTGTGCATCAGGTTTACCCAATGCAATGCTTTCTTTGATCTCTTCCATGAGTATTGATTGTGGATTCCAGCAAAACAACATCATTGACCGTGTTACTCTTCTCTCCGTATCATCATGATGTTACCTATGGGCCTAGTTGTAGGTAAAATTGGAGTTTTCTTAAACTCAGTTTTAAACTCAATCATAGAAAGGTCTGTAAGAAGAAGACTACCATTAGTAAGATGCGCATGCCTTAGAAGAGTCGATTAAGATCAAAGGAACATCATTTTCCCAAGGACAAGGTTCAGAAAGGTTAGAAAAGAGGAAGGAAGGAAAACAGGAAACAAGAAGGAATTGTGATGAATGAGGGTGTAGTGAAGGGGTTGCAAGGAATGAGGTGAAACAGAATGTGTATGAGTTGTTAAATTCACCTAGTTCACAATAAAAATTTTAATGAAAATACATCATTAAAAGAAAAGGAATTTCCTTATTGCACAACACAAGTTATTCATTTCATTAACTCTGAACCGGTGAGTATACAGTTTAAAAAATATTCTTTATGAGAAAATGGGAATTTCATAGTTGTCTCAGGGAAAGCATCTCTTTGAGTTAGGAACTGCATTAGCCTCTTTTCTGTGGGACATAGTTCTTGGTTCTCAGAACAGTGGACGGACATGTCACATGTATTCACATTTGTATATTTTCCTTATAGACTTTTTAAGTGAGTGAAAGAAGCTTGCCATTTGAAGGGAAAAACTGGCAGTCTTTTTTGCCACGATAAAGCCCGAGGTTCAGGATCACAATTCAAATGCGATGGAACAAAATAAAATAAACAAAAAGAATGCTGCGAAACATATCTGCTCCTCAGAGTTTCAAGGTTTCCTAGTACTTAAAAACCTTTCTGATGAGATGTGTAGTTACTGACATATGTGAATTTTTAATACTATTTAATAAAATGTGTCAACATTTGGAAGATCCACATAACTCAAGGGACCGATGTTTTCCAAATGGCCAATAAATCATTCGTGGGTGAAAGACGCATTCAAAGTATAAGATCTCATTGCTGAATATCAAGAAGTAAGAAAAGTTTATTGCTGTGTGGCAAATTCCATGATCAGGGAAATGATCATTTTCTAAGTATTTGGTATAATATCAAAGATTACCATCAGCAATTATATTAAAAGACTATTAAATAATTTATATACTGCATATAAAACACATATATTTATGAATATATAACTAAATGTATTATAATTATATAACATGAAATAGTTGATATATAATTAAATACTTAAATACTCCTTAGTACTTTAGTAGCTGCATATCTATGTGAGGATTGCTCTACTTTATCTTTCAATCAAAGCAATACATTCTAATAATGTATATCAGCAGATTCAGTGCAAAAGCAGATGGGAGAATCCAGGGGATTTTTAAAAATCAGATACTAAATAGATTTATAGGGTGTAAAACAATGTCATTCTGCTTATTTAAATGCTTATTTTGGAAACATAGTAGCTTGTTTGCTTTGTTTTTTTAATTTAAATATGTAAAATATATTATGTGATAGCATATTAATATTTTAAAATATATTATTAAATAGCTATTCCTGAATTTTCTGAATTTTTTTGAATATGAGAAAATACCTATAAGTATAACCTACATGGACAAAAGATCTTTGAGATCCTCAGTAGCTCTTTGAGATTTTAATTGGGTCTTGAGAACAAAAAGCTTAAAAATCATTGATGCTGGTGAGCGTAATAGCAATTGGTTAATAAAGACATTAGACAAACTAAGTACAATTGTGTGGATGTCATAGGACAGGGGAATGTTTCCTTCTATTGTACATTGGGTAGCTATCAAAGGCATCTTAAAAATCCAGCCATCCCCTTATTCCTGCTTTATGTCTTTTTACTAGCCTCACATGGTAAAAACTCTTCCTCACTATAGTTTAGTTTTCTTGAGCACTATTGTTGAAATGGTGCAGTTTTTGAAGTAGTAGAATTCACATCTCTTTCTGAGATACATTGAGTTCCTAGCAAATCAATGCAATTCCCTCTTTACAGTGCTCCACTACAGTGCTTAATATGGAATAGACACTCAATAAATGATATTGATGGGTACAAAATGTGTTTAACAACAAAATCGATTTAAGTGCAAAAAAGTATGAAAGCTAGAGAGAAAATCTATTGTTTAATACATTTTGAGCATCTATTTCTAGCTTTCATTTGTTCCCACAAAAAAATCTGGCAATTTATATGGCAATTACAGGTAATGATGATATTTAAATAATAAATATTATCCAATTCTAGACTAAATATCTACTTCTCTAGGAGACCCTAGTACTCATTATGTACAAATGTATCTTATATTAATTCCATTTTCTTCCTTATAGCACTTGGAGCACACAGTCAGCTTCTTGCTTGTCTGACCACCCCAAACTTCACCTCCCAACTCCCTTGCATTCTCTTTCCCTAAACATTTCCTTCAAATGACAAAAACAAACTTTCCCAATCTGAAGCCAATCACTGATGAATCAAAAATTATGAAATCTTCAAGACCTTAGTAATATTTTGGGGAGTTTCTTTAGTCTGATGGTTTCAAAGCTAATCACTTAGGAATACAAAATTTGTCCTGTGTAAAATCCATGCAGAAACATTTACAGCTTATCTACATTATTTTCAACAGTTCTAAAGTTAAAAGTGAGCCTCACTGTCAATGATTGATACCAGCAACAAAATGTCTGAAATTGACTGAGAACTGAGGATATACCAGATAGAACATTCCAAGTATTTTACAGGCATTATGAACACATGTGTTTGTCACATGCATTTGCGTGTGTGTAAATATGGACTGCTCATTTGCTGGTCAATTCATGTTAACCATCACTATTTATCTTTCCTGTGATTTGTAATAGGTGGGATCCCAGAACAGCTTTCTGTTAAGACTCCAAAATTCTAACTGGAGGTGACAAAACACAACAAGCTGAACCAAAGAACTTAGGTGAGATCTCCAGCGAGATGATTGCCTGGAAGGTTACAAATAGCCATCTTAACATTTAAAAACATTTATTGTTTTTATCTTACTTTTGAAAACCTATGACTCTGCATTAGCTGTCATTGCAAACTGATGGGCTTTTTAATACATTTTTCAATACCATCCCTCCCATTTAATCTGAAAATGACTCCCCAATCTGTTGTAAACTAATTTTAGCTACTAACTAGCAAACAAAAGTTAGCAGCATGTTCTTTTTCAAAACACTGGATGGATCTTTTGTGAATTTCTTTTACCTTCTCAAGAGCAAATGTTGTTTTAATTGAGCATACGTTGTGCTTGTGTGAGTTTCTAATCATCCTCTCTGGGATGACAGTTTAGTGTTTGCATGTATCAAGTCAGAAAACCACAAAGCTAGAGTGGGTGGTGCCTAAGGGCCTCTTGGCTGAAAGAGACAGAGCTTATGTCTTGAAAGAGTTAGTAGCTTCCTTTCAGTCAAATGCGCAAATCAATTCTCAGCCAGAAAACAGATATGCAGGTCACACACCTGTTTCCATAACTGTTATTGCCAACACACATTTTATAATCTACTTGATTCCTGTGCATCCATCTTACTTTAGCATTAGAGGTGTTTCATTATAGCTGCAATTTGCTTTTCTCCGCACCTTGCCAAAGGTAAAAATGAATCATTGAGCAAGTTCAAGTGCATTGCGTATATTTATGAAATAGTACAAAACAATTTTAATCTTATGCTGGATATTATTTCTTCAAGTATCCTTATGTTCTAATTACCTGAAAGAGTTTATGTTTAAGTTAGAGATCCAGAAAGAACATTAACAAACACAAAATAGAAAGTTTACATAAAACTACCCGATGCTATTCATCTTTACACATGGATTTTTTGGTAGGTTTTCTTTTCTTCTACCGGTTCCTTAATTTGTGCCTACGGAAGTTGGACATTGATTAAGGAAGGCTGGAGGCGGACTGATGCATTTGAATTGTGGTATTGGCAAAGGATGCTGAAAGTACCATAGACTACCAAAGAACAAACACATCTGTCTTGGAAGCAGTGCTGTCAAAATGCTCCTTAGAGGCCAGGATGGTGACACTCTGTCCTTGGGCACGCTGTGAGAAGAGACTAGTGTCTGGAGAAGGACGTCTTGTTGGGTAGAGGGGCATGGCAAAAGAAGAAAACCCTCAATGAGCAGTATTGACCCTGGCTGCAACAAAGCTCTCAAGCATAGGAACAATGGTGAGGAGAGTGCACTACTGGGCGGTGTTCTGTTCTATTGTGCATTGGGTCACCATGGGTCGGAACCACCCCGATGGCACCGAACAACTACAAAATCCCTTACTTTGAGAGGTAGGGAGGGTTTCTTGGAGACCTATCATTGACCCCTTTGCAGTTCCCTGGACACCTATCATTGGCCCCCTTTGCACTCTCAACACATAATTTCTGAACCATACCATCAACACCTGTAGCTTCAGCTCCCTGTATCCAGACTTCAGGAACAAGCTGGCATTTTCAGCTGCTGCTGGGACCTCTCTGATGTGTTCCATAAAACCTCTTGAGCTTTGATGCGTCCCCAAACCTGTCCCTCTTTTCTGAACCCATATTTAATCTACCATCCATTCCCTAAATGACTCTATCCTGGAGAGCCCTTTGATTCCAGTCCTTGGCTCTTCATGCATGTCCTATTAACTCCTTTGTCCATTTCCTCCTCTTGTCCTGTTATAAATTCAATCCTTTATTGTTCCTCTTCTAGCTTTCTTTTAACATTTCATGGCACATTGTCTCTACTTCCATTGTTCTTATAATACTCGGGGTTAATTCTAAAGAGTTACAAATCACATGTCGTGAATTATTTAAAAATCAGTGTGTCTTCCTCTTCTTTGGAACATGGTTTCCAAGGCCAATCCTTAATTTGCCTGTCTCTGTCTCATTTGCCAAACAAGCTCTCCTGGATGCCTTCTCTCCAGGCATGACCACTTATTTGCAATCCACCAAATATGGCAAACGATATCATATCTTTGCAAAGCTCCCGCCCTTCACTGTAAGAGCTCTGAATCGTACTTCATAGTATGTATCAAGCTGGGAAGTCATCCCTTTTTCCAACTCTTCCTGTCTCCTAGACAAGGTGTTTCTTCTCTGTTTTGTATAATCTTGTGTTATTGGACTGATCAACAGATTGCAATGCCAACATTAATTTTCTTTTGCAAGTAACCCATGGTTTTACATATATTATTCCTTACCTTGTTAAGTTCCTTTAGATCAGGGACTGAGCCCTTTTTTCTTCTTTTGAATATACCCAACACAGTTTTTTCAACTTTTAGTTTCTTAACTGATATAGTCTCTTAAATAGTCTCTTTGCTGTGTTTTGGGTATTTCTTTAATTCACATCTCTTAAACTACTTCCTATTTGTAGAGAAAGCTCTACACATATTCTAAAAACTATTAGATATTTCCACATGCCAACCTCAAAGTACGGGTGTGTTTGATTTGACAATCACATTTAATAGAAGGATCACAATGGGTTATCACATCAAGTAGTATTAACTAATTAGAAAATGAAAAGAAATATCCCTTTGATTGTATGACCTGCTAGTTCTGTAACCTTCATAGAAAATATACAATGGGACTGAAAAATGTGCCACAATGTGTGTGTGACCGTTTTCATGCAATCCCTGTTCAAAGCACACGAATAATTGCAGTGATAGGCTAAGCACTTGCCTCAGAATGTTACATTGATGTTGTTTTAGAGAAACACTCTCAGAAAACTTTTCACAGGGCAAAGGGCTTTGTAAACATCCAATATTAGGAATTCAGAGAATGATTATCATTATTTGCCTGACCTAAAACAAAGCCCTGGGTTTAAAAAACATCCGTTTTTGAGCTTTGTATCCTTGGCAGTTAGCCATGAGCCCGCAGTCAGGCAGCAAAGAGCACCTTTTATGTAAGCAGGATGCTGGCTTGGTGGGCACCAATTAAGGACTGACAGACAGGCAAGGCGCCCCAGGAGTAAGTGCCTCCCTATCTTTTACCCCATCTGGGGAGAAGGTCAGACAATGCGGAAAGCAGGCGTCTCTCTTGTGTACCTAACTGTGCGATTGGCCTGGTACGGCTGAACCTGCTATTTTGGCCATCGAGTGATGAGCTCTGAGCCGTGGCGGTTTTATTTGCCCGCTGTTGCTTCCACTGAGCTTCCTCCCCTCCCTGCAGGCCCCTCCGCTGCACACTCCCCCTGGTCTGGAAGGCATTGTTGTGTCCCTTCCTGCTGTCAGGACTCAGGTCACCAGAAATAGAAACACAAAAAGAAACCCAGGTGGACCTGGCATTGGGACAGAGAAGCCTGCTCAGATAAGGCAGGCTTCAGAAGGCGCAGCTACCAGACGCCCACTGGAGGCGGGAGCCCACGGTGACCCAGCGCACGGCGGGCTCCGCCAAGTGCCAACAGAGCCGGACCCCGCGCGGGCGGGCGGGCGCGCCACTGTTTGCAGAAGAAACGTCCGCACCACCCAGCCTGCGCGAGCTGATCGCCTCCCAGTGCAGAGAAGCACCCGAGCTCTGTTGGAGCCGAGTCAGCGTGTCTTTCCGTAAACATAAACCAACGTCGGCCAGGCGTCTGCCGCGATAAACCCGTTTACACAGACAGCCTCCTTTGCATGTTGTTGTTTGTTGTTTTTGTGACCGGCGCGCACCTGACTCTCAGCATCGGGGCTTCAGTCTGCGCGTCAAACCGCCGCGCAGGACTTGCTCAAAGTCACACCCCACCGTGATTTCGAGGTGCAGGGGGACAGTCCCACTTCTCCGCGCTCTAGGAGCCAGGCTTCCGTCTTGGCCCCCTCCAGGCCGGCCCCCTCCCTCCAGCCAGGGGACAGCAGTCCCCGCCTCCCCTCCAGTCCCAGGCAAGCTGGCAGGAGCAAAAGAGGATGGGGGACGGGAGGTGTCCCAGCAGCCTGAGCATCCCCAGGGGTGCGCCCACCACCTGGCCACCCGAACCCGCTCCCCGCTTGCGCCCACTGCGCGTGGGGCCCCCCAGGCCCGGGGTCCCGGTGGCGACGGCGCGCACGCGCGATCCGCCGCCCAGCGCCCCGACACCCCACTCCACGTGTTGCTTGTCGGAGGCGCCACAGGTTCCCCACCTGCGCTCGGCGCTCGGGCCGCTCCGCCTCCGCCGCCGGGCGCGGGGATTCGGCGGGGCCGGGCCGGGGCGGGGCGGGGCGCGCGGCTCCCCCCGCGGCGCTAACTCCGCCTCCCGGCTCGGCGGCCCCCTGGCCCCGCCCGGCCCGCCTCCTGCTCGCTGGCGCTCCCGCCCGCCCCCAGCGCCCAGGCGGGGAGAACACTCCAGTCTCCAACTCGACGTGTCCGGAAAGCGCCGGCCACTTTCCCTTTCGCTCTGCGGCCGGGCTGCCGGCCCCGCGCTCGCCGGGACCCCCACCCCCCCCCCCCCAGCAGCACCATGCTGGACCCGTCCTCCAGCGAAGAGGAGTCGGACGAGGGGCTGGAAGAGGAGAGCCGCGAGGTGCTGGCGGCTGCCGGGGGCTCGCAGCGAGCGCCGCCGGCTGCGGCTCGGGAAGGGCGGCGGGAGGCGGCGGGGCGCGCGGGCGGCGGCGGCGGCGGTGGCAGCGGCGGCGGCGGGGCCCGCCCGGGGAGTCCGAGCCCCTCGGTGCGGAGCGAGGGCCGAGAGGAGCCCGAGCGGCAGCGGG
Source organism: Nesogale talazaci (assembly GCA_004026705.1). NCBI lineage: Eukaryota > Metazoa > Chordata > Mammalia > Afrosoricida > Tenrecidae > Nesogale > Nesogale talazaci. The sequence goes on from PVJH01000894.1 coordinate 153,693, forward strand.
ACGAGGAGCAGGAGCGGCGGATGCGCCTGCAGCTCTACGTCCTGGTGGTGCGCTGCATCGCGTACCCCTTCAACGCCAAGCAGCCCACCGACATGGCCCGGAGGCAGCAGAAGGTGAGTCGCCGCCCGAGCGGGCGCCTTCCAGGGCGCCTGTCGGCACCCCTGTGCCCGAAGCCCGGCATCGTGTTTGGGGGCTGGAGGGCAAAGGCAGGGGTGCGGTGAGGTGCTGGGGAGAGGACGCCTTAGTCCGCCAGTGGCAGGTGGCAGCGGGTAAACTGTTCCCACCTACCCACCCCTGTTTGCCAGGAGCTGCCCTGGTCGCCGTCTCTGAGACCTGCAGGGCCCCCAGCGTCTGCTCTGGCCAGATTAGAATGCAACTCCCTCTAACTTTAATCTCCAACATTGGCGCGCCTCTGCCAGGCTAGGACCAGCTGGAGCTAGGGTTTCTCAAGTGCCTGAACCAGTGTGGCTACATGGAACAGGTGGACGAGGAACACTTTGCTACGTAGAGCGATGTCTTCCATAGGGTGAGCTGTGAATCACAAAGAAAGTTCCATTGGCAAGTTTCTCATGCAACCAGGGAGGGTATCCATCGAGCCCCCAGCTGCAGGAGGTGTGCAGTTTTGTAGAGTTGCTCTACAGGGGAAGTAATTCCTGGCCTGCCTAGGAGGCCGAATGAAATGTACTAATAAACAATGAAGGACAAGTGCATAATCACTACACAACAGTGTTTTTCTCTCTCCCTCCCTTCTCCCCACCACCGCCTGCCCTTCCCCCACCCCCCCACCTCCTTTCTCTCTCTCCTCCAGAAGGGAAGGAGTTTGTTTCAGGTGAAATGTTTGTCAAGTGTAGTTTTAAAACAAGACCCCCAGGGGCCTAAATGATTGGTAGCGGGCAAACTGAAAGGAGGTAAATGGTTCTAATTGGGTTGATGTCTTCAATGGAGACTCGGGCGTTTTAAAAAACAGAGTGATGACCCTGAAAGATTCTGCAGAAATCACTTAACAATCTTCCCCACCTCTGTTTTCAAGAAGAGACCCACAGAGATTGAGATTTGCCCAAGGCATCGGCAGGTGTGTAGGCATTTATTATCTGAAATGTTAACTTCAGTCAGTGAGCTCTTAGTTGGAAATCCAGAAAGCCTTTGAATTGACTTGAAATAAGATTGGCGAGTCAAGTTCAGCCCACCATCCCCTAAACACCCCCTACTTTGGGAACCAATCATTCTATGGAATGATTCCCTTCTGCTGATAGCTAATCACACCAGGCTTCCAAGTAACCTAACTCTCTTGGTAGTTCTTGGAATCACTGGAGGTTAGACATGGGGAGACCTTGGGACTCTTTAAGCCTGTGGTTCTCAACTTTCCTTATGCCGTGACCCTTTAATACAGTTCCTCATGTTGTGGTGACTCCCTCCAACCATAAAATTATTTTTGTAATCTTGCTATTGCTCTGAATCAGAAGACCCCCTGTGAAAGGGTTGTTAGACCCCCCCCCCCCCAGGTTGAGAACAGCTGCTTTAAGCAGACTCTTCATTGTGGGAAGGAGGGTGGAGGAGGAGGAAGAGAGGGAGGCTGATACAACCTAAGGAAGGCAGGGTGCCTGGGTAGTGTTTTCAGATCCAGGCACAGGCACATATTGATATAGACGAGCAATCTGACTTGATTGAAGTCACCATTCCTGGTTTGAGTAGCCTGTGGAATGTACAAGGAACCCTGGTGTCATGGTGTCATAGTGATTTATGTATGGGGTTGGTATCCACACTGTTCGAAGTTGGAATCCAGTAACCACTCTCAGGGAGAAAGATTAGGCTTCATGCTCTTGCAAAGATTCCTAATCTCAGAAGCCCACTGAGGCAGTTCCCCTCTGTCCTCTAGTGTCGCTATGAGCCTGAATGGACTTGATGGCAGTGAGTTTGTTTTGTTTTTCTTCACCTTTGGTGATGCTGTACTTTCTAAGTCATTCTGTTCAGTATCAGTCACTCATTGCATCCTCTAATCTATAGGATCAAGCAACTTACAACTTTTACTGTATGTAATTTTTGACATATAGTGACTTGTGACCATTTGAAGATTGTGGATACCTAGGTGCAGGCTCCATTTTGTACATCCATATGGCATTTATGCTTGTCCTCAGTGTGTTCAATGATAGAAACAATGCCCGGTGAAACTAAGAGGCTATTCTTACTTGGAATATCATCCTTAGGAAAGCTTTTGTAAAAGTAGCTTGCTTATAGTGTTGTGAACACTTGTTACATTTTATAAATGAGACGAACTCTCCCTTCCTTATTCAAATAGTGCCAATCTCTGACTCCTGTGTAAATAGTGTCATGGGGCCTCCAGAAATTATTTGAGTTGGAAAATAGCCATATTCACAGGACTAGGGAGGAAGCATTTTCTTACCTCATCCAGCCAGTCCCTCAAATAATTACAAATTACAAAAAAAGCCCAATACTGCAGAGACCAAGGGGATTCAACAGGCTCATAGAAAAACTTTCCTTTGTCTTTACTGTCATTTTTCTAGGAGCTATGGATGTCCCCTGAGGTATTGTTCTTTGCACAAATATATGTAGAATGCTTGTCGTAATTTATACTGTTCTAGAAATTGAGAGTTAGCTCTCAGATTAGCTCAGATGACTGGTTTTCATGTTGTACTGAGGAGCCCGTACAACCTAAGTATTTAGCCAAAGCTTTTTCCAAAGCATTCTCCACCGCCCTTTATTCTTTATCTAATTTTTTAACACACTGTTTGCTAAAGTTAGGCAGTCCAATTCTTGGTAAAGAATTGTGGACAAAATGAAGTAGAAATTTCACTATGTTCATGTGAATCTGATGCACAGCCAATAATTAATGCCAAAATACTCCCTTTAAGTCTTGAATCATAGTTACATAAAAGAAGTAACAGGATAATTGCAAAATCACTAATCCATTGTATATTTTTATTCTCTATCTCCAAGTAGTCAGACATCCAGTAAAAGGATTTAATGCTTAAATTGTTGTGATTGAAATGCATATTGCTGCGTACTCACTCGGTCCTCTCCAACTCTGGACAATTCAGAAATTCAAGAATTGAGACCTGAAAGGGTCCGCATTTTGTCACTGAGGCACATTAATCCCAGAAAGCAGAGTGTCATGGAGATTCCGATCTCTCAATAGTTGTGGCCCTCAATCACCTTGCGGGGCCTCTTCATTTTCTTTGTACCAGAGCTGAATCTTAGTGTTCGTTTTGCCTCTCACTTGGATAGAAAAAAAAATCTACAAACCTAGGAAGGGGCTATGTCCTTGGGCTGTTTGAGAAAGACTAATGGCATAAAGTTCTAGCCAACGACGGATGCCTTTACCAGAGATTTGGAGGGCGAGTATGGCCCACACAATGATCATAGCACTGTGCCAACTGATCACTCCCACGCGCATCCTTCCCCCCGCCCCCCGAAGTGAGTATGTCCATGACTTGAATATGGAGTACAAACAGCCAGCACAAGATGCCTATCAGTGTTCCAGCCTCCATTGCTTATGTACCTTAATTACCTTTGCATCATTAATCACTACATTGAGAGCAGCAGGGACTGTATACATTTCTGAGGATTCTAGAGCATCAGTTAAGAGCCCTGTGGGTAGAGTGGATCCAAGTTGAGCTGTGGTTGGAGACCACCAGCAGCTCTGCGGGAGAAAGACTTCCCTGAACAATTACAGTCTGGGAAACCCACAGTCGGTCACTATGAGTTGGCTTTGACTGGATGACAGTGAGAGAGCATTGGTTCAGGTGAGATTTGTCATTGCTCTTGGACTGTGAAACCAGAGCCAACTAGTTGTTACTTAATAAAGGCCTTTGTTTCAGATATTTGGAAGACACTGAGAATGGGGAGAATGAGAAATCAAAGGGGTTGTTGGTGGCTAGAAAGCAGAGAGACTCTGCCCAACACAATCACAACCACACAGGGAGGAAAGTCTGCCTACTCTTGTAGAATGGGGGCTTCCTGTCGGGTCTGCAGGTCCAAATTTATGGCTGTCTTTCAGGCTGATAAGAATGAAAATGTGAAGAGTTTTGTTTAGCCAGAAGTCTGTGGACTTCTAGACAGTGGTTGTTGTGTTCAGTCTTTGTTATTACTCTTAATTAAATTCAGGCAAAGCCAATTAATATGTAGCTAAGGGGCTTACTCTTAATTTTTTCAACTGAAAGCAGCGACGTGGGAATTAGAGAGATGAAAATGGTGTCTAGTACCATTTCATGTTTGTCATATACCCAGGTTCTTTGTGCTGCTTTGGGCACTGTTACTGTAATCACATTCCATTGTGCCTATTTCATCTTCTCTTACATTGATGATGTCTGCTTTGCGTAACTTCCCTGTGCAAATAACACTGGGAATGTACAGATGGTAGGGCAGTACATCCCATGGGCATTGTTGATCTGGAGGAGAACATCAAGGGGACATAACATTCGGTGAACTATTTTGCAGTGGTTCTAACGTCCATGAAACTCCTCCAGCTGGGTATTATACTAAAAGCTCATGCGGGCACACCTCTCTCTCTTTGGATATAATCTCTCTCTTTGAATCTACTGTCTCTTCTATTTTTTTCTTCCATTTCAGTGAACTCCAAGCTCAGGGAAAGAGCTGTGAGTGAGTGAGGGAGTGAAAAACTACAGGGTTAGAAATGTTGAGACTCACCTTTTATTACAATATGAGTCATTGTACCTGAATGCCGTTACCCTGTTTTTATGCCTAAAGTCACAAGTGTAACCTGATCTATTCGTAATACAATGCACGGCCTGTAACCCAATGTTGTTGAGTCAGTTCCCACCTAGACTACCAACGTGTGGTTCAGAGAAGAACTGCCCCAGAGGGCTTCTTGGTGGCAGTCTGTATGGAAACAGTTGGTAAAACTTTTTTTTCTCAAGTGCTGCCTGATGGATTTGGACCACCAAACTTTAGACCAGTGATAAAGGATCCTTTGATAGTGGATAAGAACTTAGAAATGATCTGCTTCACACACGGAGGTGTCTTATTTACAGAATGTCTCCAAGTAAGATTAGGCTAGAGGAAAACTAATCTCAGTGCCAGGGAGAAGAGCCTTCTCTTTCTTGGAAATAAGTGTTGCTAGACATGCTTTGAGATTTCAAGATAAAATATGGGTGTAGAGCAGCGATGGGGGGATGTCCAGCCCACAGGCCTGTAGAAGACTCACAGAATCAGAGAGGCCAGCCCTCATCAATTGCTCACCAAAGGGAAACATTCCCAGCCATCCTATGATTGGTGAGTTCCTTCAATGTTTGAGTACATCTAGCAGGCTTATTTTTAAGCTAATACTCCTGTATGGCCCCAAGGTCATGTAACAGGAGGGCTATTTACTGCAAGATCAGCTGTTCAAAACCTCTAGGCAAGAAAGATGGGGCTTTCTACTCCTGTAAAGAGTTGCAGTCAGTCTTAGAACCTCACAGTGGCAGTTTTGCCCTATCCTGCAGGGTTATTATGAGTCAGTGATAGCCTGAAGACAGTAGATTTTGGTTTTTATTTCCAAACCTGTTGGCAAGTGAGCAGCATGGATGTGCCTTGCCCCTTCTTATGTGGCTTTCTCTTGCATATCTATGGACAGTCGAAAAGGCCACCCATCTGTGGGGCTAGGATCGCTTTTCCTTCTGTTCCCTGGGCTTTGGTACATCATGGCGCAAACTCAGAATGCAGGGATTCTTTTGTTCACTGTTTTCAATAATATGGATAGCAGTGTCCTGTGGGGAGTGAATGGGAAACCACACATTAAAGTAAGGCCTCAGACTGGACGTTGAACAGTATCTAGGGGAAAACTGCTTGTTCCAACTGCTTTTTCTAACCCTCAGCAAGGTAGCATGAGGCCACGGCACTGAGTTTGGTGAATGAGTTGAATTAATGAGAACGCAGGCAGATCAAGTGATGCTGGGGTTCAAGTCTGTGTTATATTGGACTCTCTAGCGAAGCAAAGCCAGTAAAACTTATATGTATATATTTGTAGAAAGAGATTTGTCAAGTAATGGCTCACATAGTTGTAGAAATGGGTAAATCCAGCCCAGTTCAAGCCTGTGGGTCACAGGGATGCTGGAAGACTTTTATTGACTACATAGCTGCAGGAACTGATGATCAGGAAGCAGGAAGATGAAGCAGCAGGTCCTAGGCTGGTGACTAGAGAGCTGAATGAATTCAAGGATCCACAGATCATATGACAGGAGAGCGAGGAATGGGACTCATGGTTCTGATCTAGCCGCAGAAGGGAGCTGGTCTCTAAGAAGTGTAGGCCACACCCACAATAACCCCCACCCCTAAATGGTATCAAGCCTGTGGCTAGATTCAGGAGGCATTGCTTTGCCCTATTCATGCCACAACTGCTTGACTACTTCACAGAGGAGTCCATCGTAGACCACACTGGATTAGATAATCTTCCGGGAGAATCTTGACCCACTCAAGTAGACAGAAATCTTCACTTTCACAGCTTCATTTCTATAGAAAATGAAATAAGCTTTGATTTTCATAAGCCATGACTTGTTGCAAGAGGGACATATTTTGATGGAGTGCTGGAGACTATGAAGTTGCGTTAGCAGAGGTGTTTAAGTGATTTCATTTAGCAAAGGTGTAACTGATTCACTCACTTTAAAACCACTGATTGATCCCTCGGTTAACCACAGAAAACAAAGAAGGGCAAGTGTGACCTGCTTTCAAGGTGAACTCCGAGGGAGAAGACTTAGAAATCTCAAACTTGGAACTGATGCCAAGTAAGGCCCTACTGAAGAAAGCTTTTCACTGTAGTCTTTCAGGAGGGCTCTGGGGTGGGGTGTTTTATCCCTGTGTGCAATTGCAAGCACAACGCCAAGGTCACTGCCCCCGAGGTCATTCCCAATCCTAGGGACACTATTGGACAGGGTAGACCTGCCCTGAGCGTTTCTGGAGACTCTAATCATAGATGGGAGAAGAAGGAAGGAGGAATAAATAAAGGTTTAATGAAAAATAAACTTTGGAAGGCATGCCCGAAAAACTGTTTGATAAAAATCACTAAACCCATTTAAACAATAATCGATCCAAGATTGTTTGGAAGTGCATCTATCTTCAAAACTGTCCCATTGGAAGGACTGCTGGCAGAAAGCCTCTGTAGTCTTAAGACATTGGTAGATTTAAGGGGTTTGGTTTCCATTTGAGAGTCTGTGCTATCAGCCCTCCTGAGATGCTTTGCTTGCACCACATCATTTTGTAAACTTCCTCATTTAAATATTTTCACCTTAAAAGTCTCCTCAAGTTAGCAGTGAATTTTACAATGTACATATTGCAGACGCAAAGGGCGCCAGGGATTGAAAGGCAATATGTGCCAAGTGAATAGATAATGATCATGCAGTATTTCATTTATTCGTTGTCGGTGAGCACAAATGTGTATGTGTGTGTGAAGGATCCGATAACATTTTCCTCTTTTTCTGCTGAGATTTTCTGCTTTTTCTTCTTTATTGATGTGAAATCTTTATCAATACATCTAGCAAAAGCTTCTCTTCTACTAGATCGAGAGGAGTCCGTCTTCCATTTGCCCCCATTTCATTTTTTAAAAGGCCATTTGTTTTGCTTTAGGATATTCCTCAGTTGGACTTTGTCTTAATAACTTCTCATTTTTTATTTATCCTCACAGACAAACAACTTCTCTTTTTGAATGACAAATTGAAGAGCATTATTTATTTTTCCAACTAGTTGAACAATTGCTAAAACTGTATCTTTTAAATTAAATGCTGCTTTTAGTACAAAGCTGTTATGCGAAAGTAATGATAGTAGCTTATGAATAGTCAGCTATTTATTTAGTCCCTTTTCCTTATGATGTATCCTTTTCTGCTCTGTAATGAGATAATGAAAACACATAAAGCTACGAATTTGCCTCTAGGTTCAATTTGGCATCTGTCTATGTGGTCCACGATAAAACCTTTTACACGTTTTCTTCTAATTGTTCACACTTCGGGCTTCATTTTTTTTCCCTGAAGCATTATTTTAAAAACCAGTTTTAATAATACTTTACAATTTTAAGTGGTGAAGTTTGTTTGAGTGATACATTTCTCATTTTTATTGACAAACTGTTGCTCACTGAACTCTTCTTGGCATTATCCTCCATGGAACATTAGTACATAGTCTGACCTTAAGATTGAGAGATTACCATGCAGCTAATAAAAAGATCCCTGGTGGCGTGATGAGTTGAGCATTGGACTGCTAACCACAAGGTCAGCGGTTCAAACCGACCAGCAACTTTGTGGAAGAAACATGAGGCTGCCTGCTCTGATAAGGATCTACAGTCTAGGAAATCCCATGCAGGGTTGCAGAATCCGCAGTGGATAGATAGGTGGCTAATGAAAGAGCGTGGATAGCACGGTGGCTGAAGCATGGGGCTGCTAACCACAATGTCAGCAGTTTGAACGCACGGACCGATCCTCAGGGGCAAATGAAGCCATCAGCATCAGCAACAATTTGCAGTTCTATGCTGTCCTATTTGGTTGCTGTGAGTCAGAAGTCACTAAATGGCTGTGGGCTTTTACATAGCTACTAACGAGCATTATTTTTAGTAATAGTCATGTATGTTTTCTTCATCTGTTATTGAGTAAATGATGGATCGCAATAGGTTAGATATTATATATGTAATTTCCAGTATTATGTGACATCGAAGTTGTGATGCTAGACTTGTAGGAGAATAGGGATTCGTAACTATAAAGACTGTTGTTTGGTGCTATCTACTTGGTTCCAACATGTAACAGCTTCGTGGGCAAGGCTGGGGCCTGTACCATCCTCACGACCATTGTGAGGTTTGACCGCAGCTTTGCAGTCACACTGTCGTCCCATCTTGTCCAAGGAATATGATCAGTGACAAGAAACTCCCTTAGAGCCAGTGTGCGTGCGTGCATGGGTGTGTGTGTGTGTGTGTGTGTGTGTGTGTGTGTGTGTGCGTGCACACCAAGTAATCGACTTCATCAAGATTTAACATTGAAACAATTATTTTCCTTTGGGGGAGTTTCTTGGAGACATCTGTAGTGCACACCTACATATATACTCACATATATTACCCATGCGTGTAAATATACAAAGACACACACATATATACCTATGTATATGTGGTCACAAACACTTTTTCCTCACTGATAAGAATTATATGATTGTTTTATCTATAATGAGGAAGCTTGAAATACTCTTGAGTCCTGATACAGGTAATCTTCATCAATTTCCCGTTTATTTGTTGTTCCTTGTTTCTTTGCTGTTTTCGACTCCTGTCTTTGCTTATTGACTCTGCTTTGTTGACTTGGAATATATCTGGGAAAAGTTTCCCAAAGATGGTTCTCAGCAGGGAGGGACTTGTCTGTCCACATTTTGAGCAGATGGGCTCTCACATTCTGAAGTTGGGGACAGGTAAAGTATGGCATGATAAACATTTCCCCCTGATGTTCTCCTTTCTGCTTTCCCTCTTCTTATAGGAAGGGCAGAGCCCCGATGTTTTAGCAGACGCCTCTCCCAGTTGCCACAGTGGGTTTGGAAGTTACAGGACCTGCCTCTCAGAATTGAGCTCTGGCTTTTATCTTTTGTTGACAATGTGGTCACCATGTTTTACTTCTATGGAAGTGTGTCAATTCTCTTCTCAGAAGTTGAGAAAGACAAATTCTACAACCAGGAAAACAAGTTTTGGGAAATATATTCTTATTAGAAGAGTCTTATTTTGGTTTTCTAGAAACAGAGCTAAAACTCAAAATACTGCTTTTGCCAAAAAGCATTTTAAAATGTAGAATAGGGGCTGAGCCCCGGTGGCATAAGTAGTTGAGTGTGGCACTCTGGCCTGCAGACTTGGCGGTTCAAATCCAGCTGCGGCTCTCAGGAGCAGCACTGGGTAGCGCCCACGACCACCAGAGGCAGTGATGTCCCCTCTCCCCCCAAAAAAACAAAAAACAAATACAAAAATGTTGAATAGTATTAAAAACAATTCTGATAAATAAGAAGCTAACACTAGTCAGCATTTCTAAGCCTTGATTTTCTTAGCCATCAGGCATATTTCTGGAGCTCTGGTAGGTAGGGAGATGAGATAAACCTCTTCTTGTTCCTCCATATTTGCGTTAGCATTGCCCTGGCATTGTGCAAGTGGTGAGTGTGCCTGGCTGCTAGCCAACTGTCTTCTAAGATCAAAGTTGGATATTTGCATCATGCGGTTATACCTCAAAAGAAAGGCTTGGTGATATACGATATACTTCTGGAAAACCTACAGACCTGGTCCTAATCTGACATTGAGGGTTGCATGAGGGAGAATTGTTTTGACCTCAACTGTTTGTCTCTTGTATATCATTTTTAAATGATTTCTATAATGTTGTTTGATGGACACTGATTGGCTAAAGTCGATTGATTTCAGGGCACCTGTATTCTCTATATGATTTCCTTTCCCACACACCATAGGCGGAGGCAATCATGCTTGTGTTAACTTACATGGGTTGTTGCTGTTGTAGCAGAGTAGTTCTGATTCAAACAGACCCTGTGTTCAGCCCAAGGAATTGAACCACTGCCTGGGCCTGGGCCATCCTCAGAGTTGCTATGTTTGAGTCGATTGTTGCAGCAGCCACTGTGTCAATTCACCTCCTTGAGGGTCTTCTGCTTTCTCAATGACCGCCTGCTCTACCACACATGACGGATCTCGTTTGTTTGTTTTTTGAGTAACTGGACTCTTTTGATAAATATCCAAACAATATGAGATGAAGTCTTAGCATTCTTGATTCTGTGAAACATTTTGGATATTCTCATTAAAAACAGATTTGTTTGTTCTTCTGGAATTTTTGGTATATTCAAAATTTCTTTGGCAGCATCACCACTCAAATGCATTAAGTCTTCTGTTGTTTACCTATTGACTGTCCAGCTTTCACATACATGTGAAATAAGATGCCACAGCGTAGTTCAGATGCACCCAAGTCTTCAAAACTGAGGTATTTTCTTTTTAATGGTTTTTGCACAGCATATTTGCCAAGTACAATAGCTGTTTGATCTCTTGGCCATTTTTACCATGAGTGTGGACTGTAGATCCAAATAAAGTGAAATCCTTGACAATTTTTTTTTCTCCATTGGTCACAGTGTTGTCTATTGGTCAGGTTGTGAGAATTTTTATTTGGTTTACATTCAGGTTTGATTCATATCAAAGGTTGTGTCTTTTCATAATCATCAGTAAGTACTTCAAGCAGTTTTCATTTTCAGGACATGTGACGTTAGCATCTGCATATGTCAGATTGCTAGTGAACTTCTCTTGATTCTGATGCTCCATTCTTCACAGAGTCAAATTTCTTAGATATAGCATACAGATTGAATAAGTAAGATAAAGGAATACTACCCTGGCATCCACCTTTTTTTGAATTTAAGCCATCTCGTGCCCCTTTGTTCTATTTGAATGACTTCCTCTTGGTCTACGTACAGATTTCATAGGAATGCATATGAATGCAATTAAATGTTCTGAAATTCTCAGTCTTCTTAGAGTCATTCATAGCACAGTTGTAGACCTCTGCATAGTCATTCAACACATATCAACGTCTTCAGACCTCTCTGCCTTCAACCAAGACCCCAAGATCCATCTGACATCTATAATGATAGCATTCCTTCCAGGCCTTCTGAATCCTTATCGATGTGCTGCTACAACCATTTCTAAATTATTTTGAGCAAAGTTTTACTTTATGTGATATTAATGATATTGTTTTATAATTTGTCATCTGTGTTTTGTCACTTTTCTTTGGAAGGGGTGCGTATATGAATCACTTTCAGTTGTTTGGGCTAGATCACTGCCTTAAATTTCTTGGTATCGACTAAGGAAGCACTTGCAGAACTGCACCAGCTTGTTGAAACATTCCGTTGGCATTTCCTCTGTTCCAGGAGCCTGTTTTTTTTCTGATCAGTGGCGTCTTCCTTCAATGTCATCTTTTCTGGATCATATGCTACCTCTTGAAATGATTGAATACAGGTCAATTCTCATTGTTTCAGTGACTATGTATTCTTTCTATCTTTTTTTGATGCTTTCTCATTAATTTCATTTTTGCTCATAGAATCTTTGACTATTTCAACTCAAGACTTACTTGTGTGTGTGTGTTTTTCTTTCATGTGAATTGTGTACTTTTCTTTAGTTTCCTAACCCCTAATCTTCGAACATTTCATCATTATGCTTTTTGTTTTCTTGAGCAGATTTTTGAACTCTTCCGTTCAGTTCTTTTATACCATTTCTTCCATTTGCTTTAATGTATGTTCCATTTGCCAAAAGCAAGTTTCACGATTTTTCTGAGTACTCTTTGACTTTGACCTTTTCTTTCTTTACATTTTTAATGACCTTTTTCCCGTCTTTGTGTATGTTATGCTTGATGGCACCCCACAACTCACCTGGTCTTTGGTCCTTAGTGTTCATATCTGTTCTTGAAAAGACCATTGGCATTCCAGGGGGATATGTGCGAAGTCATGTTTGGCTCTTGTGAATTTGTTTTAATTTTCATCAGCTGTAAAACAAGGCTTTGTTTGAAAAGGAAGAGATTTTTGTCTACATAGAACTTGAATATCAGGCTGAGGCCCGGTGGCGTAGTGGTTGAGTGCGGGACTGCAGCCCACTGGCTTGACGGTTCAGATCCAGCAGCAGCAAGGCTGGGCCTTCTACTCCCACCAGGGGGCAGTGATGCCCCACAGGAAAAAAAAAGAATTTGAATATCATTATTTTACAATATACAGCTGAAATAGTAGATTGTTGTAATTGTCATTGAGTTGACTTGCCAAGATTGTATGTATAACAGAATGAGCTATACTTTCTCCATGATTCCTGTAACGTTGAGTTTATTGTTATAGCTACTGTAGTATAAGGGAGGCTAACATTTCCAAATAATTATTAAAAGTAGATTTGTGATTCAAGTGAGTAGTATCCTAGAGAGTAGTATCATAGTATCATATTTTTCCTAGAGGGAACTTGACCACTAAATCCCAACATACTAGGCTTCAGACTTTATTTTCTCTTTCCTTTTACCTTCTTAAATATGTTTGCACTGTATAAAAACATATTATATATAAGAAATGTATCACATGGCATATAGTTATAAATTATATACAGTGTTGTATAATAGGTACCAAATAGGAAGTATCATGATAGAAAGAGAATATACTGAAGTTATCAAAGATTTTATTTTACTTGAATCCACAATCAACTCCTATAGAAGTAGCAATCAAGAAATCAAATGACAAACTGCATTGTGCAATGTCTTGCAAAGACCTGATTATTGTATCAAAAAGCAAAGTTGTCACCTGAAGCACTGAGATGCACTTAACTCCAAACCATAGTATTTTCAATATCCATCTATATAAGCAGAACCTGGGCAATAAATAAGGAAGGTGGAGGGGGAATCAATGCTTTTGAATTTTGGTTTTGACAAATACACTGTGGACTGGAAAAAAAAGAATGTTGACTATACTGTGGACTGCCATAAGAATAAACAAATCAGACTCAGAAGAAGGAGAAGGACATCATACTTATAAAAATAGTATCAGTAAGGTAGTGTGGTCAATAGTGTCTGTGAGTGTGCCAGTGCTCTCCAACACCCAGAATTTGCAACTTGCTCAGATCTGGACAGTCCCTTGTTCTAGTCAGAGGTGCCCTAGAAGTCAGAACTGACTTAATGGCACTTAGAAACTGCATACATACGTAGGGGAGAAATGATATAGGGTAGCACAATTTAATCCAGGAAAGACTCTGACATAGAAAGCTGGAATCTAATCAGTGAGGTCTTGTGTTTCTGGTTCTTCACATGATAGAGATTAAACAGGCAATTACTTGAAGCTAGGGAAAGTGATTCGGGCATCAGAGGTAAATCTAAGGCATAGCATATGGATTATTTGTGAAGATAAGGATTTAAATAACATGCCTTAAGTCCAAATAATCCAGCAAAGAGAAAGTTTCTAGAAGGCTCTAGAAGGAGAGAAGGCTGACCAGGCAAAGGAAATGAAGCTCTCACCAGATGTGGAAGAAGCAAACTAGAATGGGTTGGTGCCACTGAGATCAAGAGAATTATTTAATGGAAGACATAAAAAATAATGTCAAGTGCTACTGGGAGATCAAGTAAGTGGTAACTTGAGAAATGTTCATTGAATTTAGCTACACGGAGGTGACCCCAACATTGGTGACCCTAGTAACTCATTTCATTTTTTATCATTTATTGGCATATCTTTTACATATCATACAATTTGATTGTTCAGTCATGTCAAGGAGAGTTGTACAATCATTATCACAGTCACTTTTTGCCGCTTTCTTCTTGGTACTCTTTCTGAGTGTAATTTTTTATTACTTTTTACCTGAGGGGAAATATTCTACCAACTCATTTTAGATTTAATTCACACAACCCACGTTTTTCATGCATTGGCTTTCCTAAATAATATTTTGTATGCTGAATCAACTTTTCTTACATTAGCTGATGAACAGCGTGAGATATCACTGGGTGACTTTTCTGCCTGACAGTTTTCATCTGAGCCTCTCCTTGCATGGACTTCCAAAAGTTATTTATATACACTTTATAAAATGCATGTATATCCTACCTAACTCGCACATATAGACTATGTAAATTATATATTTGCACATATGTATTTTTGGGGGTTTCAAAAAGTTTGTGAAAAATGGAATTAAAATATAATGGAATTTTCCATCAACCTTTGAAGCCCTTTTGTATATTCTATGTATTTAAGTGTGTATGTAAGTATATGTGTGTGTGTGTGTGTCCATGATATACGTGTTCAAAAAGTTTATGGAAAAATTTAAATATATTTCATTTCATTTTCTATACACTTTTTGATGGTCCCTAATATCTTTTTATGCATATTTTGCGTTTCTTTTTGAAAAATAAGTTTGTTGTTATCAGCGATAGCATAGGTTTCAAATCTGGTGCACTTCAGGCATAGACAATGAATTAGCTACAAATAAATCTCTGGCTTTCTTTGGGTCCTTAACAATTTAAATGGTTTTTCATTCCATTTGTGAATGAAAAGAGCAAATTTAGAATATTGGTGGAAATGCTGGAAACACACACTCTAATGAAAAAAATGAGATGAAGCCAGGTTATTTTATCTCAGTGGTCATGGTCACTCCCTTCCTCTAGTGTCCCCTTTTCTTGCCAGGATGCTGGGCAGGAGAGAGATGGGAGGAGGAGGAGGAGTTGCAGATGGAGAATAGTAAGGCAAGGGTCTGGGCAGCTTTGCATAGCACCGCCATCATGCCAACTCTGAATGCTATTTGAGAAAGAAGTGAGCTTGCGCTTCTTTAAGCTAATTCGCTCAAATTAGTTTATCTGATTAACTTGGATTTTTATTATAGCAGATATTCAATCCATACACATACATATAATCGACTTTGTAATTTAGGCCAGAGTGATAACTTCTGTTAAGTGGACTCTTGTACACGGAAACCTTATGTATGATGGAGTGGAAGGTGGGCTGGGCATTGCTTTATCCTCCTTGTCACCGGCATTTATGAATCCACTGTTGCATCTCTGATGCTCGTTGGTGTGCTTGAGGGCCCCCTCTTCCTGGCTTGTCCTCTGCATTAGCAGACATAATGCCCTCCTCCAGCAGTTGATCCATTTTGGTGACAGGCCCAATGCAAGCGAAGTGAACAGGGTTCTGTTTTATGCACAAGCTATTCTTTAGCTAATTTGGGGAATTAGTCACCAGAATGTTCTCTTTCATCTGCCTTCGTCTGGAAATGCCACTGAAATTTGTTCACCCTGGGTGACCAATTTGAAAGTACAGCTTCCGGTATTCCAGTGACACACAAGTGAAAGCACTACAACCAGCAGATGGGTGAATGGTTGTTAAATAGTCTACCCATTCCTTCACGTCTTGTCCTTCAACCATAGACGTTATGCCTGGACCCTTGTGCCTGACCGTGCTAATTGCCCACATGATATGCATCCACTTATTTTTCAGGAAAATTTCCCTAATCCTAGGTGAGAGATTTGCTTCCCTTACACCTTGAGGTGGCCACATGGCTTACATTCTGTGCAACTCCATGACAGAAGACAGCCATCGTGAGCACGACTTCTATCCTTCTTTCTTCTACCTCCATAGGCTCTAGAACCGTTGCAGGCAGCTCGTGACTCTGAGGAAGATTCTAAGAGAATTTCACAGCTCCTGGTTTAGACATTGCTAAGTCTCAAACTATGGATAACAGTACCCACAAACAGACTTTTTTTTATTAGTATTACAAAAATCCTTTACCAAGGTCGATAGTTAGTTTGTGTTCAGTTACCATCGTTGAGATCACTGCAGTGTGTTTAGTAGTTCATTTGGTAGAGTGACAGTTGTTTTCTGAAGATGGATTGCAGTGGCTGCAACAGGGGCTTCAGACATAAGCATTGTGAAGACGTCTACAAGGTGGCCTTGAATTCAATCACTAACTCTATTCTTTACCATTTGGTCTAGATTCTATAAGCCTTTGAAATAGAACTCATGGACAACAGTCATGATTATGAGGTTATTAAGGAAATTAGTGGATTGCAGTGCACGTGAGGAAAAAAATTGTTCATCAGGACATGTAACAGAGTCCTTTCAAGGCTGCCAACCAACATCCCAGGCCATGCAACTCTATCATAAGCATCAACCTGAAGGCATTCAGCTCAAATTCCATGTGTCAGCAAAGCCAAGTCCCCAAATTAAGAAACCAGAGGCACCCCACTCTACAAATGGGCCTCCGGCCCCCAAGCACTCAGTTTCACGTGCTCTTTGGCCCGGGAAGTTCACCACTCTCTTTTTGTGCTCTGGCTCCGGGTTCTGCTGCTGTTCCTCTGATGTCATAGCTGTCTTCTACAGCTGGCATGTTCACTGTGCAGGCATCTTGGAGGTTTGAGGACACACTCTACCCCTGACCCTCGCTGGTAATGAGATTTCTCTGTTCTGCTTCTCAGAGGGATGATTTTATACACAGCAGGGGGGCAATGGAGTGAGAACGGTACACAGTAATTCACAGGGAGTCATATTTTATGCCACATTCTTGCCAAGACCTATGCAGGAAGAGATGGTTTGGTGAGAGTTGAGACATCGAATCGAAGTGATACATTAAATAATTCACTGGTTGATACCTAACAATAACATTATCAAGATCGAATAAATGGTTGCTGATGGCGTAGTCCCGTGGTATACTTTATACCAGTGGTTCTCAACCCTGTGTGTTGCAACTCCTTTGGGGGTCAAACAGCCCCTTCAGGGGTCGCCAAATTCATAACAGTAGCAAACTTACAGTTATGAAGGAGCAACAAAAATAATTTTATGTTTGGGGGGCCTATGAGGAACTTAATTAAAGGGTCACAGCATTAGGACAGTTGAGGACCACTGGTTTTGATAATAGAGCCTAGTGATCATTTTGTTCTGTGGTTTGCAAAAGAATTATTTTTATTTTTATTAAAGGGGTGGGGTGAGATGTTATCAGTTTGAGACCCCTAGGATACAGCTGTGTGACTCCCAGGGATAATTCACAGAGGGGTGGGCACGATGGAAGGGGCATGTCAGGGATGAGACAGCCTTCAGGAATAAGCAGGAAGGAAGTCCTATTACTCCAGAATCTGAATAAGCAAACACACGGGTGATATGACCTAGAGCAGGTGGGCACAGGAGCCATGGCAAGGACCTCCACGGCCTCTAATTAAAGAACCAGGTCTCCGTGGATGGTGTATGGCAAAGAGGGAATCATGGGGCTAGAGGAGGGACTTCAAAATGATCATGGAAAAGTTGAATGAAAAGTTAGTGCATCATCCCCATGAACTATGGAAGGCCCCTCACGTCTCCAATTTTCTCTCTCCCATCTGTCTGATTTTGGCCTGGCACCTTCCCAAATGGCAAAGCTACCTGGTGATTTGTTTCATCAGGCACAGCAAGTCAGAGGAAAGGGCAGAGGGAACCCAAGATGTTAGCAAGATAGCCAGAACCTGCAGTGTCCTGCTCAGTGAGAAGCCCTAGTCTACAGGGTGACATTGTTATCTCCCTGCCTCTGCCTCCAGATGTGTCCTCTCCAGCTTCCTCGGTCTTGTTCTAATACCAACAGCAGGGTGAGGCAACATCTATTCTTCAAGGTTCTCCCTCCCTTTGTTTGGATCCATCCGCAGGCACTTTTTTTTTTTTTTAATTTATTAAAAAAATTTTTTTTAGGCATCACTGCCCTCTGGTGGGAGTGGGAGGCCCAGCCTTGCTGCTGCTGGATTTGAACCGCCAAGACAGTCGGCCACAGTCCCCCGTACTCAACCACTATGCTACCGGGGCTCAGCCCCAGGCACTTTCTTAAGAACGAACCTGTGATACATTTTAGGATCTCTTGCAAATCTAACCTTCTCTAGATTTGATGGAAAGGTTTTCATGTTTTCTTTCTGTACCCTCGTTGCTCTAGTGCAGGGGTCCCCAGCCCGTTGAAGCTCTAGAGACATAGGAAGCTCTTTTAGTAGGGACATGTGACTCAAATAAAATTGAAGGCTTTTTAAAGGGTATTGTTCAGAGAATGGTTTATAAGCATACATTTATGGTTCTTGATTAGTTTTTAAATTGTTGGGGAGAACAGGATTAACTCTTCTGTCTCAAAGGTTGTTCTACCCCCTGCTTTCATTTGTGATGAAAAAAAAATTGAGTTCTGTTGAGCACTTGCTGGTAGCCTTCAGCCTGGAGATAGTCAGGCAACTGTTAACTCTGGGAAATCCTATTGTTCCTTGTGAATTCAGGATGGGTGGACACTGGGAGTTCCATAGTGGGATTTACTTCTCTTTCACTAAAATAACTCCTTGAAGAAGTTGTATAGTCTTTATTAGCACACTTATAAATAAAAAAAACTGGGGGCTCCAGTTCATACATGCCCATGTATGATCCCAACAAAACATGTTCAAACAGAAATCTACAATAAGCAGATGGATACCATGAAGTTTCTTCATAACACACTTGTCTTAATCAGGAAGTCAACTAACTCCATAAGGAAAAAGCACATCAGTCTGTGTGATCTAAGGATTGTAAATGAAAATCTCCAAACCTGAAGGAGGGAGTGGTATTAGAGTTTTTATTGTGAATACCTGGTTCTCAGAAGGCTATGGATGACAGTGAAAACCCCAGATCCATCTGTAGGAGCCACACAAGGATTAAGCTTCTGGAGAATTCCCTCTGAAAGTAGATCAGGGATGTCAATACCCTTCAGATAAGGCAGACAGAATTATGGTACTTGTAGTCAGATTAATAAGATGCAAAACCTTACGATGTGATCTCCATCTACGACCCATTTTAAAGTTGTTTCAGATTTTAATATTTTCTGATTTCTTTTTGACTGAGGTGTCTATATTGTGTAGTAATTTTTGTTGGTTTCTTTTGTTTGACTGCTGTTTGTGTTTTGTATATATGGTTTTCTGTATATAAAAATCCAGGATCAGTAAGTCCACAGAGACAGTAGTTGGATTAATAATTACCTAGGAGGATGGCATGGAATGTTGGGGGGAAACGGGACGCTAAGAACAAGGAGTACAAGAAGAAAATGTTAAGACATCGATTGAGGTGATCATCGCATAACGCTTCTTAAAACAACTGACTACATTGTATGCCATGTAGAGAACATACTGATAAGTTGACTTAAAGAATAAACAAAATAAATTAAAAAAATAAGATGATCTTGAAACAGTGAAATGTGAATACTTGCCCAAAGAAGGAAGTTTTGGAGAAAACAATAATGGCCCCCCCCAAAAAAAACAAACAAACAAACCAGTGTTGGTCATTGACAATGGCACAATTACATTTTTGCCAAGAGGTCTTAGTGTAAATATATTAATTAAAAGTAAAAATGAAGAGGCTCTCTTCTATCCAATTATCAAAACTATATTTGACAAATATATCATGACTCTGTATTCCATGAAACATTTATGAAATTTTGTGAGATTTGGGAGAGGGAATAATAGCCTCTCTCCAAAACTATGTTGCTCATTGAAATGGCTTAATTATGGTTTTGCCAAGAGGACGTAGCTTAAATATATTAAATAAAAATGAGGAGGTCCTCGCCTATCCAATTATCAAAATTATATTCAGCAAGTATATCATGACTCTCATGTTCCATTAATCGTTTATGAAATTTTGTGAGATTTGGGGGAGGGAATACTTCTCTTTAATGGAAACTAGTGTTGTTTTTCAATTAGCCTAACCCCAGTCAACTGGAAATCTTTAAACAGTTTTAAGAGCAAACTTAGGAGAGGGAAGAGGAACCAGGTCTACATTCAAGAAAGCAATTTGGGAGATATGTGCTGAGGTCAGGGCGAGACCTGAATTCCATTAGACACTTCTTGGCAGGAGTTACCAGGCTTTTTTTTTTTTTAAAGCATGTGACCCATAGACCCTGCTCTCAGGCCATATCAATATGTAATAGTTTCACCAGGTAGTACCATCTGTGGTTTTTTTCCCCCAGGAGTGAGGTACGTGACAATGAGAACACTTTAAACACTTCATGAAGCAACTTCCTTTATCCTCATTAAAGACAGCTCTCTTCTGCCTATTTGCTTAAAGACTGTACATTTTACTTTTTTTTCTAGTCCAGGATCTCACAAGACTCCCTGGTCTTTTCAATAATTTCATATTTCCATATCCCTGTTCAGAAGCCACCCAGCAGGGTAGTCTGAATATCTTCACAAAAATGTATGGTTTTAAAATGTCAGCTCTACATAATGTGCCTGAAAGATTCATTTTTACCAGGTTCTGGCATGTCGTTCTTCCAAGCAGGAAGGTTAAAAAGCAAGTGATAAGACACATGGGTTTTTTTTTTTTAAATGAGTAGGATTAAATGACATTTTTGTGCCTCAGAAGTTCGAGCTCATCTGATTTCTGTTTTTGCCGTTTGCTCAAACTATAAGCAACGCGCCCCCCCCCCCCCCCCATATGGTTCTGTGGGTAAGTGCCGGGATTGGCATTTGAATTTAGATCCCAGGCCTTCGCAGATTTAGATGGTTACCTCAGGGACTAACTCATGCATGCCTGTGTTTCTTCCCCCTTGCAAAATATGAGCGGCCTTGTTTGGGCCCATAGAGCTCTCACTTAACAATGTCTCCATGGGCTGCTCTGAACTCAGGAGTGTGCGGATCTGAACCCACTGGCCGAAGAGTCCTTGTCAACTTCCAGTGACTCGGTAAGACAGAGGAGACTACTGCAGAGCTCTCCTTTATGGGAGCAGAAAGCCTCGTCTTTCTCTGTGAAGCAGCCGGGGGATTCGAACTGTTAAACATTTGGCTAGCAGCCCAACACGGAACCACCAGGACACCAGGGCTGATGATGCGTGTGTCCTAAAGAATCTCCCCGTGGGATGAAAGCCAGACCTCAAAGGACTTGAGTAGTTTGGGCTGTTTCACAGTGTCTTTTTAAATATCATCCCTCGAAGTCATCTTCGAGCACCAAACAAGGGGGGAAACGTCTGCTTTGAGCTGTTGGCTCTTTTCAGAGCTCTCCGTGCGGGACAACAGCAACTTAAAAGATGAGGCAGGAACCTTAGGAGACTGTGAATGGGTTCAGGGCAGAGGAGCCATCAGCAAAGGCGGTTCAGAGTGGGTGCACAACTCAAAGTGTGGTATCTGAGTCCCTGAATTGTGGGTTCTTTCTGCAACACACACACACACACACACACACACACACACAATGTTCTCCAAAAATGTGAAGGGATTATGAATGTATGGGTTGTGGTTTGAGTAGGTAAACTTGAAATGCTGCCATTCATCATTGGGATTGAGTTCTTACCAGCTGTAATGGCGTCTGTGTATACGCTAGGGAGTGACTGACCTTGATGGAGCACTGCTCACCCAAGGGACCTTCTCCTCCTCCAGGTTTTCCTCCCCTTTCCCCAAAGTCATGTTGATTTGGATTATTTCAAGATGTTATAGTTCAACACATAGTTCAACCTGAATTTTCTCTCTACCTCTTTCAGTGTTGACTGTCTGTCCTTTCTAATTTGAAAATCTCTTTGATTTACTGTAGGTATTCTTCTACTGCTTATAGAAATACTAGCTGATTATAAGGTTCTCCATGTAACTTCCTTCTTGGGCATGGTCAACAGGGAAGTGGGTGAAGGGAGACATCGGGCAGTGTAAGATATGACAAAATTATAATAATTTATAAATTATTAAGGGTTCATGAGGGAGGAAGAGTGGGGAGGGAGGGGAAAAATGAGGAGCAGATACCAAGGGCTTAAGTAGAGAACTAATGTTTTGAGAATGATGAGGGCAACAATTGTACACATGTGCTTGGCATACAATGGATGGATGGATGGATAAAGGTAAGAATTGTATGAGCCTCCACTAAAATGATTTAAAAAAAAGAAATACTACCCGCTGGTGGTGAAACATTTGGAAAGCACAGACATCCTTAGACAGAGGGGATGGGGCGTCAAACCTGACCTGTGATTGGTGCTGCAGAGGGACATAGAGTCTCTTTTTCTCATTTTACTTCTTGTTTTTGTTTCTTTGTGTTTTAATTTTCACTTAGCATGACATTGTTAACATTTCTTTTGCTATAAGAGCTCTTCCTCTGACTTTTTTCCTGCAGAGAACCTCGGGTAGTGTCATGGTTCCCCAGTGAGCAGCAATGGGAAACCACCAGCAGCTCTGGGACAGAGACAGGGCTTTTTACTCTCCTGAACAGTCGCTGTCATGGAAACCCGCCGGGGGGCTCTCTGGGAGTTAGCCTGGGCTCCAGTGCAATGACATCTAATAGCTCTGTACTACTCTCTCATGGATGTCTATTAGTACTTTACTTGTACTCCTTGATGACCATCCCGAGTATGCATTCATGAGCACAGTTGATTTCCCAATATTTCTAGACGGAGGACAACCAGAGGAACTCTGATATCGTGGCTGTGTGTTGGGTTGCTAACTTCAATGTCAGGAGTTTGAAACCACCCACTATTCCAAGGAAGAAAGAGGAGGCTTTCTACCAAACTCCTTTTATAAAATATATAAATCATTTTATTGAGGGCTCATAAAATCCTTTCACGATCAATACATACATCAGTTGTATGCAGACCACATCTGCACATTTGTTGCCATCATCATCTGCAAAGCGTCCTCCTTCTACCTAGGCCCCCAGTACCAGCTCCCCATATTTCCCCTCCTCCTTCTTCGCCCTCCCCCGGGAACACTTGACAATGTACAAATTGTCATTATTTTGTCATTGTACACTTAAAAAAGGGAGTCTCAGAAGCTCCCAGAGGCAGTTCTGTTCTGACATGTAGGGTTGGTATAGAGTTGGAATCAACGTGATGGCAGTGAGTTTGAGCTTTCGGTTTGAGGATAACCAAATGAAAGAGTGTACACATTTTGAGGCCAACTGTCCGTAAGATGGATTGATGCTATGGTCACACTGTGGGCTCAAACAAACCAGATATTGTGAAGACAGTGCTTGAGGGGACAATGTTTTATGCATAAGGTCAGGGCAGGAAGTGTCTTGCTGTGTTATGCATAAGGTCACCACACAGTGGAGCTGACTCCATGGCAACAGAGGAGAGAGATTGCTCTTAGGCACCGTCAACTAGGTTCCAACTCATTGAAGATTTTATGGACAAAACTCTGCTCGGTTCTCGCCATCTTCACAATCCTTGCTGTGTTTGAACCCCAATCACAGTCATGGCATTAGGCCATCTAGTTAAGGGTATTTCTCTTCTTTGCTGACTTCACAAGCATTGGTGTCCTTCCTGACAACCTGTTGAAAGTACATGGAACATCTCACCTTCACTGGGGCATTCTGGCTGTACTTCTTCCAAGACAGATTTGTTTATTCTTCTAACAGCCCATTGTATATTCAATATTTTTTGGCCAATGACATAATTCAAAGACTTCAATTGTTTTGATCTTTATTATCTAGTTAAAATTATTCTCTTGATCAAAATTTTTTGGTGTTCAGTCCTTTCTGACTCCCGGCAGCCCTCTAGGACAGACTGGAATTTCTCCAAGAATTGTCCAAGACTGTAAAGGCTCACTTGTCCTGGTGGTATGCAAACTGGACGGGAAGCAATTGGACAGCACCAGCTCCATCTCAGGACACAGGTGGGGAAGGCTCAGAAACACACAGGGGCAGTTTTACTCAGTCTGCAGGGTCACTCTGAGGCAGCATCAGCTCAATGGCAATGAATTTTGAGGGTTTTTTTTTTAAATGTTTGCAGAGGCAGACTGTCTCATATTTTTTTCCCTGTGGAGCTGCTATCGGTTACCACTTTCCAACCTTTTAATTGACATCTGCATGCTTAACCACCGACCACCAGGGCTCCTTTTCTTTAGAAGATGTTTAATAATATATACCGTGATGAAGAGGACACACACAGTTGCTTGTCTCTGCAGCCTTGCTACCTGTGGATCTATGGTCCAGGGGAAGAGTTTGGTGGTATGTTGGGAATGTAGGGAATGAGGACCAGGAATGGAGGGGCTGATGTTGAAGGTGACGAAACAGAAGAGTGATGAGAAATGTGTAAGAAACAGAAGGGGCTGCTCCCAGGGCCTGATGTGCATGCAGAGGTTTTAGAGCTTGGTCTTGGGTTCTTGCTATGCCTTCCGGGGGATAAAGATATAAACATGTGAATCAGGAAGGAGGGGATTGAAGGAACTTCAGTTAAGTCACCTCTGTGGGCTCAAGAGAAAGCTTGTGTAATTGTGGTTGAAACCCCTGGTTATTTTTAAGGGTTGTCTTGTGACCCTTTCCGCCCCAATAAAAAGCCCTCACATTGGGCTTTGACCTACATAGTCAGCTGTTCAAAACCACCAGCTGCTCCTCGGGAGAAAGTCTGGACTTTGTACTCCTGTAAATAGTCACAGTCTTAGCGACCCACAGCGGGTCACTCTGAAATGGCACTGATTGATGGCAGTGCTTTTTTTTTTTTTTTTTGAGTAAAATTTTATGGTACAAATCTTAACCCCCAAACCTATTGTTATAGTACCATTTGGGGAATGGGTTTCCTTACTTTTGCTCAGAGACCATCTCAGTGGGGTTGGGGTGAGGTGTTGTAAGCCATTCACCTTTGTTGTATAAAGAGAGGAAGAGGAGGCCTAGAGAAGCAAGCAGAAATGGGCAGAGGCCCCACCACTTGGCCATTACCAGGGAATGAAGAAATAAGCGCCTTCCCTGAGAGCCAACACACACACACACACACACACACACACACACACACAGAGAGAGAGAGAAAGAGAGAGAGAGAGAGAGAGAGAGAGAGAGAGAGAGAGAGCCTTCTGCTGGAACTGATGCACTAAAACAAGGCTTCTAACCTCCTAAACTGAGAAAAGAAAGTTCTGTTTGTTAAAGTCACCCACTTGTGGTACTTTCTGGTTTAAGAACCACATCCAGAACTTTTAATCATAAGAATATTCCTGATGCTTATCTTTCTGGTGGAAGTAGCAGCTATTTTCTTAATTGTCTTCAGAATTTGAGGGTTGGCTTACATTGTGAATGAAGCTGCCCTTTACCTTTATTTGGAATTTGATTTTAGTATGCAACTTTTTAGAGGTATGACCATAGCCAATGTTTTAACTTATATTCACCCACTTCTTCATCCACAGACTCATTCATCCATCCACACACTCATGCATCCACGCCCCCACCCATTGACTTATCCATCTATCCATCCATCATGCATCCACCCATCCGTCCATCTATTCATCCATCTACCCTCCCACCTAACCATCCATCCCTTTATCCACTCATCCGTGCATCCATTCCTGTAGGTAACTATATTTATATTGTGCAATGGATCCCTATGAGGAATATATTATATATATATATTCTCATTATCAATGACTATTTCCTTCTTTTCTCCCCTGACTCTGCCTCTACTTGAACATAATATCAAGGAAAGGATACTGCTAGGAAATTAGCAAAGCCAATTCCTTCCTGCTGCCTTTTCTGTTCTATAGGGGTCTGCCTGCTTCTCTTGTTCCGTGTTCTCCTCCTTCCCAGGCTACAGCAGACAGGGGTTAAAGCCACATGTAAAATGGCATCAGACTTCACTACAGACTATACCTCTGCAGAGAAAAGGGATTCTAAAATAATTAGAAGCCTTTCATGGGTTACATTTATAAGGGTCATATTTTCATATGTGTCAAACCAGAAAGCATTGCCTGGTTTACTCCAGGCCTTACAGGAGTCGGGTACTGTTCCTCTATGGACGACGTTTTCAAGGACATTGCTCCTTTTCCTATTAAACTAAGTGGTGTCTGACAGCTGTAGCACCAGAGCCCTGCTGTCATGTCGGCAAAGGTGCCCGTCTTCTCAGGGGTCAATTCAGCATCCCTTTTAGACCAAACACTTATGCTGCACAATCTAACCACAAGTGTTTTCTGAGGGGCTTCTTGCTGTCTGCACACATCTGAAACGAGATTTGCTATCATTGTTTGTACATACTGTTTTTTGGCCACAGTAATAAGTGTTAGCCTGAGGTTGCTTGTGAAAGCCTCGTTCAGTCCTTGCCTGCGTGCAGCACGCTCTGCTCCAGGTCAGCCTGGCAGATGGTGCTTCCCGTCACTTTTGGTGAAATCCTATAGCCAAAGGGGGAGAGCATCTCCATTTTGATGATTCCGTGCCTCAGTTCCTCCAGCTGACTCTTCTCTTCATCTTCTTCCTCTCCTCTAACTTTGAATTAATACAGCTATTCAGATTTTTGTTTCTGGCTGATCCTGAGTCATTGCTGTGGGAGTCCCTGGAGGTTGGCGCCGTGGGGGCAGTGGCCGATTGCAATAGACTCCAGCAGTATAGTGCTGGGGTTTTATGCCCCAGCCTGCCCCAAACACCAGAAACCTCTGCTGCCTTGCCTTGGGCTCTCGATCGAGGGTGCTTGCCAAGTGTGGCAGCAGTCATGCACACTGGGTGCCTTCTCGCCTCTGCTGCTGCCTCTTCTCTCTTTTCCAGTCTCTGCCATCTTTGCCTTGTGGCTTTCCTCCTTGCCTACCACTCCCCA
This sequence comes from Nesogale talazaci, assembly GCA_004026705.1. Taxonomy (NCBI): domain Eukaryota; kingdom Metazoa; phylum Chordata; class Mammalia; order Afrosoricida; family Tenrecidae; genus Nesogale; species Nesogale talazaci. Next base: position 180,622 of record PVJH01000894.1, read on the forward strand.
CCCCATTTCAGACCTGATTCCCCTGGAAATGATGTGATAAGTGTAGTGTGAACCATACAGCGTGCTATGTGCATACCTTGAAGATTTTAATATAATACAGATTTAATAGGCATGCCTCTGTCAACCTTTAGGGGTATGTTTTAAGATCTAGTCAGGAAAACAGCCACACTAGGTCATTCAACAGGGGAGATTTCAGGTAGGCAACTAATTACAAATATATTGGAAGAGCAATTAACAAACTGTTATGTAATGTAGACATGGACGCACAGCCAGGAACGTTGTTCCCTGTTGGACTGAATTCACAAGGGAGAGAGTTGGTGTTACCAGAATCGAGGAAGAGAACTCTGGCAGGAGAGGTGCTTGGTGAGAGCAGAACCAGGATTTGGGGCCACCCAGAGGCCATCGAAGCTGTGGAGAGAGCTGTCCCCAGGGAGCTAGAACAATGCAGGTGGTCTCTCGTCAGTTTAGTGGACCCAGAGCAGTTGCCTAGGAAGCCTGGGAAACACACCTTCCAGAGTCAGCCCAGGGAAGGGTAAGACCCTTGAGCAAAACACACAAAGAACCAACTCATAGGAGGGCCATGTCTCGAAGGATGTCTCAAATGATTGGGTCTCACATGATTTTTCTAGCATGAACCACATCTCTAATGCACATTCCAGCATTTTCATTCTCTAAAGTGGGGTGGGTTTGTGCTGAAGCTTCCTAAATGAGTTCCATCCAGCCTCCACCACCATCACACTCTTCCTTCCCAACCTGTTGTCCACCAAAAGTGGGCCTCTTAGAATATGGGTCAGGCAAGGGGCTCCTCTGTGATGACCACTCCTTGCCTTCTGTGACACTCGCAGTATAATGAAGCACTCTTTGTGGTGGCCTGCAAGGGGTCTATGACCCCATCTCCTGCTACTCCTTCCTTGCACTCATTTCTGTTCTGCTCCTGGAATGGGCCCGAAGGCTGCCCCTCGGCCCTTGTCACTGTAGCTTGAAGACCTTGCCTCCAGGTGCTGCTCTGTCACCTCTTTCATCTTGTGTACAACGGGTCACTTCCTTGAGGCCTTGCCTGGACTCCCTACTTACTGTTGCCCCTTGGAGCCCACCTCTACCTGTCCAGAAACTGCCTTTCTCCTTCCCTACTTTCTGTTCCTCTCTTGCACCATCCTCTCATAGCAGCACGTAGAACATTAGATAGGCCACTTCTCCTGCTGAAACCTAAGCTTCAGGAGGGCAGGTGGGTTGGTGTGCTGAATGGCACGTTTGTTCAGAGAGCTATGTCGGACAGTGTTTCGTCTTGTTGCACACGGGGTGGCTATGATTCAGAACCAACTTGTCCCACCGAATAACAACTACAACAACAACATGATAAGTAGTATCAGTTAACACATGTAGGTGGCTGTGAGAACCAGGTGTCTATCTATCTTCATTGATAGCCCTACCTGCTGCCCGCCTTCCCTTTAAGACCATGCTTCCTGCAGGCTTCTCCCCCAACAGTGACCAGGCGTACCAGTAGCATTTGAGGTAACTGACTCAGGATGGGTTCAGCCTGAGTCAGTTACTTCACTGGCAGCTGGAGTCCACATAAAGGATCCTTGGAAGAAATGTCCAGTTACCAGCCCTGCCCTGACACAGACACAGAACAAGGAGTTGAAACTGGCTCTTTCGTGGCCTGGAAGAGGTGCTGGATAAGCATCTATAGCATTGGTGGTTCCCTTTGCTGGCCTGTACAGCTCCTAATGTGAGAGGTTACTCGTCTTTTGAATTTAAAACTCAAAGACCAAGACTCAAATCAAATACTCCTGTTTTACCAGTCCCAGAAGTTACCTAGGGTAGTGGACTTCATCTTCCCCAGAGGACAGACCTGGAAATCTCTGAATGGCATGTCTGGTGTTCAGAATGCACATAGGCTGTCGGAAATCATTTGCTTTAAAACCTGCCTGGTTCACTGTGCAAATGCGAAATTGTTTTTTTTGATGATTTTTGACTGAGAAAATTTAAGATAGTGGGGGAAAAATAATCTTATCCCAGATATTCATGGAGAAAGGAGAATTTCAAGATGGGCTAACCTCCTTAATGATAAATATACCTTTTCACACTTTTGATCAACGTGAGTGCATTCAGTTTGCATTTCTGTATAACGGTGGGCAGGCCACATAATTATTAAGCTCATTGTTGCTAGAAGTGTACACTTGTCTCTAGAAGGCTTAGTAAAGAGTAATAAGGAAGCCCAATTGTGGCTTAAGATCATTCTTTAGGCTGCAGAGGAAAACTAGATGAAGAAAGTGGAAGGACTTAGCAACTCCCCATGTTCCCGCAGCAAGAGTTCATAGACTATGCAGCACCATTGCTGGGTTTTCTAGGATTCCGCTTTTTACCTGCTTTCTAATACCCTCAGCTTGTAGGTGCAAATCTGCAAGTCTGACCAAAGTCATATCTCCCCCTTTCTCACCATCCACTGCTTTTAGCCTCTTAATTATTACAGTTAAATAACCAGAGTTCAATAACCAGAGACAATGCTTAGAATGGATTGGATATTTTTATTTGGTAAGCAGATAGAGTGAGATAAGGTAGAAACAACAAATACAATAGAATGGGAACTATATATTATATATAATAATATATACAATAATATATTATATATATAATAATTGTGCCTGCAGGCACAATTATTGAAGGAAGTGAAGAAAACCTATGAGAGTTGCAGGGAGCTTCTCTCCAGAGACTTTTGATTGGAGGTGGCTGTGGGTGACAAGGGGTAAATATGCAAATGAGTGGGATAGGACTCACTTGAGGTCCTCAGAGATGTTGGTTCTCAAAGTCTAGTGTGGAGTACAGTCATTGCTGCTGTTCTGAAGGTTCCCAGATCCTCGCTCCTCTGAAATGAAGAGCCTTGTTCTTCTCATCTGGTCTTATCCGGAAGCTCTGTTGAAACCCGTTTTCTTGGGGTGAGCGTGCTGGTGTTTGAAATACGCGTGACCAGCCATCATAGCCACACACCAGCCTCCACAGTCCAGCAAGCTGACAGACACATCGCGCCTGGGCCCACATTACCCAGAGAAACCAGTCCCTGGGAAAGGACACTCTGCCTGGGAGGTAGAGGGGAACTGAAAAAAAAAAAGAAAGACCTTCATTAAGATGGATCAAGACTGTGACTACATCAATGGGGTTACACGAGAGAACAATTATGAGGAGCTGCAGGACCAGGCAGTGTTTCCTTATGCTGAGCAGAGGGCCGCTCTCTGTTGGAACTGGCTCGGCAGCACCTACCAAGAGTAACAACAGTTCTAAGCCATCTGAGGTGTCCTTTAAATCCATATCTTCAGACTTGAGGCCAAACATTTTGGTCCGGCAGCTGTGGGATAGGGCCCAGAATCTGCATTTTAAGAAGTGCCCCAGTTATGGCTCATGACCTCACTAAGAAATTAAGATGCCACAAGATCAAAGCGTGGTGGGCATGGTCCCCCAAGGAAGTGGATGACACCCTGGGGTCATCTTAGAAAATGAATGGGAGACTGGGCTATCTTTGTCATATAACCCGCCTCTGTATTCTTCTGTTGTGTGTCCTGAGACCTGACTTTCGGACTAGTCACTCGTGCTAATAACTAATCCAGATATAAGGAATGAGTCTTAAACCCTTGGCCTTCTAAGAGAAAGGTGCTCATGGTGCGTTGGTTAAGCGATCAGCTGCTAACCAAAGGGTTGGTGCTTCACACCACCAGCTGCTGATCGACTGTAGGAAGGTGTGAGTGCCTGCCTCTCTCAAGTGCCAGTGTTGCTCCCTAGGGAGCCTCTGCCCTGGCCTTCATGTTGCCAGGTGCCAGAGTCAACTGGATGGCAGTAGATTGGATTGGGTTTTTCCTACTTGGGAGAGGACCTCGGGGCACCAAATGGTTTGCCTTCCACTGCTGATCTAAAGTGTGGCGGCTCCATCGCACTTGAGCACTGTGACTCGAGCGCCGATGATCTGCATTCTGAAAGATGACAGCCCAGGAAACATCGGGGACCAGTTCTATCCCGGGCACACACGGGGTCCCCATGAGTTGGGATTGAGTTGGCGGCAGCCACATTTTTTTTAACACTTGGGAATTAACCAACAGTCTTTTATTCTGTAGCATGTATCACGATTCCTTTATTTCGGTAGTAATCCCCAGGCTGATCCGCTGAATACATTGCATACCTTTCAAAATTCTGAGGTGGCATTTCAAGCGCCTTAGTGTTGGCCTTAGATTTCCTGTGTTGGACCATTTTGCATTTAACTAGACTCAACCTAAAGTTTACTTTTGAGATTTGCAAAGCGTACCCTTCAAGATTCTCAGCATTTGTAAAATATTTACAATGATTTGCTTGGTATTTGAGAGCTTTATACCTTTGGCTTTAGGCTGCAATTTACTATACAATATTTCTAGGGTATGAAGCAATTTTTCTTGCAGAGTGTTGTTAAATCAGTTTTACATCTTTTTATTCCTTAGAGTAGAGATGAATAAACTTTGCTTACTAGATTTTATAGTACCTTTATCACTTAATATTTGAACATCCTCAGCACTTTAATTTTAATATGGCTAAATGGAATCTATAAGATGTAATGCTTGCCACATAGTACTTTGCATTTTAATAAATGTTTTAAAAACTTCGCCACGAACTCCCTGAAGATGAAATGCTAGCAACCACCTCATTTCTTTACTGCTGAATGTGTAGAATAAGAGGGTAAGTCAAAAAATAATGCTGCAAAATAATAGAAACCTTCCTTAAGCAAAAAATATCAACTTGTGACATTATGATTTCTGAAATTATCCTCCATCCAGGTCTATCTAATGTGTTTCTATGTAGCTTAACTTTCACTACAGAATTAGGTGCTCTTGCAGTAATTTTAGCTCCACGAAAGGGCTAAAATTCTTCCTCTTCAATGTTCTTTGGGAAACAAAAAGAAGTCTGTCAAGGAGGTAGCAGACTGTAGGGTAGGATGAGTAAGGCTCTCCAATGGAACCCTAGTAGAACAGTCCTTGTTAGCCCTCGAAGGGGGCTATAATTTCAAAGCAGGTGCCTGGGCATGATTGAAACAATATTGCAATGGAACTTCCTTTTTCCTACCAATGTGGTTTTCAGCTTTCTTAAAATGTCTAACCTCCATGACCCTTTTGAGTCCTGCAAGGAAAGCCAACATTATCCCTTTAGGATGACACAAACCAAAAAACCACCACCACCCCCATTAGTCATGCAACAAAACTTTCTGAGTGCATTGTTCTGCCTTGCATGAGACTGGCTCAGTAGATACCTCTGGAAGCCACCTAATTATTATTTTTTTTAACTAAGGCCCTTTATGAAGTCTATAACTAGACTAAGATGAGTACATTACTGAGAACACTTCTCTGAAACTGTACATTGATTGCAGAGACATGTTGAAACATGTTTGGCATCCATCCATCCATGTCTGAACTATGTGTCTGAACTAGCATATCAGCAACATGTATGAACTAGGGCCCGAGTGGCGATGCTTTTTTCCTTATCTTGGGGGACTTGATTGTGTGCCTCATATGGAACTCTCAGGCCACAAACTATAACTGAGGACACTTTTCTATTGATGCATCCCAAAAGACGTGTTTTGTGTTTAATTTGTTAATAGGTACTGCATTCTTTCCTGCTACCAGTCTCTAAAATGTGGTGTGTGCATTCATGTGATAGGGCATGTGAGCTTTTAAAAAATTTCGCAAATGGATACTATTGAGTGTTGTTTTTATTGTGTCTTTCTTATGGCTTGCACTTTGAGAGGAAAGGTCTTAGAAATAAAGTCATTTCAAAATAAAATATATGCCCATTAGGTGATTAATGTAGTGGAGGTGAAAGGTTTGTTAATACAGTGTGCTAGTTTTTTAACATATCTCGGAGCATCGCTTTTTGGAGTTAAGAACAAAGAAAATGCATATATTTTTTTAAACTTTAAGGCTCTCAAAGAAAATGTTTACCCCTAGTTCTGGAAGGTAAGTTTTAATGGACATGAAGGCCAACTTAAATATGTCTGGGTTGGCCTCTTGCACCCCTAGTTCTTTTCCTCTTGTCGTTGTGACACTTAAGCCCAACTTAGCCCCAGCAGAGCTAGTCTTGTCATTAGCAGGGCCTGCACTAGTTGCTGAGAGCAGAGGGCCATAGATCCGGCTTTGCTTTGGTCTTGTTTGAGCTCCTGCTCTCCTCTGGCACTCCAGTTGCCTGGAAACTGGATTCTTGCCTTATTCATCTGTGATCCACTTCTCTGTTGGGTCCCCTGGTGTCCTTTCAGACTCAGGGTAATCATCTTGAATTCCATGTGTGCCTTTTCGTCAGGTCTCTCTGCTCATAATGCCTTCCAAGCTTGCTGTCCCTCTACCAGAGGCCTTTGAGCCTTTAGCTGTTGGTGATCCCTTTCATCTTGTAGACTCACCTTCCTCTGTCCTATCTACTATTGCACACCTGGTCCTCTTTACGATCTCGCTGCTGCTCAATAAATGCTTCCTTTGCCTCGCTCTTGTCTTCTCACCAGTGTGGAATTTCAAGTCATGCCTTTCCTAGTCCTTCTTGTCTAACCGCTTGGTTGATGGTGGCATTCTTTTGTATTGTCGTATGTCGTAATTTGGCTTGATAGTATAATAATTAGGAATAAGGTGCTTTGGCAGAGAAATCACTTATGCATTGTTTGCTGTGCATTTTTTAACTGTGCAAGTCTACATTTATTTCTTTAAAAATTTTTATTAAATCATTTTATTGGGGGCTCGTACATCGTTTTTCACAATACATAAATAAGCATATAGTGCCAGGCACCTTCACATGTTCCCTGCTATTATCGTTCTTCAATCATCCCTTGAGTCCCTAGTATCGACTTTTCTATCCCTTCACCTCTTCCCCTGCTCTCTTCTTCCCACCAACCCTCAATACTTTACAAATTACTATTGTTCTGTCATATCTTACACTGCCCAACCTCTCCCCCAACCCACTCCCCTGATGCCCATCCTTCATATAGGAGCTTATGTGTATATCCTTGCAGTTGGTTCTGTCTCTCTACCCCACCCTCTCTACCCTTCAAGCAGCTCCAATCTAACCACTGGCCTGAAGGGCCTCGTCCATCCTGGTTTCCCCATATCTCCAGCTCCCCTCTCTAATAGTGTATGTTCTCCAGTCCATCTGGATTTGTAAGGTAGAGTTGGGACCATGAAGGTTGCAGGGGAGGAAGGCTTTAGGAACTAGAGGAAACTTGTATGTGTCATCACTGCCTGGCTGCTCCTTGACTGGTCTGTCTCCTCCTCGTGACTTCCCTGCAAAGGGGTGACCAGTTACCCACCAGTGGGCCTTAGGTCCCCTCCCTGCTCTCCCCCTCATTCGTAATGATGTGATTCTTTTCTTTGATGCTCGATACCTGCTCCCTTCGGCCCTTCTTGATCCCACATGCCGGTGTGCTTCTTCCATGTGGGCTTTGCTGTTTCTGTACTGAATGGTGGCTCGATTATCTTCAAGTCTTTGAGACTCCAGACATTCAATCATTTGGTAGCTGGGCACCATCATTTGTTCTACTCTGTTTGCCTCTGTATCCATTTGTCTTCAGCGATATCGGGAGTCAATTGGTCCATTGATTTTGATTTTTGTTCTTTGATGTCTGATACCTGATTGTTTCAGTACCTCATGATCTCACAAGCAAGTGATCTTCTTTTATGTTGAGTTTTATTGCTCCTGAGCTAGATGGTTGCTTATTTATGCTCAAGCCTTTAAGACCCCAGATGCTTTATCTTTTGATAGCAGGGCACCATCTGCTTTCTTCACCACTCTTGCTCATGCTCCCACATGTCCTCAGTGGGCACCTTGGGGATGTGTGCACGCAGTGATATGTATCTTTTGTATCAAAGCACAAATGTCTGTCTCTTCTGCCTGCTTTCCTCCCCAGGTGCTATAGAAAGCCAAGGTTGAACTCGAGATTATAAACTATCACTCCTGATAACCTTTTATCCATTTAGTAGTACAGTCTCCAATAATGTGGGTGTTTACGCAGACATTCTTGATTATCTCTCCCGTTTCCTTTGGGCTTCCAGAAAGCTGTCGTTATAGCTACCTACACTTGGCCTGATTTTCACAATTGCTTGTTTCTCTCAATGACAGGAAGTGACTGCATTAACCATCTGCTTGGTGTAGTTGCTGTCTGCAGTAATTAAGGCCCTCAACCATAGGGAAAAGACACCAGTTTTCTCTTGGGTCATGAGATTAGAAGGCAACAACTTTGTAAATAGTCATGGTCATGGTCTGCCTCTAAGTTTGGGATCATGTGTGATCCACAAGAGCTAGTTGATACATGGCTATATTCAGAGGAGACTTGGTTTGTTTTACCCTTCTAGCCTTGATTATCAAAATATGGCCATCTCCTTAATATCTCTCTCTCTTTCTCTCTCTTTCTCTCTCTCTCTCTCTCTCTCTCTCTCTCTCTCTCTCTCTCTCTCTCGGCCATCTTCCCTTCTGTCCTCTTGTTATGTTTTCAATAACATCTTTAATTGCAGCATGTTATTTCCTTTGGTCATTAGTTATCACTAACAGCAGGGCCACATTAGAGTTGTGATTGGCTAGGAATAACAGACCACAGACTTTCACTTAGCTCTCCCTCTACAACCTCCATAAGGCTGCATATATTATATGGACTTTTCAGTGGGGCTTTGCTATCAGGTGGATGCAGTTGGTAGAATGAATATTAAATTGGAACCAGCATATTAGAATATAAACTCTGGGCATTGCTAGATATCTAAAGTGTCTTTAGTCTCTCCCAAAGCATAATTTCTTCACCCTACACTTAATGTCTTTTCACATTAGAATCCATTTTCTAAATTCTGTCTTTAGCTTTATTTTCTCCACTTCTTAAGACTACTGTATCTAAGATCCTAGGTTCTTTCTACTTAGATCTTCCTTTAACTTTCAGTCTTAAATGAACACCCAGATGTTTGTGTTTACTCTAACCCTCAAACCAACCCCTTGTCAAAAAGTGCATTTTGATTCAGAACAACCCAGTAAAACAGATAAGATCCACCTCATGGGTTTTCAGAGGCAGTAAATCCTCATAGAACCATCCTGCACTTCTCCCTCCCACTGTTGTTGGTGGGATCCAACTATCAAATTTACAGTTCACATCTGAGTCCTTCAAACACTGCTCAGCCTGTGCCCCTGTAGTTTAGATTCGAGACTGCCTAATTTGCCTTGGGCTTGTTTCCATTTATAATCGCTATTATGTGTGTGTGCGTATATGTGCATTATATGTAGATACATATATAGAGACACACAACTCTTTATATAGATATGTATTTGCCTGTGTATTTATATATATGTATGTGTATGTATATATGTATATATATATAAAACCTTTCCTTCCTCACTCCCTGCTTTTCTTGTTCTTGTTGCTGCAATTCAGTGTATTCTGCTACCTTATAGGGCAGCTCTATGGAGGACCTTGAAATTGACCTGTGATCACTTGAACTACCAAGGGATAGCCTTGAAATAGTTGTTTCTAATTCCTCAGAGAGAGGAGTGAAGTAAAGACAGAGGGAAGATGCAAGGACTGACCCTCAATATTCCTGAATGAACCAGAGTGAGCCGCTAGCCAGGGTCAGCAGTCTGAGACTATGGCAAGCCTCAGGGTTATTTTTTTTTCCTTCTTCTTTACCACAAGGTTTTTTGTTTGGTTGGTTTTTTAATTAATTAATTAATTAATTTTTTATTAAATCCTTTTATTGGGGGCTCTTACATCTCATCACATTCCATGCATTCATCCATCGTGTCAAGCACACTTGCACATATGCTCGCTTTCATCATCATTTTCAAAGCATTGTTCTTCTACTTGAGCCCTTGACATCAGCTTCTCATTTTCTCCCATCCCTCCCCCCACCCTCCCTCATGAGCACTTGATAAATTATAGATTATTATTTTCATATCTTATAACATTCACTGTTGCTCTTCATCTACTTTTCTGGTGTTGATACCCCTGGGAGGGGGTTATATGCTGATCCCTTGTGATCAATTCCCCTTCTCCCCTTACCAACCCCTAATCCATCTGGTATCTCTGTACTCATTGTTGGCCTTGAGGGGTTGTTTATCTATACTGGATTCCCTGTATTGAGGAGTCCTACCTGTAGCAGTGTGCATGTTCTGGTCTATTATGATTTGTAAGGTAGAATTGAGGTCATGATTGTGGGGGGAAGGAAGCATGAACAAACTAGAGGGAACTTAAGTGTCTCATTGGTGCTATACTGTACCCTAAACCGCATGTTTTCATCAGGACTCCAATGTGAGTCAATAAAACTGATTTTTCTTGAGAAGAGTCATGTAAGTTAGCTGGAGGAATCAATTGAATAAATCTAAGCGAGCTCACCTTGCAGGCTAGATGTCTCTGGGCTCCTTTACCTCTTAAAAGTAGGCACTGTTAAGTGTTGATAGAAAGTTGCGTATTCTGTTTCTGTGCAGTCAATTATCCTCTCATTTGGAAGTCAGCATTAACTTGGACAGAATGCTGTGTCATTTTATAGGTCAAACTAGTGGTAGGACCAAGTTGATGGCATTCATTTGAAATTAACCAATGCTGGATCATTTTGATTGTTTTTTTTTCCTCATGGTGATGGCAAGATAATATGTAGTTACATTCTGTGGCTCTCTTTCTCTTGTCACTTCTGTACGTTATTAAGGACATTGCAGGAGAGGGTTCTCCTACTGTGACCTTAATAAGTGTAATCCAAGTCAGACCCATGACCATCAAGTTGATTTCAGCACGTAGACACCCAACACAGAGTTTCCAGGGCTGCGCATCTTTACAAGGGAAAACAACCACAACTTTGTCCCATATGTTGGCTAGTGGGCTTAAACCACTGGCCTTGGGGCTAGCACCTCTCCCAACCTACAGTAGGACAGAAAAATATCCCATGCAGTGAATGAGCACAATGTTTGTTCTAGCTTCCATTTGGAAAGGAGGGCTATACAGGATTCAGGGAAACAGTGCTTCTTCAGTGAGGCTTTTGTTTCTGCACTTCAGGTGCTCTTTACTAATTCTGAAAATCAACACAATCTATTAAGTACCTCAATCAGATGAAATTGAAGCATTGTTTTCACTGGTGCCTTTACCCATATCCCAATATAATCATCATATTTTTTCTTTCTCCTGATTATAGTTCCATTTAAAAAACACTTTTCTGATATTGTGGTTCCTCAAAAGGCTTATCAGTCTAATTTATTTCCTTCAGTTGTTTGTAGGACAAAACCAGGATCCTCCTTCCGCCAACCATTGCCTGGATTCATAATACCAGGCAAAATGGGCAAATGTTTCTTTTCCATGTTCTTTATATTTACCCTGCATTAATTCGCTCCAACTGTCTTTTGTGGTATGATGGTCTTTGGAATTCTAGACTATGTAAAATGTATCATCTCCCTCATTATCAACTTTACACTTTAATCCATGTATTGTCCATATGGGAGAAATATGAGGCTTTCTACTCAGCCATAGACTCACCTCATCTCAGAAACCCACAGGGACACTTCTACCCTGCCCTGTAGGATTTCTGTGAGTCTGAATTGACTTGAAGTCCGTGGGTTGGATTGAGTGTGGTACAGTTCATAAATTCATCACAAGTTTTCAATGTAAATTTCTGTTCTTGAGAATATACATAGAAAATACCAGTCACTAATTTCTACATATACAATTGACTGGCATCGATTAGACTCTTTGAGTTGTGCATTTTCCTTTTCTGTGTTTCTTTTCTTGCATGAACATAAACTCATTGCCCCCTAAGGGTCCTATCGAATCTTTCTAGTTGCTGTTCTCAGTTTGAATCCCACACAGATAGATTTTTGAGAGAGCACGCTTAAGACTGATACTCTCTACTAAGTAAGATACCTGTAGTTTTAAGAAGACAGGGCATTAGTGGTACATACTTATAATTAACATAGGTAGACGCTGTATGTTTTTCAAGCATCATCCTGTAAGCCCTATCTGTTCTAGTTTCAGAATAATAAATTTGGTGACGATTTCCATTTGACATATTCTGGGTCATGCATATTTTAGTTTTTTGAACATTATGCATCTGAGTTGTTAAGAAGGAAATAAAGACTTCAAATTGGCAAAGCTCTTTCACCTGGGTTCAGGGCCAGCTCACAGCTGGCAAGAACAAAGCTGCAAAGCAGGGTTTGAAGCAGAAGAGAGGTACTGGGATGGATGCTGCACCCACAGCGGGTTGTAGTCTGCAGTATTTTGAGTCAAAATCAATTTGATGACAATGAGTTGGGCTTTGGATTTCTGATCGCTTCCTGACATTTGCCCTCAGACTGACTGCATTACCTCACTTTCTCTCCATCAATATTTCCATAAGGAAGCATGGTGTGACTCTGTCACTCTTGAGCCCATGCTCAGCTCTGGGTCCTGAAGAGTTGAACCTAGCAGTGGTACCAAAGAGATGGAGAAAGAAAACCACATGACATCTGGATTCTTCTTCATTTCTTTAGACCTTACTATTCTTTTTCCATTTTGTCTTATTTCCTCACTCAGTGTAAAAAGTAATAGGTCTGAGGGACCGGCCTAATCCCAGCTGCATGGGTACATCTCCACCCCCGTGCAGAAGAATTCACTTCAGAGGACAGCACCGAAGCTATAGTTCAGGGAGAGGGACATGTCTGATGAGAGAACACAGGAGCAAATGAAGGGAGAAGACAGAGTGGAACACATCTTGAACCACCAAGCCCTGAGGATGATATTTCTGTACATAGCAGCCAAAACACAGAGAGGATCTTAGGGTCAGCCCCACTATAAAACACAACATCCCTTACTGACACATAACACAACCAGGGGCAACTGTAGAGACACAGTACAGGAATTGCACCTGACCTAACCCCACCACACTGAGGCGAAACACTAAAGGTGTGCAACAGAACAGCAAAATCCCTAGGGAATTCCAAAAATAGACTTTGGGGCACCCCATCAGATTCAACCCGAAAACACTCCTAAAGGTCAACAAGCAAATCTGTAATTATTACAGGTTTTCCTTTTCTTTTTTGTCTTTGGTTATTTTTGTTATTGCTTTGTCTTCTTTTGTTGCTTTGTTTTTTTATGTCGTGCAATTTGTGCATATTATTATCGCTGCAGGTCTATCTAGATAAGATAGGTGGATGCAATTCTACCAGACAAATCCACCTACACCAGGGATGTACACTGGAGTTGGAAACATGGGGAATTTAGGATAGATGATCCCTTGGGACTAGTGGTGGGAGTAGTGGTACTGGGAGGGAGAAGGGATAGTGGAATAGAAAGGGGGAACCAATATCAGGAATCTACATATAGCCTCTTCTCTGGGGTATAGACAAGAGAGAAGTGAGTGAAGGGGCACATTGGATAGTGTACGATATGAAAAAGTAATAATTTGTAAATTATTAAGGGTTCATGGGGGAGGAGGTGAGGAAGAGAAGGGAAATATGGGGAGCTGGTACTGGGAGCCTAAGTGAAGGAAGAATGTTTTGAGAGTGATGATGGCAACAAGTGTGCAAATGTGGCCTACCTACAATTGATGTATGTGTGGATTTTGATGGGAGTTTTATGACCCCAATAAAATGATTTATTGAAAAAAAGGAGGGGAGAAGAGGAGCATATACCAAGGGCTCAAGTAGAAAATATTTGGAAATGAATATGGCAACATGGGTACAAATATGCTTGATACAAATGATGTATTGAATGTTATAAGAGCTGTAAAAGCCACCAATAAAATCATTGGGAAATAAAAAAAGATAGGTAGGATAAACAATCTGGAGAGGAAAACAATGGACCTTGTTTCTTGGGGGACATGGGAGACGGGGAGGCAGGGGAAAGGAATTTAGTGTTAACAAACCCAGGAGCAAGGGAACAACAAGTGATCCAAAATTGATGATGAGGAGGGTTTAGGAGAACTGGAAGGGCTTGATCAAGGGCAGTGTAACCGAGAGGAATTCCTGAAACCCAAATGAAGGCCGAACATGATAGTGGAACAAGAGAAAGGTAAAAGGAAATAGAGGAAAGAACTAGGAGGCAAAGGACATTAATAGAGGTCTAAATACAGGCATACACATATGTAAATATATATAAATATATTTATATGTAATGGGGTAGTAGATCTATGTGCTTATTTTCATAGGTTTAATATTAAGGTAGCAGATGGACATTGGTCCTCTAATCAAATATTCCCTCAATGCACTTTGTTCTATTAAACTGGCATTCATGATGATCATTTTCCCAACATAATCACCAAAGACAAAGCAGATACATAAGCAAATGTGGTGAAGAAAGCTGATGGTGCCTGGCTATCAAAAAGTATAGCATCTGGGGTCTTAAATGTTTGACGAAAAACGAGCAACCATCTAGCTGAGAAGGAACAAAGCCTGCAAGGAACAAGCACACCGGCCTATATGATCATGAGGTAGCAATAAGATCAAGTATCAGGCATAAAAAAAACAAAAAAGAAAATCATACCTTTGTGAATGAAGGGGAGTGCAGAGTGTAGACTCCAAGCCCATATGTAGGCAACTGTATATCCCCTTACAGAAGGATCAGGGGAAGAGACAAGCCAGTCAGGATATAATATAGTACCAATGAAACATAGAACTTTCCTTTAGTTCTTTAGTGTCTTCTCCCCCCAACACATTCCCAATTCTGCCTTACAAATCCAGCTAGAACAGAAAATGTACACTGGTACAGATAAGAGCTGGAAACACAAGAAATTCAGGACATATAAAACCCTCAGGACCAATAATGAGAATAGTGATACCAGGAGGGGAAGGTGGCAGAGAAAGGGGGAACGAATCACAATGATCTACATATAACTCTCTCCTTGGGAGACAGACAACAGAAAAATGGGTGAAGGGAGACAGGGAACAGTGTAAGGCATGACAAAATAATAATAATTTATAAATTATCAAGGGTTCCTGAGGGGGGACCACAGAGAGGGAGGGAGAAAATGAGGAGCTAATACCAAGGGCTCAAGTAGAAAGAAAATGTTTTGAGAATGATGATGGTAACAAATGAACAAATGTGCTTGACACAGTGGATGAATTTATGGATTGTGATGAAAGTTGTATGAGCCCCCAATAAAATGATTTTTTAAAATAAAAAAAATAAATTCATTTTAATGCATGTACTGGTTTTCCCTTCAGCTGTACTTCTCTTGGGCAGTGAAGGAAAAGGAATCTGTGATGGTGGTGATTGTCAATGCTACAACTAGAAAAAGCACCTGCAGCTATCACATAGTGTTAGATAAAATTGCCTGTATCCTAGAACTGGTCAAGGCTATACATTCCCAGACTGAGACTAGCAAATTTGATGTTGACATGACCTCTTGTGCATTTGGTAATGACCTCTTGTCCTTGGGTCCAGTGACCAACTGACCTACATAGTATTTTTGTATTAGATCCCTTTTTTCTCCCTAATAGAGAATATTCCCACTAGGTTAAAAACACAAAATTCTTTTTGTATATATTTTTATTTTCTTTTGTACTATACTTACTGACTTTTACACATTTTCTTAAAATCGCTTTTCTGAATTGAGATATTAGCTTGAAAACGTTTAATTCAACTTTGTGCAAGCTGTTGCATTGAGGCATTTTCTGCTTTCAAACATAAAATCACAGTAGCCGCAGAAGAGTTTGGGGAGGGTCATCATTATGCTTAGGGAGAATGTTGTACTAATTATAAAGTATAGATTATTTTGTTTAACAGTCATATCAAATTAGTAACCATCTATTAGACTAATGGTGACATAATGGGCCACAAATTAACAATGCTAATTATAGCAAAGGAGCCTTGTACACATTTAACTTGTCTGTTTATAGTGGTTGCTGAGTTTAAATTGTATTTATACAAAAATTAAGCATTCATGGTGAGTGGATGTCTAAGTCTTCATGTGATTGAAATTTCATGTTTTGGGGCAGCAATGGGAATAAAATGTTTTAATCTGAGTTTCAAGTCATTTAATAAAACCAAATATGAATGTTAAAACCACATTACTTCTTAAAATTATACACTAGAACAGGATCTTCAAAGTGGTTGTTTTTATCCTCATTCCCATTTAGCAAACACAATGTGAAACTAAAGATAAGTAGTAGCAGTGCATTCTTTAAGGGATTGCTTCTCTATAGCTAATCCAAGATTTGTGAAAAATCATAATGTTGCATTAGGTTTCCTATTCTTTTTCCTCGAAAGTTATCAAATTGCTAGCATAGATAATTAAGACTTCTGCTTCCAAAATGATTTTTAGCTTTGGAAACCCAAAGGAAGCACATAGGGTTGCTTTGAATCAGACACGACTTGATGGCACCCTTAGGAGACATGATGATGTGTGTGTGGCTGTGTGGTGTAGCTGCTGCCTCAGGGCCGAGCCTTGGTGCTGGTTCCTGAACATGTGTCCATCTGAGGTTCATGGCATATCCTTGGCACAATCGATGCTGGCTGTTCCGCGATGCACACAGCACCGTGAGGCCAGCTCCAGGTGCTGAAGCATGATCCTCTTCTCTGACTAAGGGAGACCCCGAGTGGTACCAACACTTAATATGGTTGGAGGTTCACACGACGCAGCGGTGCCCCCGGAGAATGACTTAGCAATCTACTTGTGAACAGTCAGCTCTTGAAAACCCTATGGCTAAGGATGCAGAACCATTTAGTCTTTCACTCTTGTGCTGAAAACATCCAATAGCTCCCCATTTCACTGAGCGCAAAATCCAAGCTCGCAACACCAATTCTGAGTCAGTGGTGCATCCTATTCGCTCACTTACTTCCTCTCATTCAAACACCTGCCTCCTTGTCCAGTCCTCACTGGTCTCTCCTGTTCCTCACACATGGAAGACACAGCTCCACCAGGACTCTTGCTGTTTCCTCCAGTTGGGATGCTTCTCCAGATGTGAACCTGGCTCTTTCCATTCCTTCAGGCTCTGGGCCAGCTGTGACCTCCTTTGTGAGATCCGCTCGGACCACCATTTGAAAAACGGATTTGTTGGTTTTCCCTTTACTCATGTATTGCCAAGGTAGTTTACTCATAGGGACTCAGAGCTGTGCTTTTTGGAAAAGGCAACTGCAAAAAGAGAAAACAGCCTCAACCTGTTCTTTCCTTAAAAACTAAACAATAACAACAAGAAACAGGTTTTCATGAAAGTTTGCAGAGAAACATGATTTTCTATTCAACTGTTCATACACATTTGCTTTGTGACATTGATCATAATCCCCACAAGGCAACAGCACTGCTTGCACTTCCTCCTACTCTGTCTTTTCAATCCATTCCCGCTTCCTGACCTCTAACCGAGTGCAAATGCGGACCATTCAATCTCATGTGTTGGTTGTACCTAGGCGTGTTCTTGTTCCTCTCGTAGGCTTGGGTATAGTTTGGTTGAACAGTGAACCGTCAGGTGAGTTGAGTTGTCATTTTGAAGAGTGACCTAAGTGTAATCATCTCTGGGGTTCTGTTTCTGGAAACAGTTTCCTTTCTACATTTGATGATTTCACTTCACTGAATTATTTTTATTTTTTACTGTTTTGAAGGCTTTTCTATGTTTTCTTTTTAGCACTACGTTTCTTTAATTCCTCATTTTGGTAATCTCCCAAGTTTTACACTTTGATTCTTTGTGCTTTCCTGGGCAGTTGTTCTACCTTAATGACTTCACCAGCTCTCTATATTCCGGGCATCACCTCTGCTCTCCCAGCCCTCTCTTGGTCTTGATTGCTCAGGGCACAACCTCCGAGCAGTTTTTAAGTTTGCTTTAGCTAGGCTTGTTTATGAAGTTATTCTTTGATTTCTGGATGCCTGCTTTTGTTTTGTTTTGTTTCACACTAGTTGAAACATATTTGTTCATTATGAACCAGTTCAAATCCATTTACCTTTTGAAGCTTTCATAAAGCTCTTCCATCTAATGACGCTACTAGAATTTTTGCAGCAGTAGGTAAATGAATATTCCATTTAATCTATATTCTTTTGATATTAACTTGATATATATTTTTAAAACCCTATTGCTTTGGAAGTACATTAAAAAACAACAACTGTACCCAGTTTGAACATTTAGAAGTAGAACTATGCAAGGGCGGATGTAGAAAAGTAGAAAAGCGGATGTTTGGAGAATGATGATGGCAGCAGGCATGCGAAGATGTGTGGCACAGTATATGTATTTATGTATTGTGAAAAATGATGTATGAGCCCCCAATAAAATGATTTAAAAAAAGAAATATACATTTATCTTATATTTTTAAAAGACTGTGTTACTTAACAATTTCTCTTCAAATTTAGCATTTATTTGTGAATTCCTTGATTCATGTTTCAGTTGAATCACAAAAACGTTTGTTTTTCTTAGATGGAAAAAGGGGAAAACCTCATCTTTCTACCCCTGTCAAGAGTCACCCTTTCAAAAATTCATAGGGGAAGCTCTCCTCTGCCTTAAAGGGTCACTATGAGTCAGTAGTGAGTTTGGTTTGGTTGATGGAAAACTGGGCGAGTTCAGCAGTAACAAGAGCAAGGCAAAGAACTTGCTGTTGTTTTAATATAATAAAACAGTAGCATTTTTCATTCCATGGTGGTCTATCATGTTGGCATTGAAACGTTATCTCTTAGACCCACAAGTAGATAGAACAAAAATACAAATGTGAATATAACTAAGACTGTATGGAATCCCACTGGCACTAGGGATAAGCATTGAGTTGCTAACTGCTAAGAAAGAGGAGACTTTTGGTTGCTACCAGCTTTGGAAACTCTAAGGAGCAGTTTCAGTCAGGCTATCTGGTCACTACGAGTGGGCATCAACTGCCCGTCAGTTTGTACTGACAGAAGGAGATAGGAAAATGTTACTAGTAATTATACACAGGTTGCAAGGGCCTCTTCTCTTCCCGCTAGATTATTTTTCTTGTTTTTTTTTTTTTTTTTTTTTTTTTTTTTTTTTTTTGTGTAGCAAGTCCCGTTAACATGCTATATTGCTCTTCTCCAGTGAAATATGAAGAGTTGTGTTTGCATAAGCCAGAACAGGTGAACAGACTTGGAGAATAGTACATTGTCTCTTTATAATTGCACTTTTTAAACAGCAATAGTCTCTCATTCTTGCTGTGCTGTGGTTACTATGTGCCAGCCCATCCCAACCCATTGTGACCCTAAATACCGCAGACCAAAGCACTGCCTGTTGCTGCGCCATCCACTAATGATAGGGTCCCAGTTTTCAAAACCAGACTCCCTGCCGTTGAGTCAATTTCAACACATAGTCACCCCATAGGACAGGATAGACCTTCCCTTCTGGGCTTCAGAGACTGTGACTCTTCATGAGAGTTGAAAGCCTCTTTTTTGGCTGGTAGTTTTGAATTGTTGGCCTTGCAGTTCTCACATAACCACCACATAACCAGGGCTCTTATGTTCTCAGCATTGCCTAACTTCATGGGAAAGGGCCCTTGGGTGGAGCTTGTGTAGATCACATGATGTTGTGGTCATTCACATTAGTGTGCAATGATTTCTCAGCTCTCCCGGTTTTGTTAACCATGGTTTTGAGTGAACTCAGGTATTTTTAATACACTTATATACGTGTGCTAGTATTTTAACATTGGTTCTTTTTTTTTTTTTTTTAACCTATGTGAGGCTTACTTCACTTGCCTCTGAAACTATAGAACTTGACAACAATTTCTGCTTCTCAGTCCCATGGCCTGCCTGGTGAGTTCAGGTAACATGGGTTCCACCCCCTCCGACATGAATGAAAGGTCAGACCCAGGGACCCTGTCTCAGTACATTCAAATGACTTCTGGACAGATGTGGTTGGATGAAGTAGGACTGCGTGGACTTGGTGATCAGAACGTCGCCACCTTTTCTTGAACAGGTAACACAACAGCAGATGTCGCAATCTGATGGTTCTACTGGAAGTTCACAGTGTTTAGAACTTTAATGTGTGGTTATTTGTATGTAGGTGTGGGCTTGTTTTATACATACTGTTTACAGTCACCTACCTAGCAAAAGGTTTTTTCCCTTGCATCTGTTTTACTTAAGGACTGAATTTTGCAAACAGTGGCTCTAATGACTAAGGAACTTTAAAAAAAAAAAAGTAAATGCTGACATTTTAGAGGAAATAGCATTAGGGAAAAAATATTTGATATATCACTGACCACTAACATAATCCAGAAAGCGTAATCCAAAAAACAAAATCATTTGCTATGCAGTTGACTGAGTGATGGTGTCCCAAGAGTCCTGGTGACATAGTGGGTTAAGTGTTTGGCTGCTACCAGTGAGATCAGCTGTTCAAAACCACTTGTTATTCTCCACGAGAAAGTTCAGGTTTTTGCCTCCTGTAGAGAGTGACAGTCTTGGAAATCCGAAGGGACTGCTCTACCATGTCCCCTAGGGCCCCTATGTGTCAGCATCGACTTAATGGCCGTGAGGTGGTCTTGGTTTTGATAGTGCCCCACATGTAGGGTAGCACAGGGCTCTCTAGGGGTTCAGTGGATGATTTTTTGAGAGTAGACTACCAGGTCTTTCTTCCAAAGTGCTTGTGGATGAATGGTAGCTCCAACCTTTCTCTTTGCTGATGTGTGTGTTTAATACTGTGTACCAATGGGAATTATTTGTTTCCCATTACTAGGTTACAACTGATTTTTCATCCCTTTAACTTTTCAAGGTACTCATTGAACTTTTTGAGTTATTTTAGAGCGAATAAAATAAATTCATGTAGTGAAAGATATACACACTTCAGAATTACTTTATTGCATAATTTAGGGTCCATTCACATTCTGTCATTAGAATGGGAACATTCTTCTTTGGGGAGGATTGAAATATTAGCTTTCTTTAGGAAGCCCTGCTGGAGTTATCCATTAAGGGTTGGATTGCCAACCACAAGGTCAACTGTTCAAACCCATCCATCACTCCAGAATAGATGGATAAGGCTATTTAAATTAGTAAATATTTGCAGTCTCTAGAACTTTCTGTGGGGTCCCCTTGAGGGGTTGGGTTTGGGGGGTTTGTTTTCACTCTCAATTGGTATTTCCTTTTTTCCTAGACAAACTTGTGAAAGGCAAAGATGAAAGTTATATGAACTTCTGTTGATTTCTACATTTGAGAATGGAGCTATCCTGGTAATTACCATGTGTGCTTTTGTTTCATATGACAGCCTCTCATCGACCGCTTCCTTCCGCTCACACTCACAGGCTCTGATCTCCTGCCAGATTGCTCTAGTTCCAATGTTGACTTTATTCATCTGTTCAGGCTGAGAGGGGAAGTTATGAATGAGGTTTGTGTGCTTGACATTTTATTGGCAGCATTTCTTGGGACATCGTGTCAGTCATGTCTGGTCTATCTTGGAAGATGTATGGCCAGAGTGCCCCTCAGGGGCAAGTGTGACAAGACTCCATTGCATGTTCTCTGAACTCGTTGTCAGGAGAGACCAGTCCCTGAAGAAGGACATCATGTTTGGTAAAGTGGGTGAGGGGTGGCAGAAAAGAGGAAACCCCTCAAGGAGTTGGATTGACACAGTGGCTGCACTAATGGGCTCCAGCCTAGGATAAATTGTGGAGGATCGCACAGGACTGGGTAGTGTTTTGTTCTGTTGTGTATAAGGTGGTTGTGGGTCAAAATTGACTCAGCCCTTTACAAAAACAACAATGTAAAGCATCTCCTGAGAATTTTGTTTGGCTCCTCCCCACAGTTGTATGGGCAATATCCAGATCTCTGAGCCCTGTCTTTTCAATCAGTAATTTTCTCTCTCAATTGCCTAATGAAATACAAGTACGATAATAAGTTCTGAAGTGAAATCTTCTTAATAGAAGATACTATTTTTGAAGACTAGCGTATTTCTTTTTTGCATCATAAAAATGACATAAGGTTATATTTACATGTAGGGGTGACAGGACAGTAATAAAAAGCAAGGTCAGTGATGACCATTCATACTTTGTTGCTTGAGGTAATGGTAGCCTAGAGATCCAAGTCCCTTAAATCTCAATGAATGGTGAGACATTTGACCTGGCTTAAATTTTGCACTAAAGAGAGGAACTAATACTGTACCGTCTTGATCCTACTCGAGGGGAAGAAGGCAAAAGAGGTCAACTTCCAAATAGATCATAGAGTTTCCATGGTGATACTTCATCCAACCCCAAACCCACTGCTGTTGAGCCAATCTCGACTCTTGGAAATCCTGTGGGGTAGAATAGAATGGCTACCCATAGTTTTCCGAGACGCTAAGTCTTCACGGAAGCCGTGTTTCATTGTGCTGTCTGTGGGGATTTTTCGATTCCTCTGACTTTTCTGTTTATTTTTATCATGAGAGTTGTTCGTTGAAAAACCTGATTGCTGCCTTGTAATGGTGATATTTCTTTTCCTTTTTTTTTTTTTGGGGGGGGGTGGCGGGCGCGCAACAGTGCTCTCTGGCGGTAGGAGTAGGAGGCCCAGCCCCACTGCTGGAATTGAACTTCCGTCCCAATGGGCCGCAGTCCAGCGCGCAACCACTACGCCACCGGGGCTCAGCCCGTAATGGTGATATTTCAGTGTCTTTCTAAGTGTCATGATTTTATAGCTAGAAGGAAACAGCAAATGATTTTTTTTTAATTAAGTGGAAAAGGTTATCTTAAAGCCGAAGGGAATATTTAGTTGGACGCAGCACTGTCTTCAACATGCTGTTACTTTCACAGTTTGTCAATTGTTTACTTTATGATTAATCTCTTTACTTTTCTTGTTTGTTTTCTGTGAATCTTACTATATAGAGAATTGAAGAAGTCTTCCCACCCCCAATTTGGTTTCCAGATGTAATTTTTGTTATCACTGCAAAGGGAAAAATGCCAATTGCTGAAAAATATCTTTTACAATTATCCTTCACTAATGCACTATGTATATAGAAGTTAATTTTATAGAAAATTTTGCTACTTACTGTCTGCTTATTTTATGATTATTGAGTGTTATTATGCAGAATTGCTTCTCTTCTTTGCAGGACTAATTTTGAAACCACTGGAATTTTCCTCCTTTGATTTCAGCAGGATGAGAATTAGAAGCTTTAATTGATTTCAGGCTATTTCTGTGGCAACGTCACTAAGTGCAAGGCTACCTATTTGTCTTTATTCACATAAAATAGAATCCTTGTTTTTTGAATTTGCTATTTACTTTGCCTCTTGATCTCATAATAAAAACACACCTTTCATGATTTCCTGGAGCTGGAGCTGCAGCTGTACACCTGCAGCCTAGTGCTGGGTGAAATTGTCTGCCTGGGTTTGAATGGTGGGCCAGACAATTAACCTTTTTGTGCAAAAGTTCCTCACCTTGAAATAGGATTAATTGTTCTTACCTGTACCGTCTTTGGCAGACCATGTTCGTTGTGAAGTTTAATGGATACGGGTATAGCAGACCTCATTTTATTAACACCTAAGTCTTAGGGTTGTCCTTTCTTAGTATATGCTGCATGTTTGGAAAGGGGCTGTTCTTGTGTGGGTTTAAATGCAGTAGGCTTACACGGATCAGAATGATGTACTCTCTTTGAGGCTCCAATGAAGGTTGCTGTTATGAATACTTTAAATTATAAATTTATAATTTAAATTATAATTTAATTATAAAAGATAGAGGTTTCATCTCCTCGGTTGCACTGTTTTCTTAAATGATGCCTTTTGAGTTTTTCTTTTAAAATATCTCCAAGATAAGGCAAATCATGATGTGAGGTGAGGTCGGGTTATTTAAGGGTGGAGCCATCCATTTATGAAACTATGGAACTTCACCAAAATTTTACAGCACCACTTTTAGGTAGTGTCCTTTCAAGAGATATAAAAGAAAGTTGAATGTATTATCTGCTTACTTAGTAGTCTTAATTCTGTAGAAAGATCAGCATTTCTTAAATCCGTAGGATAATTAAAAAGTTGTTTTAAGTATGAATTGGGCAAACCTAGGAGTTTGGTCATATAATTCTGTTCACAGCTTTTTTCTTCCTCTTTATAAAGCACATTACTTTGTCAACAAAAGTGATCTACTATCTTTTCCTCCAGAGTAGGATGGGGAGGATATCTCCAAGATGTCCCCTTTGATTCTCTGCTTTGTCACCCTCGGGATGAAACATAAAACACGCTAGAATTCTTTATTGTACCTAGCATGACATGTACAGATTGCCTAAAATATGGTGAGTAGATTTGACCTGAGCTGAGGAAGTGGGGGGCAGTGCGTTTTTGTTTGTGTTTTTTAATGACCAGTGGAAGACCTAGGAGCTAATGTTAGAGATTGCAGACTACACATTCCTAAACATGTTTGAAGGCCAAGGGCCAGGGTTCTATTGATTTCTTGCTTTCTGAGGAAGTCTAGAAACGCCCCTTCCTCATATTTTTGTTTTCTGACTAGACTTTCGAGCACATTGATTTTAGAGATGAATGTATATTCTAAAATTTAATGATGCTTTGATTAAAAAACAAACATGTTCACATGTTAAGTTCAGAAAACAGCATAGACTCTTTCTTCCTTACTCTTTCCTATGGAGTAGACATTCCTATCATGGAACATACCTGATAGACAACCAAGGGAGAACTCTGAAAGGGGGAAAGAAGAAGGTGAGCCGGCTTGGGACACATAGCTGCGGGCATCTCCAGGATCTCTGGTGGCATATTGGGTTGGGCCTTGAACTGCTTAGCACAAGATCAGTTGCTTGAACCTGAAGGTGCTTTGGAGAAGAAACAGGAGGCTCTCTGTTCCTTTAAAGATTGAAGCCTCAGAAAGCAAAAGAGCGACAGTTCTATTCTGTTGTATAGAGTCCATTTGAGTGAGACTAGAGGAACTCAGCGACAGGGTCTGACATCAGACAGAGACAACTGAAGAGATGCAGGCCTAGCATGATGACTCCACCTGCATCTTTATAAGTGCTGAAAGAACAGAACTGTCTATGGAAAATTCTGTAACAGGTGACACTATTGTTCAGGAAAGAAGGTAAAATCAAAAGTATTATCAATGAAGAAAAACTAATAGGACTTTTCTGCTAGTCAACTCACAATTGAGGATTAGCTAAAGAATGTTCCTAAATAGAAAGAAATATTGAATTACAAATTTTAGAACTGTATAAAGAAAGAAAAAAAGAACAAAAATAGGTTTACTGTTTACCGTGCTCTTAAATCATACTTATTATTGAAACATAATTACAGTATCACATAACACTCCAGATAATTATATTCAAAAGGGGGGAAACTAAAAGAATTTAAAGTAAAAATGAGATTTCACTTATGATGTTGAAATATTCATACCAGTAGACTATTCTAAATTAAATATATAAATTTATTATAATACCCAGCATAACCACTATGAAAACTACAAAGAGATAGAATCAAAGTTTAGATCAAGGTGGAGTTTAAAAATGTCCGAGTTTTCTACATAAAGAAACACAAATCCTCACAACTGCACCAATGATTTAACAACACAATGAAAGGATAAAGAATAAAGTTGTCAAGGATTTCATTTTATTTTGACCCATAATCACTGCCTATTGAAGCAACAGTAAATTAAATGATATATTCCATTAGTCAGATGTGTAAAAATAATAAAACCCTCTTAAATGTGTTATAAAGGAAAGATGGCATGACATCCTAAAGACTAAGGTTCACGGGCCCAAGCCATGGTATTTTGAAACACCTTATATTTTTATGAAAGCTGGACAATGAATAAAACCAAAGAAGAATTATTGGCTGTAATTTGTGACATTGGCCCAAAATACTGAATATATCGGGCTGAACCTAGTCCAGGGTGGAGTCGTGGTTGTGCACGGGACTGTGGCCCACTGGGATGGAGGTTCAGTTCCAGTAGCGGCTCCACAGGAGCAAAGGCTGGGCCTCCTACTCCCACCACCAGAGGGCAGTGATGCCCCTCCCCCCCAAAAAAAAAATCCTGACTATATCATGGACTGCCAGAAGAAAAACCAACTTTGTCTTGAAGGAAGTACATTCACAGTGGTTCTTAGAAGCAAAGATGGCAAGACTTCCATCTATTTTGGACATTTAGCCAGGAGGGACCATTCCTTGGAGAGAAACATCATGTTTGGAAAAATAGAGGGTCATGAAAAGAGAGTTGTTGATAGGGTTAGCAAGTCTGCTCCAGCTCAAAGTGACCCTGTGTCCAATGGAATAAAACACCACCCAGTACTACAGCGTTGTCACATTTGTTATGTTTGGGCCCACTTTTGCAGCCCCTGTGTCAATCCAACACTTAGTATGTCAAAGAGAGAGCACATCGACTTAGTAAGGAAGAGATGAACTTTTTAATAGGTTGTGCTGGAACAGCTGTATAACATACGGAAAAAGGTGGAATTAGATTTCTTCCTCACATGATGCACCAGAACAATTCCCAAATTCAGAGTAAATTATGGGTATGAAAAAATGAAGTAATGTAAGAACTTAGGTGTGGGGGGAAACTGACATAAATGATTCACAATCCAGGAGCCATTTTGAAAAGCCTTCTTGCCTCTCTGTTACATATTTTTCTATGTTTTCCAGCATATGAAGCCCAGAATGGGTGACTCTATAGAGACAATAACTGGATAAAGGGTTCCTGGCGGTTGGAAGTGGTGGGGCAATAGGGAGCAAATACCAAGGAGTAGAGGAAGGAAGAAAATGTTTTGAAACTGATTTTAATAGTGACTGTACAACACTTCTCGATATGACTGAGCTAGTAAATAATGTCATGTCTAGATTATGTCCAAACAAAATGGTTTGAAGAAGAGGCAGTACATTTACCTGACAAAAAACTTCAGAAGTCAAAAGATGCATGTGATAGTCCAGGTAGCTAGAGGAACAAGTTTCACAGACGTGCTTATGGATATAAGGAAATGGTTTATATACAAAAGGAATGTGACACCGAGAAAGCCTCCTAGCCCAGTCCGGTTCAAAGTCATAAGCCTGATATTAACCCATACGCCCAAAATCAGTCTATAAAGTCTCCTTTCAACTCACAAAGTCACGGGTCAGTGGGTGCAGAATCCCGGCGCTGGCAGGAGCCTCCCCAAGGCGCCTTGCTTCCAGGGCTCAGGGTCCATCAGCAGCATGCCGCACCAGCTTCAGAGGTCTGGCTCCATCAGGGCAAAGTCATGTGGGCTCTCCGGCTCCTCCAGCTTCTCAGACCTGCCATCTTGTTGTGTCTGTGATTCATCATCTCTGAGACTAATTCCCAACAACTGGGGAAGATAGCTTCTCATCTTCATCAGGGAAATATCGTGAGATTTCACGGAAGTCTCAGGAGAAAGCCATGTCCACATAGAGGCCTTATTGGCTACTCAATGGCTATCTCCAGATTAACAGGCTAGACTCCACCCTTACATTTCAATCATAAAATTAACATAAGCCCATGACTGCCACAATGCACAAAATAGTGAGAAATGTGCAGCCAATCACAGGTAAAGAATCAATGAAGGGAGACATAAGTTAGTGCAAGACATGAAAAAAAAATAGTTATACAGGGAGGGAGAACAAAGGGAGGCGGGAAAAAATGAGCTGATACCAAACGCTTAAAGAGAAAGAGAAAAAACTTCTTTGAATATGATAATGGCAACAAATGTGCTTCCCACAATGGATGGATGGATTGTGATAAAAACTGTATGAGTCCCCAGTAAGATGATTTTTTTTAAAAAAGAAAAGACAAATAATAGATATTCAAAGAAAAACAAATGCAAATCGTTGTTATCCATGTGAAAATGACCAGTGAAATTAAAGCAACAATGAAACAGCATTGCTTCCCAAGCCCATGGGCGCAATCTAAATATTAAATAGGAATCTTTGCTAGCAAAGCTGACGGGTCAGTCTCACTCGGTTGTACCTAAAGGGCTAGTGTGAGTCAGAGTTAGCTCAGTGATGAAAAGTAGCAGCGGCAGCAGTGAAATAGAGATGATAGAATTGTTTACCTTGTAAGTGAGAATTCAATGATGCATCACATGTGAGCACTCGGGGTTTTGCTTCATGGTCATCCTTGTTTATTATTAGTTTCAATATTAAAAAGAAATGATCAGCGTTAACCTAGAAGGAATTTGAAAACTCTGAGCAAGCCACTTGACTGCCAGCAACAAGCCTACAGTGAAGCTGATGTGGGGAAATGACAAACAAGTCCATGCTCTTTGTAATCTTTCTTAGCGGGCTTAGGAAGGTCTGGATGGGGAACAGGATTTTCTGCTGAGGATGGTGCAGCAGAGTACGCTCCTGACCCCAAAGAACTTGTTTCACAGCATGGAACATTCTTTCCCCTAGTGTGATACTCTCCTCCTGGGGTAGATGGCAAGAATCCTGGCCAGAAGAGGGAGAGGAGGACGGAATCGTAGGTGCAAAGCCAAAGGAGAGACTCTTTTTCAGAGACCTTGTTTTGGAGTTAGGGCCATGCCAGGTAATAGGCACTAGAAGATGGGAAAGTCTGAATCTGTGTAAGACTGAAACTTGTCAGAGAAGTTAAACTCGGGCTGAGCCCCGGTGGCATAGTGGTTGTGCGCGGGACTGCAGCCCACTGGGTTGGAGGTTCAAATCCAGCAGCAGCTCTCCAGGAGCAAGGCTGTGCCTCCTACTCCCACCACCAAAGGACAGTGATCCACCACCCCCCCCCAAAGAAAGAAGTTAAACACATATTTCACTGAGTTATAGAAAAGTATACCTTGTTAAAGGTGGAAAACTGCAGGCAAAACCTGGAAAAACCAAGGCAGATCCATCAAGTTCCTGCTTTCATAGGATTCTTTACTGCATTTTCTTAAATCTTCTTTGTGAATTCTAAGTTGAGTCTCTGTTTCTGGCAACCTAAACAATCTGTCTATGGAGTTAATCACTATCCTTAGCTACCTATAGAAACTTGCTAATCAAACCCAGGGGCAGGCAGCATCAGCATCATTCATGCTTGCTAAAATGTCCATCTCTAGTCCCACTCCATGCCTACAGACATAGAATCTGCATTGAGCAACATCTGTAAGAAATTTGTACACACATTGAAGTTTGAGAAGACCTGTCTACAGGGTACTCACATAGCAAAAGTGTCTAGGAAGGGTGAGAAGGGATGCTGTGTGCCTAGTTTAAAATTGTATGACCCAATTTTGTTATCTTTTCATGTACAGTAATGAGACTTTTGCAATGTTCCTAGAAAATGATAATTTATCATGCACTTAAAGGCTAAACTTGGGTTAAGTACTATATAGATACATTGTACAATTTACCACCTTGATCTTAGAAGGTAGTTTATTTGTTGGATAGAAGGAGCATCTGAGAAGTTGTGTTTTTCTAAAACAAAATGTCATCAAATATTAATAAATTGTTATCATAGGACCACTATATGTTTTTTCACTTGCTAAGGATTAATTTGAGGGGACATGCTATTTGATTTAACAAAATTGTTTCTTAAAATTAAAAGAGAACTTAACCTTTGAGAAATAAGAACTTCATCTTCTTTCCTAAGTGGACCTTCATCTTTTACATCAGTTATTTAACAAAATAGTTCCCATCAGAGTTGTTTTCTGAAAGATCAAAGGAAATTTGGCTTTATTTTTATATCAATGACTGTGTTTGGAGATAATAATTTCCTATCGGAATCATGTGGAAATGCACAGATTTATTCTTTATTAAACTTGTCAATTTCAAATGCTTCTTTGGATTCACTATGGTTTAAAAATAGGTATTTTCATTATTAACCAGAACTGTTATTTATCTCCCTTCAAATCTATTTCTGCTGTGTTTTTCTGCGTTTCTAACATCTTGCCTGAAAACAAGGCAGAGAATAATTTTCGAATTATACACTTTTATTGAATTCTAAATGATGTTCAGTTTTGATAGCTAATCAACTTATGTCACATACTTTCTCTGTTAGCTGCCTGTTTGAGATTAAGAAACTATCAGGTCCTGCAGCCTTGACCTCCACTGCTTTCACAAACACAATGACTGGTAGTTTTCTGAGCCACAGGTGCCTGAGGGGAAAAGGCAGTTGAGTAAATCAGACAATTAGATATCACCAGACAAGTTGCCTGGCTATTTTTTCAGTAAAATCACCCTTCCATATCTTTCCATATTATGTACAATCAATTTGCTAATGGCAATCCTGATGTACATTATTAATAATAAAGCTATGCAGGAGCTTTGACAGAACTATCTTGCCCTGTGGTCAAAGTCATAAATTAATGATTACATTTTGTTTGCAGCCTGAATCTTTTCAAGCTTGAATCTCAGATTCTGGGTGTATATTGTAATGATTATTCAAAAACATTAGAACTACCTGTCGTTCTTTCCCATAATTTGTCATAATCACATGCAAACTGGATAGTTCATTTTCCTCTTTTGCCTCTAAATAACTTTGTTAAGAAGGGGATAACTTACCTGAGTGGTAGCATTTTGGACAGCAGACTGAGCCAGGTAATTTACTTTACTCTTAGTTTGTGGAATATGTTTAAGTTGATGATCCTGTGTTTGTATTATAGAAAACTCAAAGAGAAATAAAAGGGCTTTGAAGTGAAGGGACCTTTTTAAATGGGTTTAGAGGAAATGATCAATCCTGAGTTACCTAAATCATATTTAACCCCCCAAACATACCCCAACATAGTATAAATATTTACTGGCTATTTAGAAGGTAGTTTGGAAGCTCTTATGAGTGTAATATGTCCAGTCTGTGTTGTAGTGAAGTCAGGGAGAGGATCACTTTCCAGGCCATCCATAAAATAGTATATTCTCTCTAGTATTGAGATCTGGTGGCATTTAGTTTAAGATTAGCTCCACCTACCTATATGACTAAGTCTGGGCTGGAAAAGGGGATTCTTATGAATCATGTCAAGGTTACTAGAGCTGTTCATTTAGGGCCAAATATCCTGGGATGGGAAGTCATTGTCACTGAATATAAGTAACCATATAGATGGGTTCAGGGAAATTAACCAGCTGGCTAAAATGTATTGTTACAAAAGAATGCATAATAACGTTAGCACTGCACAAGGATCATAAAATTTAAGAAGGTCCCCTAATACTGTGTCCAGAGTGGTCTCAGTTTGACAGATACTTGATTAATTTAACTTGTTGTGCTGAAGCATCTTCCTGCAGGATTATTCGCTCAGCATACTGATTGAATATGTATGGTGAGAGAATAATGCCTGCACATATCCTTTCCTAGTTTTAAAGTCATACAAGTAAACGTCAGTGTAGCTTAAAGGTAATTCTTTTTTTTTTTTCTCTTTAAATTTTTTTAATCACGTTAGGGCTCCCCAATTTTTTGCGTGATATTTTGCCCCCCCCTTTATTTTAAAAAATTTCTTACTGAGTCACATGTTGAAAGGCAGAATCGTCTAGTGTGCTTGACGGACTTGAAGTCAGGCAGATTCTGTATATTATCCATAAGACCTGGACCAAACCAACGTGTCTTTTGACAGCTTGTAGCTGGAAAACAGAAATAGCATAACTAACATTGCCCCTGCATGGCTATACACTTGTTGCTGAATTTAAGGCTGAAAAACAGTGAAAACCAGCACACAAGTTGACAACTTTCACCCAGACGACCTCCCATCTCTCAGTTAATATTTTGTATGAAAAATACTCATTTTGTTCAGCATTCATCTTGGCTGAGATTGATTGAGTAAAGGAAGTGAACAGACCCTTAGGTGAACAAGAAAACATGATCTGTTCTTTAATTGCTTTTTTCAGTGTTCAGTTTCTCCTCTGCTGCCCTGAAAACAGTGTCATCAATGAAAGCCTTAAAAAGTAATGGTGACAATAGGCCATTCTTCCTAGTTGTGCAGTTGGGGGCCCTGACCTGGTCAGAATGCCCGCTGTAGGCGTTCAAGGACCTTCCTTCCTGGATTCCCATTTACTTTAGTCCAACTGATGATGGTCAACTTTCATTTTTAAGGAGATTTTTGTACTTGACACAAGTGCATAGTCACATAAAGAAACAAGGTGATTTGCAAGTGATGATGCTTTTGAATGGTTTTGACTAGGGAAACAAAATACCCCACTTATGGTAATAAACAGTTTGAATGCATGAGTTATATAATTCCACCATAGCATTTCAACCATGAGATTTAAATGTAATTTTTACAATTAGCATAATTAAGCAATATAATTACTCTAGGATGTTCATATAATTACACCTGACAGTTGAACTTGGATACGAAATTAAAATGTTTGTTCTTTTCCATGATTTTTCTTTGATTTTTAAAAAAAATTGAGACTGGGAAGAGAGGAAAAGCCTAAGTGCAAGTGTTGACTTACATTTTGTACTGATGGTTAAAAGAGGCCTATGATAAAGACATAATTACTTTGTCCTGTTCTCTGAAATAATAACATTAAACTTAATTTTTTTCTCCCTACCAGTATAGCTTAAAGGTCTAATCCAATGGAGGAGGAGGAGGAGTTCTATTATTGTAATTTTTCTGCCATGTTCCATTTTTAAGATACTGTGAAAAGAATCTGATTCCTACTTGTGGGTCAATAGGAGTAATTGGTGAGCAGTACTCTTGAAAACAGATTTAAAATATGCCCTGTGTTTTTAGTATATATTAACAAACAATAGTGCCGTGTCTATAATTTCATAGTAGTAAAGTAGAATTACTTTAAAATTGGATATAGCATTAGTAATAGAATTAGGTTTTACCCTGAGCCTGTAGTCTCGGGGAGTAACTCAAATATACTGGGAACTAAAGTATTTTTGAATGAATAGATAGTATGTGCCAGGCACTGCAGAAAGTCTGAAGATGAACAAGACCTTGGCCTTACCATGAATAAAGGCATTTACACATGTGCGCGCGCGCGCACATACACACACACACACACACACACACACACTCAGACTCCGTTTTCTCCTGGCAATTCGCATGCTTAAAAGTCCTTTGTAGTAGAGGGTTTTTGTCCAGTTGGCAGGGGAGAGGACATGGAAGAGGTTGCTTTCTTGGACTGTGGTAACATTGGTACTGTTGTAGATTTTTATCTTATGTCAGCTCAAAATTTTGTTGTTGTTGCAATTGTTTAAATCCTTTTATTGGGGGCTCATACAACTCATCACAATTCATGCACACATCCATTATGTCAAGCACATTTGTACATGCGTTGCCATCATCATTCTCAAAAAATTTGCTTTCTACTTGAGCCCTTGTTATCAGCTCCTCATTTTTCCCTCCCTCCCCATCCCCCTCACCCTCACAAACCCTGGATAATTTATAAATTATTATTATTTTGTCATATCTTACACTGTCCAACATCTCCCTTTAGCCACTTTTCTGTTGTATGTTCCCCAGAGAAGAGGTTATATATGTAGATCCTTGTACTGGGTTCCCCCTTTGTACCTCACTTTCCCTCCACCCTCCCAGTATTGTCACTCTCACCTGAGTGAAGGGACCATCTGTTCTATATTCCCTGTGTTTCCACTTCCAATCTGTACCATTGTACATCCTCTAGTCTAGCCGGATTTTTAAGGTAGAATTGGTATCATGATAGTGGGGCTTTGGGAGGTGACAGGGAGGAAGCATTTAAGAATTAGAGGAAAGTTGTATGTTTTCTCATTGCTACACTTCACCCTGACTGGTTTGTCTCCTCCCCATGACCCTTCTGTAAAGGAGTGCCCAGTTACCTACAGATGGGATTTGGTTCCCCAATCTGCATTCCCTCTCATTCACAGTGATCTGATTCTTGTTCCTTGATGCCTGATCCCTGACCCCTTCAACACCTCATTATCACATAGACTGGTGTGCTTCTTCCAAGTGGGCTTCATTGCTTCTGAGCTAGGTGTCTGCTTGTTTACCTTCAAGTTTTTAAGACCCCATGTATATCTTTTGATAGCAGGACACCATGAGTTTTCTTCACCACATTTGCTTATGCATACATTTGTCCTCAGCAGTTATGTTGGGAAGGTGAGCATCTTTTAAATCCAGTTTAATAGAACAAAGTGTTCTTACATTTAGGGAATACTTAAGTGGAGGCCAAATGTCCATCTGCTACCTTAATACTAAACCTCTAAGTAAATGCACATAGATAGTAAATGCACATAGATCCATTTTCCCATCCTCATATGTAAATAATTTACATATGTACCTGCTTTTATTTAGACTTCTATAAATGCCCTTTGCTAGCTAGTTGTTTCCTCTATTTCCTTTTACTTTCCTCTTGCCCCACTATCATGCTCAGCCTTCATTTGGGTTTCAGTAATTCTTCTTGGTTATATTACCCTTTGTCAAGCCCTACCAGATCTACACCCTCCTCACCACCAATTTTTGATCACTTGTTTGTTCCTTTTCCCCACATCCCCCTCTCCTATCTCCCACTGAAACCACCTGTGGAAATAATAACATGCACAAAAACAACACAGCAAAACAAAGCAGCAAAAGAGAACAACACAGCAACAATAACAAAAGCAATGACAACACAGTAAAGCCTGTAAATAGTTCAAGAATTGTTTGTTGATCTTTTGGGTGTTTGTCACTCGAATATGATAGGGTGCCACACTCTAGTTCCAAAGTCTATTTTTAGTACTCTTTCAGGACTTCCTTACTCTGCTCCCCTTGTTGTTCTGTTGTACTTGCTTAATGTTTTGCCTGGATGTGTTGTGGTCCAATTGGCACATTTCTCACACTGTGTCTCCAGTGTTGCACCCTGTTGGGCTGTGGGTCAATGAGGGATGCCATGTCTCATAGTGGACTTGCCTTATGGTCTTTTCTGTGGATTGACCGCTCTGCAGCTCAAGGTTTTATGACATCTGCAGCAAACCGTTGTCAGTGCTCCTTGATTGGCTTCCCCATAGACACACATGGATTGTTGCCTGGTTCTGCCCCTTCCTCATGATTGGTTGAAATCCACAAAGTTTTTGTTGGTTGATTTGTGGAAGTAGGCCATCAAGACTCCCTGCTCCATTTTAGTCTGGATGCTCCACTGGAATTTTTTTAGTTTCTTAACAATACACAAGCAAGCCTCCCCTGACAGATGGTGACTACATTGGTTGTCAGTCCAACTGGGCCTCTCACTTGGAAGGCTGTAGTTAACTAAGCATACTAAATACTACTTCTGTCCTTGAGTTCTAGTTTTTATCCAGGTGTAGTGATAATTCTGTAGACTTTTTTTTTTTTCCCAAATCAACTTATATACCCTCTGTGTTGCTTCATCACTATTTCTATCTGCTGGATGGGAATGCACTTCAGACATTAGTAAGCGAGTCCTTGGTACAAATAGAATCTGTACATCTTGGGACTTTAATTCAGTGACCACTAGATCATTTCTTGTTTCCTATTTTTATAGGATACAATGTTCCGTAAATAGAAATATATAGGAGGAAGAACAAGTGAAATCTCTGATTAACTAAGGACCAAAAATATTGAAATCAAAATCAAAGGGAAGAAAAGCCAGAGTACATTATTGTGTAGAAATATTATGGAAAAATTACTTACTGCTGTTTAGACATTTTTATGCCTAATCCACCATCCTTTTTAGCACTCTATAGTGCAATAAAATGAATTTTGAAAGATCCTTATTCTCTATATATAGTCTGGTGAAGAAATCAATGAAACATATGTCGATGTCCTTATTTCAATATGTATTTTTTTGTTTTTGTTTTTTGGGCATCACTGTCCTCTGGTGGTGGGAGTAGGAGGCCCAGCCTTTGCTCCTGTGGAGCCACTGCTGGAATCGAACCTCCATCCCAGTGGGCCGCAATCCCGCGCACAACCACCACCCAACCGGGGCTCAGCCTTTATTTTTCAATGTATTATAGGAGAATTTTGATAAAATTAATTTGCTAATACGGCTCTTTTAGCCGTGCTCTGTATAACTCCCATCCAGTGACTGTGGTAAGGAATACAAGGACTCAGGAATTGGTCAGATTTGTCATTCCTCTAAGTGTCAGAGTAAGCCATCTCAGAAGCAGGAACAAGGAATCCCAGAACCCTCAAGAAAGAGCTATCCACAGAGTATGTAGCAGATCCCTCCCTGAAGTGGGGGCAGCAGAGGCATCAGAGGCCTCATCACCAAGACCATGAGGCTGAGCAGAGAGGTAGACTGAGGGACAGACCTCCTGTTTCATGGAGGTATAGGCTGTAGGGACCCATGTGGCTGCAAAACCTTGGACCAGAGAGAGAAGTCTGCCAGTATGTCTGTTAAGGTGCTGTGCCTAAAAGGAGTGGACCCTTACCATTTGTTAGCTTCCCTATTAAATGGCTCTAATTCTGAGTACAATGTGTGAGCACTGGGCTAATGAACCCAACAAAGAAGTAGAGTGCAGAGGAGGACTGTTGGTGTCAGCGAGGGTGAAGAAGGATGGAGGGTGACATATGTCTGACCTCAGCCAGGTGGCAATTGGCTTTGGACTGATGTGGAGTGGGATTCTGTTTGTCTCTACTGGCATTAAAGGTTAGATTTCAGAGGAACGCAATTGTGAATTTATCTTAGGTGCACTCAGAGACATCCTTTGATTTTTAAGTTACCGTGAGGTTATTTTTTAGGTACGACAATATCGAATTTACCCTTTTTTGTTTCAAACTGTTTAGACTTAATCATGGTGATAGGCAGAGCTGAATTTTCAAGAAATTAGTGACTTTCAGGAAATTTACATTGACCAGTTTATTATTTTAACCTTCAAGGTTATGCCTTAACTTGAGGATGGTTCAAATTTCTTTGAAAATAAAGACACTATGATATGGAAAGATACAGCATATTTCAGATGTCCAAAAAATAGGTAAATGAACAACTTATTAGTATTTCCTGCATTTCTGACTCCAGCAGTCATGCTAAATGTGAAATCTTCACCAGCATATCCCAAGATGATTTATCACTATGCTCTTACATTAATAAGGGATAGAGCAGCGAGAGTCAATAAATTAGATGACAGAGGTATGACCTGTGCGCTTTACTAGAATTGAGTGAAGGCACCGGGGTGTGTGTCTTGTGCTCAAAAAATGACAGCTCACTTGTCTGTCTTGTCTGAATTTAAAATAGCTATTGTTTATTAGAAAATATTTCCTCAGCTCACGTGTTTATCAGAATAGGACATAGATGTTGCATCTTCATTTATCCAGGAGATTGTGCTTTCATTCATAGTTGATGTGAACGTGGTCTGTGCTCATTGCTAACACCGAGCACACTGACAGGCAGCCCTGGTGATAGTGTCAGCTACACACTGAGCTGCTAACTGCAAGGTCAGAAGTTGAAACCCACCACTTTCTGCATGAGAGAAAGATGGGACTGTCTACTCCCATACTATTTATAGTCTTGGGTAGTTCTGCTCTGCCCAATCAGGTCCATGTGAGTTGAAGTTGATTTGATAGCATTGAATTAGGTCTTTTGGTGTGGTATTTTTTTGGTTTAGCACATTGGCTTAAGTTAGATGCCATCTGGATAGGATTCGTGAAGGGGGTCTCACACAGTATTTTCCAAAACACGACCTATGAACTGCTGACTCGGAATCTTCTAAAGTGCTTAGCTAAAAAAGGCGCTCTCATGGGTTCTCCCTCATGCTCCCTTAGACATGACTGAATAAGTTTTGGAATACAAAATCCAGGAATTTGGTTTTTGGTGATTCTTTTTACTTAGAATCTTGAGAGTTCTTAGCCACTTTCTTTTGCTGTGATCCCAGACCACTAGCCCCTCTGAGGGAGAAAGAGAGCATTTTTCTACTTCCATAGACAGTTACAGTCTAGAAAACCCACAGGGGACCGCTCTACCTGTCCTGTAAGGCTTGCTGAGGTCCAGCTTTGACTTAAAGGCACTTAGTTGTTTTTTTTTTTTTTGATGTCTGCTCTTGAGGAGCATTTGACTTCTAGCTATCAAGTCAGTGGTTCAAATCCACCTGCGCATCGAAGGGAGAAAGAGGAGGTTTTCTTCTCCCCTAAAGATTTACAGCCTCAGAAAACCCCGGGTAGGTGTGCTGAGAGCGGAATTTACTAAATGGCAGTGACTTGGGTACCCCCTCATAAACTCCTCTGGAAAGAGAGACGATCAGTTCGTGGAGACTCTAGAAATGTCAAATTCTACTGTAGAAAGTAAGGCAACTATGCAGAGGGCCTTCAAGGTCTCGGCCTATCCCATCTTCTGCTCTGAGCTCAGAACAGTCTGCAGATGACTCTTCTGAGCAGAGGTGGTGGGTAAGTAGGTGGAATATGCTTCTGTATTCCCACTGCTTCCAGAGTATGAGAATGGTGAGAGATACCCCTTCTTCAATTTTTTCTAGAAGCAGTGCACACAATTTTATCAGTCTAATTCTGTCAGGGGAGGGGGATCTAAAAGGGTACTATGTCCAAATATATTTGGGGAAAATGATGACTAAACAGTTTTTCTACTTCCTGATGTCACATACTTGGAGAAGCCATTTATGTATGTATGAAAATTTGGAAATAGTACCTTTCTGATGAGCAATGTTCAGGATATATTAGTTTAGAGCTTGACAACTGAATGGACAAAGCAAAATGAGAGCTTCAGTTCATCAGCTCATGTCTTGTGTTATATATACAGACATGTGTCTCTTTCCCTATGAGAATATATATAAGAATTTTTGTAACGTTGTAAACTCTAGTCCCATATACTGTTTACACTTGTATATGAGCCGAGTTTTTCAGTACATTTTTTAATGCAGTTTTCATGGTAAAATTAGGTGCCTCGCCTGATATTTGGGTCAGCATATACTCGGATAGATAGGGTACCTAAGACTAATGAGACAGAGGAATTTCATATTTCTCTTAGGAGATTTCGTCACACTTTATTTCCTACTACCACCATGACCCCCCTGGGTCATTGTGAATGAGGAATTAAAGTTGGTGTTCTTAGCTGATGACCTCATAAAAATGGGATCTTGTGTAAGCCTCGTGCCGTGTTCTGAATCAGACAATTTTGACACCCCCCACCATGTGCCTTTATATGATCTCAAATCCAAGTCTTCAGCATGGAAGATTACAATTCTACTAGAGACCACCAGTGCCCTCCAGTTCCCCTGTGTTTAGCTTCTTGCCATGGTCTTTTCTTGGGTCTTTATAATTGCTGGATTAAATCAAGATGTATAAATGTGGCATGCTTTCATGAGCAACTACTACTAGGCAATTTTTAGCCTGATGTTTGCAGAATTTTCTTAATACCATCTTATAAAACTGTGTCATACTAGCATGTAAGTGCACATAGTTTTATTTCAGATACCAATTACATAAGTTCTCCCAGTATCTGTTTGATTTGGGCAGCACATCATTATGGCAAATCTGGGTCTCTAGGAAATGTTCAAGAATACTATCTGAATTTGACTTACATGATGATTAGAACTTGGTTGAGATCTAAAAGTAGATAGTTTGACATTTTATTCTCTGCATGCCCCGAAGAACACTTTTAACTGTCTATGTGGATCTTCTCTCATATCAAAAGTGGTGGTAATATGTTTTGTCAGTTTAGCGATATTTTGTACTTTCTTAATGTTATACCAGAGAACTTCATGTTCTTGCTCAGTAGTTGTTTTGGTTCTTAAGAATAATAACTAGCTGAAAATCCAAGAGGTCTGTACTCCCATTCTGAAGAACTAGATTTTACTTTTAATCTTAAATGAGAGATGTATAAAGCTACAAGAATGCTGAAGTCATAAAAAAGGGCATAGAATATGAGGGTCCCCATGTATTCAAGACTGCACCATTAATGTGCATCAGTCCTAAATTGTGTTCTCTCTCAAGCAATAGACTCTACTCTTTAAGCTAGATTCTATAAACCCTTATAATTGCCAGAGGCCAATACTATCCTGTTGTCGCCTCAACTAGATGACATTCAGTTCAAGTTCCATGGGTCAGTAAACCCAGTTGCCTGAATTGTGGTTCTGGAGACACCCTACTCCAATAAGCCTCAGCCTGAAGGCACTGGACTCCACCTCCATTGGTCAGCAAGCTCAACTCTCCCAATTATGTGTCCACAGGCATCTCATTCCACAAGGCAGCTTCCCGCACCAAAGCCTTCAGCTTTACTTGCTCTGTGGGCTGGTAAGTCCAACTCTGTACCATGCTCTGGCTCCTGGTTCTGCTGTTGCTCCTCTGATAACACAGCCGCCATCTGGATCAAGAAGGGTCATTGCACAAGAATCTCAGGGTCCAGAGGACATGTTTCACTCTTGGTTCATGATGGTAGTAAGATCCCCTTTTCTGCTTCTCCGAGGGCTCATTTCATACATGACAGATGGTAATCCAGTGAATCCTGTTCACAGTTACTCATAGGTGAATCCCATCAGTAGCTTTTCCCCTACCTTCTTACCAGACTCAAGCAGGCAAAGGTTGTTGGGAGTTAGAGGCTTCAGCTGGAAGAGCCACATTAAATAATTCACTACCCATGCAATCAGTAAACATGTAATCATCGGGTAGGAATCATACTGATTTGAACAAAAAGCAAAAAGTTTAATAAAGCATCATTAACTTGGACAGTACATTAAGCATAAAGGGGTAAAAATGTACCCTCAAACATGATCTTAATCTGAGAGAGAGCTCGCTTTGAAGTAATACTGTTGGAAAAAGTGGTCCCCCCTACAAACCCCCCCCCCCCCAAAAAAAAAAACCAACAAAACTTGTATTCAGACCTCAGTGGGAGGGCATAGTTGCAGCTACTCCATACAGAAATGTTGAGTTGTCCTGACTGGTCTATCATGGCCAAGCAACCAAGAATGCGCCTCCTTTCCCGAGTACAGGTGAGTTGAAACTGGCATACAGGAAGCAGGTGCAGGTGGGTTCTGTCTGGTGGATGGCTGCATTGAGAGATTTAGGGATGGGAACATGCTCTTCCTGACTGAGCAGTATGAGGCCTGGGCTGCAAGGTGTCTACATCAGGCAGCTCAGGGTGAGGTGTTTACTGGGTCAGGGCAGAGTTATAAGCTTCTGTGAATTGCATCCAGGAAAGAGCAACCCAAGCCCCTCCGGAACAAGAAAGGAAAGCAGCCTTCCTCCTGCGATGCTTCTCCAGCACCCTTACTAACAAAACTTACCCTCAGGGTTGCCGAATGAGCGGAAGGCTTGCCGTACTCCGCAGCTCTCTAAGAACAGGCAATGAAGGTGGATTTAGAAGTGGGAGGCAGTACATTTACAGTGGGCAGATCCTGATATATCCTGCCTCTTAGCAATCAGGGGAATCATAAAACCAAACCAAACAGGCTTACTTTTCATCTTTATTATTTTTATAAACATTTTAATAGGACATAATCGAAATATTATACAATTCAGTGGTTCCGTCACATCAAGAAGAGTCATACAGTCAGCACCACAATGAATTTTACAACATTTTCTTCTTTCTTGTACTCCTTGTTCTACTAGTTCCCTATTTTCCACCAAACCATCTTGCCACCGAACCCTCGATCCAGTGACTGTCTGTCTGGAGTGACCCATCCTGGATTTCACATACCAAAAATTACACAGAAACAAAAGACAAAGAGTGAAAAAAGTTAGGGACAGTAAAAATGTGAAACAGAGAAAAACACCCATTTTTGGCAGTTAGACGAACTGCACAGACTTTCTAGACTTGAATATGCTTCAAGGACCCTGTTGGGAAAGATTACTCATCTGGTAGTTGAGGGGTTTGCGGTAGGGGTAGATCTTATGCTAATAGGATCTTAAGTAACTGATAGTTCATTTAACTGATAGTTCGCTAAATTGCACTACTGGACCATTTCACAGGCTGCTTCATGGTCAGCTAGGAAAAAAAGATAACATCATTAGAATAGTGGGGATTCATGTATGTTGGTTTCTGGATCATCCATTTGTCTCCACACCTGAAAGTATTTCAGTCCATGGTAAACAGCATTTATGTTGTATTCCCCTTACCCTTATCCATGTAGTAAACTTACTAGAGATGGAATTAATTGAGCAGTTAATTCCAGACACTGGCCTTTATGTTCTAATCAGAAGATTTTCTTCGATGTGTTATCAATCAATTGAATGAAGGCAATCTCTCTG
Organism: Nesogale talazaci; assembly: GCA_004026705.1. Taxonomy (NCBI): domain Eukaryota; kingdom Metazoa; phylum Chordata; class Mammalia; order Afrosoricida; family Tenrecidae; genus Nesogale; species Nesogale talazaci. The sequence goes on from PVJH01000894.1 coordinate 222,415, forward strand.
CTATCAACTCAGTGCCTGTAAATGTCTGCGACTGTGACTGCTTAAAGGAGGAGAAAGCCTGGTCTGTCTCTTGTGGAGCTTCTGGCAGTTCCAGACTGCTGACCCTGTAGATTAGAGCCCCGCACATAAACACTAGACCCCCAGGGCTCCTGATGAAGCCAGGAATGGGGAATGGGAGAATGTCACTGCACAAAGTATTTTCTTACTGTCACTTCTGAGCACTTTTATTTCAAGATAGAGCCAAGATCATCCCCCAACTGATTTATTCACTCACAAGAGAACACTAATCTTCTAAATCTCAGAAATAAGAGAGCATTTTATGTCGAGTCTATTTTGTAATGTCAGATGGTAATTTTGCAAATCCCCCGCATTATGAATACTTTCTGACACTGTGAAGGCCATTGTACCTGGTGGCTCTGCCCCAGTACAAATACCCTCAAAGATGAAGCGAACAGGGCGGGTAGCATCCATTTTGACCTTCAGAAATGATCTCATAGCGTGCCTGGCACTCTCGCTTCCTGGTAACTTCTGCATATATATCATTGTCCACATCAGCTCTGCCCTGTGCTGAGCTCCTGCCACCTGCCCTGGATCTGAGACTTTGGGTATGTCAAATAGTGATGATCATAGTCAAGCAAGATGGTTGTGTGGTGCGAAATCAGGGTAAAAGGAAAGGTAATTATGGCAGGACTACACTTCCTGTGAGGAGCCCTGATAATGCAGTGCTTGCACATAGGACTACTAAGCACACGTCAGCAGATCAAAACCACCAGCCTCTCTCTACGGGAGACAGGCCTTTCTGTTGCCTTAAAGCATTACAGTAGTTTATTTTTAATCTATTTATCTTTCAATGTCTGTTTTGTAAGTTCCTATAAATGAAATCCAGGATAGGCAAACCAAGGAAGACAGTAACCAGATGAATGATTTTGGGAAGTAAGACAGGAGAGATGGGGGAAGAGGGGGAGGGGGTGGAAGGAGGTATTAATAACAGTGAGTACACAAATGAGGAAACTATTCTGGAACCGATTGTGGTGGTGACCATACGACCATCCTTGAATTGTGTGCTATGTGGAGTACATGCCAATAAAAGTGTTCAAGTCAATAAATAAAAAGAATTAAGACTCAGCAGCTCAGAGCAGCAGCTCTCTCCTGGCCGTCCAGACTTGCTGTGAGTTAGCGTAGACCCAGTAACAGTGAGTGCGGCTCAGGTTGTTAGCAGAGAGGAAGAAATCACTGCCTCCTGCCCCAGGGGTTCTGAGACTGTAATTCTTCACCAGAGTAGAAAGCCCTGTTTTTCTCCCTCCAAGCAGCTGGTGGTTTTGAACTGCTGTCCATGTAGTTAGCAGCCCAGCATATAACTCTTCTATATCACAAGATGGGTAATTTTTCAATTACATAAGCTAACTAGTCAACAAAATATGTCAACAAAAATAAGAGGGTAGTCACCCAGCATTTATCAAAGTGCTTTATGGGAAACGAGCAATGGAATGACAAGGAAGACTCTTGCAGCTTCTACCTTCAAGAAATGTGTAGTTTATCAGAGGAGAGTAAAACAAATGTAGAAATAATATTAAACACATAATCTCCCTAAATAGGTATAAGAAAGTTCTTCCACTGAAGCACCTGCACCTGGGATACCATTGAGCAGCCTCCAGCTTGTGGTGGCACCGTCTGTGCCCCCAGGGAGAGTGGATTACTTAACGGGGCTCTTCTCATCTCTAACCTCCATCACCAAACAACCTTGTACCTGCATGGGTCTGGGTAGGGAGGAGGAGACACCGGTAATATTAACCTTGGGTAATTGTGAATCTGGTTCACTGGATGGCATCCTGCTGAATATAAAATGAGCCCTCTGAGAAGCAGGAAGGGGGTCTTCGTTACCTGCAAGAGTCAGGAGTAGGGCCTCTCCTCTGGACCACAAGATCCCCATGCAAGTAAGCCTCCCTGATCCCGAAGGCACCTGTGCTGCCGGAGGAGCAGCAGCAGAACCAGGAGGCAGAGTGTGGGCTGGAGTGATGGACTTCTTAGTGTACAGAGCGAGCCAGGCTGGGTGCTTTGAGGCAGGCTTGCAGAGTGGGGTGCCTGTGGGCAGTTAATCAGGAGGAGCTGGGCTCTCTGATCCATGGAGGTAGTGCTGAGTGCCTTCAGTCTGAGACTTCCTGAAGTGGGGTGTCTGTGGGCACTTCATTCAGGGAGCTCGCTCTGGCTCCCCACAGAGCAGGAGCTGAATGCCTTCGGGTTGCATCTTAGAAGGGAATCACATGCCCTTTGAACATTTTTTAGCAGCCCTGACTGAACATCTGAGCATTTCTCACCCACACTGTAACCTATTAACTTCCTTCATACCCTCTTTAATATTGTCTGTGCGTTCTGTGTGGCCATTGCAGTGATTTATAGGGTCAGAGCAGTGTAGAACTGCGTTCCACAGGGGATCAAATCACTGAGTTTGGGGGTACCTTGCCAGGCAGATGGGTGGATTCAAACCTCCATTCTTTTGGGTAGCAGCTGAGCACATGAACTCTACTAACCAGGGGCTCTGGGTGAGACTGCTGTTCTTAGAGTCCATTGAGTCAATCCTGACTCATGGAGACACTTTGGAAAGGACAGAGTTAGCTGCTCTAAAATTTTCAAGGCTGGCTGTTTTATGAGAGCCGATCACCAGGTCTTGTCTCCCAAAGAGCCACTGGGAGTTTCACACCACCAGCTCCTGTGTTAGCAGCCGAGACCTTAACAGTCTTGTCACTGGAGATGCTTATTGGTAGTAATGCCCCATGGAGGGTAGACAATGTTTCACATATCACCCTCATGGAGGTAGCTCTCATTTTCAAGCACAGGGCATTAGAAATAACGAGTAGGTGAAGACCAGGGCCTCTGTAGACAGGGTACTGAATACAGAATAGGAAATTGTGGTTGACTTCACGGTGGGACTCAGCAAAGACTGGGCAGCAGAACAGACTTAGAACCCTGTCAGCATAGTCACTTGATCAAGAGAAGCTGACCACTTATGATGTGCTCTGTCCAGAGGGCCTGTTTGGGTTGTACACTGGAGTAGTAACAGTGGGAGTTCCCAGCTGTGATCCAGGTACTTAAGAAAGACTTCCATACTTTCTGCTTCACTACCTTAAGAGCACATACGCTAGTCATCACAGAAATCCTTGACATTTCCTTAAAATGCCATTGATGATAGATTTTATGTAAAAGTCATGAATGAAATGAGCTCTTGCCTTTAAACTGATCAGCGGCTCTGAAATGATCGGTTGGTTATTCATTTGCAAAGAGTTTCAGGTAGCAGGTGTTTTTAATACGTAAAGGGCGTTTTCTTTCTTTTTCTAAAATCATTTAACTGGGGGCTCATACAACTCTTAGCACCATCCATACATCTGTCCGTTGTATGAAAAGCACATTTGTATGTTTGTTGCCATCATCATTCTCAAAAGGGCAAAAGGGCATCTTGCCATCTTGCAAAAGGGCATTTTATGAAGGAGAAAAGGCCACTTGAAATGCACTGTGATGAAAACACAGCATGGTGGTCTTCAGCAGTTGGGGACGTCATCGCTCTCTCACTGCCATCAGGTCTGTGCCCAGGCAGGGACCCTGTAGGACAGAGTTAAAAGATCGCTGTGGGTTTCTGAGACAGGAACTCTGTGTGGGATTAGAAAGGCCCATCTTTTTCTGGGATGTTTATCAGCGTAATCTAAACCGTGATGTAGACCAGGGCTGGGGAACATCTAGCCCACAGCTAGATATAGAAGGTTGTCAAAATCATCAAAACCTGTCAACATCACATGCTTCACCAGAGAGCAACAGTTCCAGCCATGACATTAGGGGTGAGTGAGTTAAGCGTTTGACCAGTATGCCCCCAGGATGATGTTTTAAATATCCAAATGACCCTTGGCAGAAACCAGGGTTCCCCCACCCTGACATCAAGTGATGCCAGTTTGGGGCTTAGAGGAAGTCCTGTTAAACAAGGTCACCAGTGTTCCCCTTCTGGGGCAGCCTCCGTGTGACAGTGGCCTGGTGCTGATGTGGGGAGAGAAATCACTTAGGAGGAAAGTCTGTGTCCACAAAGACTGCATTCAGGTCCATCCCCAACTTCGGTTGGAGAGGAGAAGGGGCGAGGGCAGGGCAGTGACTGGACCCCTGGAGCTCAGTGCTTTGTCCTGCCCTCTGACATGGCTTGGTCACCCAGCAGCTTGCTTTGCACTGAGGCCTATGTGCCTGGCCTGTGAGTCCTTCCAAGGGAGGTTAAAAGTACAGCATTCGTGGACCTCCCAGCTGGAGGCTCTGAGAACAAGCGTTTACACTCTCTCCAAGGTCTCACTCCCACCCTCAGAGAAATCTGCATCTAAAATGCACAGGAGGAAAACCGATGACGTCTTGGCGAGCTGTTCATTTTTTTTCTTTTTGCTCATGTCCAAACTCAGTTCATGAGTTAGTCATTTTGGTTATTTTTTTTCAATGTCTGGATAGCTTAAACTGTGCACGATGCTTGTCACAAAGGACCTGCTTCTTAATTAGGACAAGCGATGTTCAAGATAACTCGAGAGTGCCTGATTTCTCCATCTTTTTCAGCCCCAGGCTCAAGGCTTCCAGGAGCATAAGCTGCTAAACCACAAGACCACCACCTAGTGGTGGCCGGTTCCTGTAACTTAGGGCTGGTGTCTCTGCTTCATACACAACTCTGATAGAAAACCCCATGGGTGTGACAGGCTCCATGTCACAGTGACAGCCACCTCACCTTCTTTCAAAACCAAACGCAGGATTCCAGGGTCGCCAGGCCTTCTCTGCCCTTCCTCTTCGGCTGCTATGGCTCGGCTGCTTGCTGCCAGTGTGAAGGGAAGACAGAGAACCCCTGGATTGTGATTATCCTTTTTAGAACAAACACCGGCAATATTTACTTTCCCCCCTTAAGATTTGCATCTTTTAAAGCAGCAGGAGAAGGGCTTAAGTGGATTTCTTCAAACAGCCCTTAGCACCATCTCCCTAGTGTGGTCTGTAGAGTTCAATCATAGAATTTTTGATGTTTTGGGCACCGTCCTTTCTTTGTGTTTATATACATTGGGGTAAACGTAATGAAGTGTTGGAGGAAGTGAAGAGGCCTATTTCCTTAAACCTCCTCCCCATGCATATAATAATGGCAAATCTTAGTGGAGTTGTTTTCATTTCAGAGAGAATTCACAGTTTTTCTAGCAAATAGGAAAAGTAGAACATGGAAATAATAAAATAGGGTGGTTGCATAGAATTTATGATTAATCACAGGCACTAAGGATTATGGGCTTTTGAGCCCATTTATTTTCATTAGTGAAAAGGGATCCTTCCTTGCTTTCTGTATGAGAAGCCTTTCCTGGTAGTTAGCATTGATGAGTCTTCAGCTACAGTATTTAATGTTTGTGTTAGTACCCATCTCTAGCCACCACCCTTCTGGCCTTGGTGGCTTGTGCTTAACCATAATACTAAACAGGTTTCAGCAGCACTTCGTGGCTAAAATGAACTAGGAAGAATGACCTGGTGATCTAGTTCTAAAATTCAGTCAATGAAAAACCCTGGGGATCCCAATAGTCTGACCCACAGCCAATCAGGATGGTGCAGGACCAAGGGGTCTCCAGGAGTCAGGGTCAAAGGCCATGGCAACTAACAAAATCCACAGCCTCTCGTTCTCTTGTATCTATAGGCCTGTTATGCAGCCAAGGACACAGACTTACACTGTGAGTAACAGTGAAAAACGAGGTGTCACGTTTTGAGGACCACACCCTGGGTTTTCTTGAGAGCAAACAGGCTGTCAGCATCATGGCAGATCCCAGTTCCTGTGCTGGTGGGAGAGTCAAACAGTAATCTGGTAAGCTTCGAGGAGCTGACTCTTGGAAGGCCGTGCTGTGGGAGAAATAGGAGACAGACCTGCACCTGTGGTGTCTGCATATGTCCAATGTGTGTGCCTGTCTACTGTCGATAAGGGAGTCAGAAAAGGGTCGCATTCATTGAGCTGAGATCCAGAGAGCGGGATGGAGCAAGCACCCACCAAAGGCTAGAAGCTGAGTCTGTGAGGCAGAGGGAATGAAAGAAAATAGGTGCTGAGACAGGGGAAGAGACCGATGGTTCTTGAGGTGAAAAGATCTTAGAGCACATCTGCTATTTCTCGTTCCTGTTTGAAAATCAGTTAGCGATTCAATGTCAACTTCTAAAATGTTGGACTTTCTATTGAAATTGTATTTACAGGGGAGCTGGAAGGATATTTGAAATATTCATATTTTCATTTTCTCTATAATAGAAATCTGAAAGCTCTTATGCTGTTTATTCAGGTTCTCTGTTTAAGTTATAGCCTTATGAATTTACAAGAAGATGTTGCACTTTTTCTTACCATGCTTTTTTAGACATTCAAAATTTTATTTTCTATTAAGAGGACTTTTAGATAAGAAATTTTAATACAATATGTACTACATTAATGACTTCATTTCCAAAGTCATTACTTTTTAAATTATTTATTAAAACTGAGCCCCGGTGGCGTAGTGGTTGTGCACGGGACTGCAGCCCACTGGGATGGAGGTTCGAGTCCAGCTCCATGGAGCAAAGGCTGGGCCTCCTACTCCCACCACCTGAGGGCAGTGATGCCCCCCCCCAAAAAATTAATTTTTCAATATTTTTAAGAGGAAAGCTCTTGTCCCTGCCATGTAGATAGTTACATAATCTATAGTAGAGATCATTTCAATTTTTCTCTCTCCTTGTTATTCCTCTTGATCATTTTAATAATGGGTTAGGGGAAGCAAGAGAAAGCTCATCGGTTTGGCCTTTACCTTAAGTTTAGAGTGCTCTCCTGGATACTATCTTCTATTTTTAGTTATGGGTATTTATTTTAATAACTAATACCTCCTTCTTACAAACCTTTTGGTATATCTAAGACAGAAGTTCTCAGTCTGTGGGTCACGGCCCCTCTGGGGGTTGAATGACCCTTTCACAGGGGTCGCTCAATTCATAACAGTAGCAAAATTATAGTTAGTAGGTAGCAACAAAAATAATTTTATGGTTGGGGGTCATGAGGGACTGTATTGAAGGGTTGCAGCATTAGGAAGATTGAAAACCACTACTCTAACAGAAACGTGACCATTTACCAAAGGAAGTAGGAAGGAGACCTAGGACGGTTCCATGTGCTCAATGAGTAAAGATGGTTAGAGACTTTTTTTCCCTTCACAAGAGGGGATTTAACAAGTGAAGTCACCAAAATACCCCTTGTTTTCATTTTCTAAACTTACTGTCATCAGTTCTCCCATTTCCTCAGGCTCCTGGTTTCCCTCTCAACATCAACTCCCAGGTCTCTCATTCGGTCTCAGCCAAAAATAACCCAAATCAGGCAAACCACAGTACATACATGGGAGATTTATGCTTTCTTCATAAAGGAGAGGTTGTTTTTTTTTTTAAGTGTATCCTTTTCAATGAGGCATTGTAGGCATAGGGACCAAAGAGGAGCATGGCTATACCGAACTGTAGTTGACCCATTTGAATGGACAGGAAGTGTGAGTGCCCATGAAGCACTTAGGTTTTCCAATGCTTACAATGCAGTTGAAAGCTGTGGACTGCATTGCTCATGGGGGAGCCATGAGTGGGACTGACAAGCCCAGTAGGCTGAATAAACAGGACTCATCGGGAACAAGGCTCCCTGTGAAGGAATGTTGTATGTCTGGGGTAGGAGATCCGGACCTACCCACCACTGGAGAAGGAATCTACTGTTCTAGGAGATTTCCATAGGCATGTTTTATGGACACTTTTAAAGGCATTGTGAAAACAAGAATTCTGGATAAGACCAATAGTCAAAAATTAGTGGTCAGAAGTGATGGTGGTAGGCAGGAGGAGGAAGGGATGGACCACAGTGTGGTAATCAGTGGGAGATAAAGGAGAAACTAGAGAAAACTTGAGAAATTGTGAAGCAAATAAGGGCCTTTGTGGTTGTGCTAGTCTGGGTAAATATTAGACACCCATATGTGGATAAGAAGAGTTTTCTATACAGCAATCGAATATTGGAAAAACATCCCAGCCCAGTCCAGATCAAGTCCATAAGTCCAATAATAATAGTGCATTTGTGTGATACCAATCTATAAATTCTCTTTCGACTCACAAAACACATGCAATGACACCGAATTTGGGCGATCACAGGTCAGTGAGTGGGAAGTCTTCCAGATCCAGAGGCAATGGAAGCATCTCAGCCCTGGCAGGGGTCTCCACAGGGTTCTTTTGGTTCCAGAACACTGACTGCATCAGTGTAACTCTATCAGAATTGGCCTCAGTAATGTCTAACAGGAAATGAACATGTGTCCCACCTCCAACGAGCTATTTATCTCCTTTGCACCTCCAAATGAGATCATCGAACTGTGACCTGATTGTCAGGCTAAACTCCACCCCATTCACTCTGACCATGTATACTTGTGCATAAGCTGAGTTTTTCAGCACATTTTTAAAGCAGTTTTTTTGTGGTAAAATTAGGTGCCTCGGGTCACCTTGTATACAAGTATATATGGTAAGTCTCAAACTGACAGCAAATTATGTAATTACCACAGACCATCACTTGCCATTTTGACACTTTAACACAGCTCTTAACCTTATATAATTTTCAAACAAACAATAAGAAAATCATATCTGAATATAATAGGATAAAAATATGCATACGATTCAGTATGTGCTACCCTAATTTAAACATAACATTCTATAAGTGAACAAAACAAAAATCCATTGCTATTAAGTAACACCTACACTTTAATCCTATAATTCTATGAATATATTGACCCACCTATGAAAGTTTGTAAACAAACCACTTCATGCTTTATCCATCACATTTTGGGTATCCATGTCCACTTACATGAATGCAGTGCACTGAGGAGACAATAATATTTTTTGATGTGAAGAATCTTCATTCCAGTCAGAACCTTGTGAGTCTACATCCTTAAACAAAGTCAATTCAAGACAGGTCATCCATAAAATCAGCAGCAATGTGTACCAGTTCACAGGTCTTCTCTTTATCTGGGCGGGTTCTGGTCAATTCAATGTGGGCTGCCTCACTTAGCCACACAGGTTACCCATTGGTCACCTTGCCTTTGGGCGATGCCCCCATCACAAATTCTCCACTACCCCAGCTACCTTGTGCTAGGTCATGATCTTCACACCATTCTCGTCTTCTCTAGTCCTTGTAAATAGGGTTCATGGATGCCAGTGGCCATACTCGATCCGTCTCTTTATTGCTGAGTTTCCATCACTTCCACTCAACAAGTAGACCCAGGTGGTCACCTAGCAAGCATTTCAGCCTGCCAACAGGCTCTCTTTTAACATTTAAGTCCTAGAGCAGAGAGTTTCTTCAGGGCTCTATATTTTTTCCAGCTTCTGACAAAAACCACTAGTTCAAGATTTAAAAAGCCTGAATCCTTTTCCTTCAATCTGTCATCAGCCCCCTAGGCAAGTCTCTTGGAATGCAAATGTACACAGTACTCCAAAGCACTGGGTGGGGCTTATCTTTTCAGAGTCTTTTTTTTGCAGGCATGCCCTAACCCATCTAAAGATTCAAATATTAATGACTGAAGGCAAGACTTACAAAGTCTCTATTTTCATACTTCCCAATAATCATTTCTGTCAATCATTGTATAAACAATAATAGGCAGAAGAAATCAGTATTAAGAAAGTAGAATCAGATCCTAAACTCAATTCTTACGACAGTCAAATTCAATCCTTGTCTTATCTTTATCATTATCTAAACTAGTCTGTTGATACAAAATATGGCATTAATAATGCCTCTGACAGCATCGAGGTAGAACCAGGCTTTCTGTCAGCCATTTTCATTCAGCAACATGGTCTCTGAGAAATTCAAACTGTGATTTCATCCCCTGAGCTCAAAATACACATGAATCGGATTTATTTTCTCTATTTCAAAGAAGAATAACCTAAGACAAAAAACAAAATAATCAAAACTAACTTCCATATTTTTCCCAAAATACCACCCAGTAAACTGCATGGGCATATCTGATCTCTGGCTAGTCAGAGAAGAAAAACTACAATGAAGTTGTAGTTGTGCAAGTATCCACATTCCATCTTTATGATTTGTTTCTCTAGAACCTTTCTCCAAAGGTACCATAATGTGTTACTTAGGGTAGACTAGAGAAACAAATTCATAGACTCATATTTGTGTAAGAAAGAGCTTTAATATATAAGAACAACTGAATATTCAAAAACATCCAAACCTAGTCCAGATCAAGTCCATAAGTCTGATATTAGCCCATATTTCCTTTGCCCATCTATAAAGTACTCTTCAGACTCACGCAACACATGCAATAGCACAGAATGCAGGAACATCACAGGCCGGTGGGTAGAAAGTCTTGTGGATCCAATGGCAGTGGAAGCATCTTAGCACTGGCAGGGATCGCCATGTGATTCCTCTGCATTGTGCTGGCATCAGTGTAACTCTATCAGGCTCATCATCAGTAATGTCTCACAGGGAGTGAATGTGTATCCTGCCCACCTTGTGGTAGTTAAATATTCTATAAATTTGAGACTTAAGAGTGCAGGGGTGGAATTTAGTCTATGAATCTGGTCTCAGCCTGATGACCTCATTTGAAGGCACTAAGGAGGGAAATAATTTCCTGAAGGCAGGACACGTGCTCATTCTCCAAGAGACTACTGACACAATGCATAGGGCTAAGTTGATGGCAGCTAGAACCATGGATCTGAAGGAGCCATGTGGAGACCCCAGACGAGACTAAGATGCTTCTGCTGCCACTTGATTCACAAGACTTTCCACCCTCTGGCCTGTGATCATCTTGCATTAGAAATCATTGCATGTGTTTCATGAGTCTGAAGAGGACTTTGTCAGTTGTTGTCAGATATATAGCTAATATTGAACTTGTAAGCTTGATTTGAACTAGGTGAGGATATTTTCTCAATATCTAATTGCTCTTGTTTATAAAGCTCTTTCTTATACACATATGAATGTCTCCCTGGATTTGTTTCTCTAGTCCATTCAGACCTACATGTGCCTCCAGTGAGCTATTTTTCTCCTTAGTGTCTCCAAAGAAGGCAATCCAGCTATGACCTAATTGACAGACTAAGCTCCACCTTTTCATTCTTAAGTCTCAAATTGATAACAGATTATGTCATTACCACAGTGGTTATTTCACACACTTGATAGAATGGGAGCTTGACATGGTGAGGCAGCAGTAGTTTCTGGGCCCATGGTGCATGGTCTACCTTTAGTTGCTCACTCTATTCATGTTTCAAGCTGAACTCTGCATTGGTTCTCCATATCCACCAATTTCTTTGCCTTACTCTTGCAAAAATAAATCATTAGTCTTTTCTTTGCAAAGAAAATAAGCCATTGGAAAGCTAACACTTACATTTGCTTTAGACCTGTAATTCTATACTCCTAAATGCTTTTGAAGGAGTCCCAGTGTTGTGGCAGCTGCATGCTTCCCTGCTAATTGATAGGTCAGCAGTTTGAACCCATCAATGACTTCTCAGTGGAAAAGACCTGGTGATCTGCTCCCATAGAGCTCATGGTGGGGACAAGTCAGACTTGACACCATGGCATTCAGCGAGAACAGCAATGAATTATTCCAGAATTGTAATGGGTGCTTCTTTGAAGATGGACTCTTGTCTCTTTCAATCCTTCTAAAGAATTGTTTTTCTGGACTAGTTTTTCTCAAACACTTTTTGTCATCAGAGGATCAGTGACCTTGTCTGCTCACCGATGGGTATGTATCATAATTCAGTTTGTGTGGTCTAAGGTTGCAGTTTGATTGGCAGATCCTAAGTCTGCGTTTTGTTTTGCGATTACTTTTCAGTATTCAACACCAGAGAGAAAATGTGTTATGTAGAAATTGGTCTCTTGTCTACCAGCCGACAGAGCCATTTGGTTTTGTTCCCTAGAGGCATCAAATGTTAATGCAAAATGTGTTTTTTGCTATTAATGATGATCTGGAACAATAATGAGATGCATATAAGTCATGGTCCTTTGCATGGTATGTAAATGACACCATGGAGATAGAAATATGTTTATTTCTGTGACTTAGACCCTTTGATCATCTCAAATATGATAGCTTCACTTGCGAACAGTTAAGGGTGTTCATAATTAAGTTGTTTATAATTAGATTCAGTTTGATTTTCCATCCTCCCCCATCCATTTCAAACTTTACACTGCCATTGGACAACTTCCAAGCTAGACGAATGTTTTTGTGAAAATGCTTTCTTCCTGTCCTGCTCTGCTTAGAATAATTAAACAGCAATGACATAAATATGGGGAGAGAGCTGATAAGCCTCGATGTGCTTGGTAAAGGCATCCTGTGTAGTCTTTCTCCAGATTGTGTTTGAAAAGCTGTTGCTAATCTGGCAGCTGCTATTAAATGATATGATGCTATTTCTCACAGTGTGCTCAACTTTGCCCAGATTGCAACAAATCGAAGAAGTCATTTGGGTGGGGAAGCAACAAAGATAATGACCCCAGTACAAGAAATTTTAAGGATATATGTGGGTGACACAAAAAGTATTGGTGAGGGTTCCAGTTCAAACATGTGCTGCTTTGTTCTAAACACAAAGTGTTCAAACTAGCCTCTGTAACCAGTGGAAGACATGTTCTCTCAGTAGTGCACTTGTCTTCATATCATCAGGGTGCCTTCCAAAGCAAAACAAAACACAATGATACTTTTTTTTTTTTTTGGCCAGAGCAAAAAATGATTGTGAGTTCAGGGCTTCTATCAAAGTTTTAACCAAGTGCAAGTGAATATTTTCCTAAATAATTGAAGTTTTGCAAGTTTACTGGAAATCTGACCTGCATGGACCAAGTAATTTAAGGAAAGTCTGAGAAGATTGAAAGGTGACACAAAGTAAGAAGACCATCAACCTTGAAGAAAATCAAGTGGACGCCTAGAAACTGATGGATTTTGACCAGAGACTCACTCTTCATGTGAGAGCTACTGGAATTTAAGATCGCACATTTTCTATTTTGAGTAAACATCTTAGCCTTAGCAAGTTTTTGACTCGATAGTTGCCAAAAGTGTTAATGAAGAGCCTATCTTTTCTTTTCTCTTTTTTTTGTGGGCATCACTGCCCTCTGGTGGTCGTGGGCGCTACCCAGTGCCACTCCTGAGAGCCGCTGCTGGATTTGAACCGCCAAGCCCGTGGGCTGCAGTCCTGCACTCAACCACTTATGCCACCGGGGCTCATCGAGCTTGTCTTTTCATCAACAGTTTTTAAAGCAAACTCCAACTGATTAAAATCACTTTATGCAATAAATCTTAACAGGAGATGAATCTTAACCAATATGATCCAGATAGGATTCACTGAGACAATTAGATTTAAGACAGGGGGGTCAGCTCAGAAGGTAATACTGGCATATTTTCTCAAAATGCACAGAGCAATCCAAAGGGCATCTTGGTGTTTAAAATAAAATTAGTGAGAGAAAAAGCCAGAAAACTTCACTGAAGATTTTTTATTTTCCATCATGATAACATGCTTGCTAATTCTTCAAGGGTAGCAAGTGCTATTCAATGCAAATTTTACTGAGAAATCTTACTTTATCTACTATACAGGCCCATCTTGCCCTTTTACATGCATATAAGTCAGTGTAAACTACCATGACTTGCGTTAGACTCATCTTAGAAACCTCCTCAAAGTAACCTCCTTGCTTTTCAATACTCTTAAATGGTCTAATGCAGCAGACTTATAACTTGTCTTTTGATCACTTGACTGATGCTTCTATGAGCCTTGATTATGGATCCAAGCAAGATGAAATCCCTGACAGTTTCAATATATTCCCATTATAATGTTACCTATTAGTCCAGTTGCGAGCATTATAGTCTTCTTTACATTGAGTTGAAATCTATAGTGAAGCTGCAATCCTTTATCTTCATCAGCAAGTGAAATGATAGTCTCATAGTGATTTCTTATAGAAGACAATGACTTTAATGATGTCAGCTTCTGAACCTCATACCTTCCTAATTGACTCTTAGGCAACACTTCCACCCCGTTGGCGCACTTTGCATAGAATTGATCTTATTACATTTCTTTTAGTCAACATAGCTTATGCTGTTTAGGAAATTGTTCAGATGACAAGACAAGTTGTGCACATATACATATGCCCAGGGCTCACTGTATATCATACTAAAAACTTTAAGGATGGCCTCTTGGGGAAACTTGGTTCTACAGGAGACTTGTGATTTGTCTATGAATTTTCAAGTGGTGGCTCCACTAGGCAGATATAGTCACAAATATAAAGTGGTTAAGAGTTGTCTTTAAAGAGATTTTAAATTTTGATGTTGATTTTGAGAACTTGGAGAATGACTGGGGGCTATAATTATTAGGTATAAACATTATTAAAGTGTTATGAATCTAGTAGGTTGTTTCAGTCCGAGGAACAGCTGGTTTGTTCATTATAGACCTTCAGCTTTTTAAATCTTCTTTTGTTTTCAGTTCATTCCTGTTGTCTTTATGTTCAACAATTAAACAGAATCTGCAATTTTGATGATCAAAATTTCACATATCTTGTGACTTAGATTCAGTCCAGTTTTATATTAATTTTTTTTTTAGTGGAAGAAGCTAAGATCAGTTTTGGGGGGGGGTGATAAAAATTAATGAAATCCTATTTGAGAAGAAACTCAACTATTCTGAAGTTGATGGTTTGTTTTTTAAATTAGTCAACACATTTTTTTCATTGCACACTTTGATACAGAATCCTGTTTTCCTCTTGTCCAAAAACTTGCACAGTACTAAAGGTATAGCACTTAAGTTTTTCCATTCAGCATTCCACTTTGTTTAGCTTAAATAAGAATGTGGATAAGCACAGTTTGTAGTTCATTGTGGACTAATGATTCATGTCAAGGAGAAAAGCCATGCATGCTGAGGAGACTCCATAGCTCTGAACCTTGTAGCTATTGTTCTGTGCAGGTTTTTGCTTTTCTAAAGTGTTTTATTTGTTTCTTACAGTTTTGTGTGGTCAGATTATCAGTATTTTTTCCATGTGGTCTCTGGATTTGTCTGTCTTGAAATCTTTTGTTTAATGTGGACTTCTTTTGGTAGAATTTGCAGGTGTACCTTAATTTCTTAGAGAATTTGCCTGAGATTTTTTTTTTTTGGCCTGTTGCTAGAGGAGGGTGAAAAGATGGAGTCCCCATGAGTCAAAATCAACTATAGGCCAACTAATAATAAGCACAGCAACAGGCTGGGGCTGGGTTGTGGTATTCACATGAAATGTCTGAGCTGTTTGTATTCCTTTACAGATATTCCCTGCAAGTTCTTCTCCATCAAATCCCCCAACCCCAAGTGCTTTCTTGAACAAGATCAAGTAGCTGAGACAATTAAATAGAAACCATCACACCTAATTACTAGGCCTTTACGAGTAATTTAAGGAACACAGGGGGCGCAATGATTAAAGCAGTTGGATGGGAAATGAAAGGCAGTTGAAACCCAATTGTCACTCAGTAGAAGAAAATGTTGCTCTGTTTCTGCTAAGCCTTACAATGTTGGATACACCTGGTTCTGCCCTGTCTCATCACGGCTCTATGAGTTGAAATTAACTTGATGGCAATAGATAAGTAGCCCAAGTAGAGGCTAACCCCCTTTTTTGAATTGTGTCGACTTTGGCAAAATGGACACTAATGCAGTAAGTTTTCATTTTTAGCACCTGAAAAAAGGAGTTACTAAAACACTTAACCCTGATATTCCCTGGGCTGCTAGAGTTGGCGTTCTGTATCCTTCTAGCTCGCATGATGTTTTGAGTGAAACAGGTCTTTCTTTAACCCTGGTGTTGAGTTCAGCACCGATTCCTGGAGACTGTCTACTTAAACCTGAATGAAGACAAATGACCAAGTGAAGCTTTGTAGCATCTTGGAGACCAGATTTATTGTATAAGACATGCTTGAGTGTGAACTCAATCATGAAGAGGGTAGTTACCTAAGGACTTGTTTCTTTTGTTTGTTTTTAGAGTTTCTTTGTGGCTGACCATATCCAAAGCATAGAATGCTCTATTTTGCAAAGTTTTCCTCAAGTAGTGTTTGCTGACATCGATTATCCTCTTCAAGATGTCCATCCATCTTCCCTTCCTTTTCTGAATTGCTCTTCCCCCTGTAGCAAACGGACTGCTTGACGGAGTCATGCTGTATCCCATACAGCCTACGAGCACCAGGACCAAGCTGTAGTTCAACGAGGTCTGGTTCATTGACTTATTGCAGTGATGGCGACCACATCACAGAGGAGCTCCTCATTCAGAAAAGGGAAGGAGGAAGTTACGATAGGATGCTGGAGCAGGATAGGGTTTAATTGAAATTTAAGTGAAGCAATATTTTCATAGACTCAGAGGAGAGGAAACATAAGGTTTGAATGCAAAGGAGGCTGGGATCCTGTTTTCTTGGATAATACCATGTTCCGAGGGATGTGGAAGGTTGTATGCAGACGGAGGTGCAGCACCTGGTCCCTGTATCAAGGCTCTCTCTCTGTGTCAGGGTCCATGGGTTCATCTTTACACATGAAATTGAAAACAGCAGCCCCTCTGATGGTCTGTCGTTTTACAGAGCTCAGCTTCTCTGTGAGTCAGAAAACAGTGAATCCGTCTGACGACACTTTCTATCTCCGCGCATCCCACAGACCCTCTCCCCTGTGGCCAACCCAACTGAAAAGGGGCCACTGGTCAGTCATTCAGCCCTCACTTTCCACTACCTCTCGGCTGTGTGGTGGCCCCAAACCTGGAAGCCCTTGCCCTTCTTCCTAAATATCTCTTCCTGCAATCTGTTTTGTATGGCCCTCCTTTGGCTACACTCTGGATCCACCTCCCTGTGTCTCCATTCAGCTGGGTGTTCCGTGCAGTGGCCTTCTTGTGCTCCTTACCCAGGATTATTTTTTGCTTTTGCCTCAAGATGGTCTTGCCGTTTTTACTGGACTGGCTGGGCACCTCTCCTCCACTTCTCATCTTTACTTGCTATTTTTGTTTCATCGGTTTGTCCAGTCAAGTTCTTGATCTAATTCTCCATGTTTTTCATTTGATACTCAGGAGTTCAGGAGTATCATCTCTGTTTCACCTGGTTTCTCATTTTTGTTGTTGTTGCTGCTGTAGAGCAGTGATTTCCAATCTTCCTAGTGCCGTGACCCTTCAATACAGTTACTCATGTTGTAGTGACAACTCCCCCCCTCAACCATAAATTTGTTTTCATTGCTGTTTCATAGCTGTAATTTTGCTACTGTTCTGAATCAGGCGCCCCACGAAAAGGACCATTCAGTCCGCAAAGGGGTCGTGTGACCCACAGGTTGAGAACTGCTGTTAAAGTGAGACGCTGAACTAGTCAAACATGCCTTCTTAAGCCAGACCACCAAGGCTGTGTGAGCATAGACTGCCCTATCTTTCTCCCATAGCCCAGCTGCTGGGTTCAAACTGCCAGCCTTGGGTTAGTAGTTGAGAGAGTCAGCAGGTGCCACCAGGCATCTCCCATAAGTGGCCTCCCTGTGGGGCAGTTTTCCTCTGTCCCCTAGGAGTGTTAGGGTTCAGAATGGACTCTCGCCAGTTACATGATTTACGTAGAGTGCAAATGCCTTTCCAGGTTTTTAAACTGGTAGGGGATCCTTTGTACGTTGTCCTGTGTGATGAAAGGCTTTCAGCCTGGCTATGCCTCACTTGAGAAGTCAGCCTGGCTGTGCCTCACCCCACCCCCAGCTAATGACAGATTTTCTAGAGAATACTTTGCCAGTGCGAGCTGACTGCTGTCTCCTTCCTTTATGGTGCTGGATATTGTACTAGGTCAGTGGTTCTCAACCTGTGAGCCATGACCCCTTTGGGGAATTGAACAAGTCTTTCACAGGGACCATCAGAGAACACATAAATATCGCACAATATATATTTACATATAGTTTTTGTGATAAGGAGCTATGCTTTAATTACGTTATGTTCAATTTGTAACAACAAAAGTACATCCTGCATATCAGGTGTTCACATTACAATTCATAACAGTAGCCAAATTACAATAGAAATGAAAATAATTTTATGGTTGGAGGTCACCACAACATGAAGAACCGTATTAAAGGATCCCAGCATTAGGAAGGTTGAGAACCACTGCTCTGGGTTCTTTGATTAACAACTAAGATGATTTTGATATAAGTTTTGTCATTGGGGGTCTATTGGTGGGGGGCGTAAGGGAGAAAACCATGGCTGTGGACTGTAATGAGTAGGTACATAATATTGGGAACACTGGGCTGTAGGACGTGGCACTGGAGCTTGTCTGAGTTCAGAGACTTAAGTCAGATTGTCAGCTGACAAGAGAGTGAGCTATCCAGAAAATTTAGTAATTGACAAATAGTAGCTAGATGGCCTGCAGTACCCAAGAATGTGTATATGCAATTCATGCTTTCCTTTAGAGCTTCCAAATCAATTATAGCATGAGTGCTTCTACTTTCTGCAGTGTGTGAGTGCGTTTGGGCAGGTTGGGAGGCAGGTGAGGGGATGAGGGGAGAGAAATCTTAGAAAATTCTTATGACACACTGGGAAATTAGATGCCTTTCCTTAAACAAATAAGCTGATGCCTAGAGCAGCAGGAGCTGACCTAGGGCCATTTTTTTTTCTGCTTTCTGAAATGATTCCCCCAGGGATATTTGTAGTGTCAAAGGGTCTAGAACACCACTGCTTTATAGGCCTACATAGTCTTGAGGAGGTTCGTTCCTCACACAGATACTGTGTACCTGCCCTTTTCTGGGGAACTGGGGATTTTGAGGTGGGAATCACAGACACCTGTTCTCCCAGAGCCTGCTCTTTGTGGGGTGGGGAGTGGGGACCACCACAGGTCCATGGGCCAGTCCTGGCCCTACGTCTTCCACCTCCATTTCAGCAGAGCAGCTACCCTTTCTCTGCCTTCCAAGGTAGGCTTTTACCTAAGTGCTCTTTTAAACAAAGATGTAGCCCATCCTGTAAAGACATTTTGAAAAAAATTAACTCCTTTCTTAATTCTCATATAGTGGGAGGACTTGGAACATAGTAAAAGCTCCAATTTTATCTCAAATACCAAAATCTTATAATTCATAATAAAAAATCTATACTTCAATATTATTAAGACACTACCTCCAAATAACAAGTCATATCTTTGTAGGTACCAGATACTCAAATGAATTCTTATTCATTTATTGCAAGCAACCTTTTCCAATGTTCACAAACTATAACAAGAATATGGATGGGACTTCGAAAATTTGCTGAAGAATGAAATTTAAATATAATGGGCTTTTTCCATAAACTTTACAGAGACCCTCTCCTAAACATATGCATCCTAGTCCCTATGCACTGCTTTCTAGTGAGCATCTTTACTGTGTAAATCGACTAATTTATAAATATATGACATCGTACCTCTTTAAATCATTTTGATTGACTTAGATATTTTCTCATTGTGCTTTTCTTTCTCTTACCTGCTTAATCTTCTGTATTTGCTTTAAAATTGACTACTGTCATTTTAGTGTTTATTATTGGCTCCTCTGCCATGGGCTTGTTTGCGATCTTCCCAGTGCATGCCAGATTGGCCCTTCCAGCAGGAAAAGAAGTGAATTCAGAAGCTGATTGAAAACTCTGGGAGCAGATGTCCATATGACCCCTCCTAGGAGTGGCAGGGTGCAGGTCTGATGTGGTCCCCCAAGATCCTTAGCACAAAGGCAACCAGATCATCTGAGCCAGAAAGAACTATGATCTGAGGGATAGACACTGCTTCAGAAGGGGCTTCTAGAAAGAGAAAGGGGGGGGGGTTAACTTGGGCCCCCCAGAGAAGACGGGATAAAGAGCTTTCACTAGGAGTGTTCAGAAAGAACCCTGATAATCCACCCCCCAAACCCTAAAATCATGAGGATGTGCTAGACCTCTTTGATCCTCCACAAGCCAAGAGGGAGGGGACAGGGCCGGCCCAGGTCCTGTAGGTCCCTGAGTCTAGGGCAGGAAACTCTCGGAGGACAGAGGTGTTACCTCCTGCTCTCCTGCCCCCCTTCCTAGAGGTGGTGGTGGTAGAGACCAGCCTGGGAGTTCTGACTCAACAGCAGGAAACACTGGCCAACCATGTGCCATCCTTACAATTGTTTGTGTGCCTGAGCTTTTTGTTGTAGCCACTGTGTCAGCCAATCTAGTCCGGGGACACCTCCTTTTTCACTGCCCCTTTATTTTATCAAACGCGATGTCTTTCATCAGCATGTTCAGAATACGTGAGATGAAGTCCTTCATTCTTGCTTCCAAGGCGATTTCTAGTTTCTTTTTTTCCCCAAGACAGCTTTGTTTGTTCTTTTGGCAATCCATAGTACTTTCAATATGATTCAATACCGTGGTGATACAAATGCATCAATTCCTCTTCAGTGGTCCTAATTCATATGAGAGGATTAGAAATAGCCTGGCTGATGTCAGGCACCTTTTAACCTTAAAGGCTGCATCCTGGCATTTTAACATGTTAGAGAGATCTTGTGCAGCTTATTTATCCAAGACAATATAGCTTTACAGCTTTTTTCCTCTCAAGCATGACTTGCCCTGGGAAAGTTACATAAAAGCTGGTGCCTCTGTACCTGTGGAGAATCTCATTTAATTGATTCCAAACATCAGGAATTTTTTTAAAGGACTTCCCCTGGGAAGTCTAATATGCAGCCAAGCTAGAGAACCAGCATCATCCGACCCGAAACAACCAATATTATGACCCATACTGCCAGAGAGAAGAAAAGCAGAAAAATGGGACAAACATGAAGTAATGTTGAAATAGCAGAGGGCACATGTTAGCACCTGTTTAAAAACAAACAATGAAATGTACAACTTGCCTCTAGTTCTTAAATGCTTCCTTCCCTCTCCCCCCCCCCCAACTATCATGATTCCAATTCTACCTTATAAATCCAGCTAGACCAGAGGATGTACAGTGGTATAGATAGGAACTGGAAACATAGGGAAGCCAGGGCAGATGAGTCCTTCACCACCAGTGAAGAGAGTGGCAATACCGGCAAGGCGGAGGGAAGGTGGGGTAGAAAGGGGAAGCTGATTAGATGGATCTACATATAATCTACATATTTATCTTTCATTTAAAGATAAATAAACCCAGGGAGACTGACAACAGAAAAGTGGATGAAGGAAAATAGCGAACAATGTAAGATATGACAAAATAATAATTTATAAAATATTAAGCATGCATGAGGGAGAGGGGATCAGGAGGAAGGGGAAAAAATGAGGAGCCAATACCAAGGATTCAAATAGAAAACAAATGTTTTGAGAATGATGGCGGCAACAAATGTACAAATGTACTTGACATACAATGAATGGATGGATGGGTTGTGATAAGAGTTGTATGAGCCCCCAATAAAATGATTAAAACACAATCAAAACTGAATCCATCAGGAGACTGCAATGTGCCTAAATTTTTTTAAAGTTTAACTTTAATTGCATTAATTCATAAGTAAAAAGGAAAGAGAAATGATGACTGCTAGGCTCTAATCTAGTGTCTTGGAAGGTGAAGTTTTTTTTTTTTTAAGTTGTATCTTAAGTCGCAGAGAAAACAATACTAAAAGATAAAAATTGCAAGGGGTAAAAATAAACCTCAGAGGATAGATGCTCGAAATCTAAAATGAAAGCATTTGGAGTTCAAGAAGGTGACAAAAAGGAACAAGTAATAGCAAAGATGATAATTACAGAGTAGACATTCTCTGTTGTCTACTGTAACACAATGTAATGATCTGAAATGTAATATTATGTAGAAAGTGCTCAAGTTATGATAAATTGTACAAAATTGCTCTGTGCTAAAGATAGAGCTGGATCAACAAATTAAAAGGTCTTAGTAAGGTCACTTGATGAGCAAAGTCCACATCTAGACCTATTCTGGGGCAGTTCCAAGTTCTCTTCTAAATTTAGAGGGTCCCTGAATTCTGGTATGTTTCTGGGTTCTCTTCTGAAGATATAGTGAGTATCGGTGTGAAGGAAGTTTCCATATTCAAGTGTCTGAGAATCTGTGAACAAATACATCTAATGTACACGAGTAAAGTATAGGAAATTTTACTTCAAAAGCTTCTCAAACGATTATGCAGAATGTGTAAATCCAAATTTTGCAAATTGGGTGATAGACTGGATACCCCACCCTCCTGTCAGTCCAAGGGTCAAAGGTTAAGTGATAGAAAGACTGAAGAAATATTTAAAATGAGATTTCCAGCAAAATATATACTTAGATTCTAGAGGTAGAACCCATCCTAGGGAAGTCTTCTTTCAACATATTGATCATATTATGATGTCACACTAGGTGATTACATTATACAATGTTTGGTTTAAGACCATTACTGATAGCTCCCAACTTACAAAGTGTTCCACTTTGATAAATTGTACATGCAACTACCTGATATTTTTTAGACCCTAGTAATAAGTATTGCATACAAGGATAAAATATATATTTTAAGTGTATACAATGGGGCTTCCAAAAGCTTGTGGAAAAATCCCACTCACTTTTCATTCTATTTGTCCATGAATTTTTGAAGCTTCCTCATATGTAATGTTTATAACCTCTCAAAATGAATTAATATCATATGTAAAGATCATATTTTATTTAAAGATAAATAAAAGAAAGCAATAATAATGAAACCTAAATGTGAGTTGTTCAACCTATCAGAACTGACTTGTGATGTAGTGTTGAGAATGGAACACCATCATCAGTCAGGAACTACCTGTGTATTCTATTAGATTATATTGTAGAAAGTAAACAGCAATGTTCCTGGTCAATAGATTTCATCACACTTAATTATTCCACAACAGAAACTAGATTAATATTTGGCCAGACAACTGACAACTATAACCAGACCAAGTTGACCCATAAAAGTAACCATTGTAGGGCTATCCACACACTCCTGAGAGAAATGGATTAAAATCTTAGAATCCTTCTCCTGACTTCTATCATTTGCCTGCCCACGTGAATGATATTTGAGGGTATGCAGAAACTCACAGGGCATCATCAACTTATCTCATCTTGGCATAGATACTATGCACACAGTAGGTGGGCCAGAAAAAAAAGACTTCGAGATAGGAAAAAATGAACTATCAGCAATGAGTCTTACCAAGTAGAACAGTAAAATAGCTGAGTCATTGCAAGAGAATATTAAGCAGGACATTTTATTGATGACATTATCTCCACCCCCCCCCAAGTGATTATGGAAAAAGACCTCTATCTGTGTGTGAGGAAAGGCCATCAAGGAGATGGCTGGACCCAGGGACCATAAAAGTGGGCTTGAACATAGAAACTGTGAGAACGAGGAGGCCCAGGCAATGTTTTGTTTGTGTGCATAAAATCATTAGGAGTTAAAACCGATTGGATAGGATCTACAAGGCACACGCACACGTGTGTGTGTGTCTAGTTGTTGCAGCAGTTAAGCATTTAGCTGCTAATTGAACCTAGCCAGCAATTCCACAGGAGATCAGCATAAATACATTGCCCTTAAATTGTCCCACAAGTTGTCCCCACCACCACCACCACCACCACCACAAACACGCACAAATGAAGCAAGTTGAGCATGCTGCTGTCCATGTCGTCAGCTTTCTATTCTTATAAAGAGTCAGAGCCTCAGAAACCCACAGGGACCACCCTGCTCTGCACTATGGCTCGAACCCACTTTCTGGGCGCTGTGAGTTTGAATTTTGAGGGGAGTTGATGCAAAAGGAGCCTAGGGGGGGCATGGGTGACTCATTGGTCGGCTAAATGCAAAACCAGCCATTCAAAGCTTTCATCATTTCTGCCTATGAAAGTTGAGACTTTCTGCTCCTGTAATAGTTTACAGCCTTAGAAACCCCAAGGGCAGGTCTGCACTGTGCTATAAGGTCACTCACTATACGTTGGATTTGACTCACTGGTAGTGAATTTCTTTTTGTTTTTGTTTTGTCTTATTAGTGTTTAAGCATAGACAATAGTTTGTGCTCATCTACTAACCCCAGGATTGGCAGTTTGAACACACCCAGTGGTAAAATGAAGACATGGAAATCTACTTCCCTTGAGATTATAGCCCCTCCCCAAACAATTCTATGTAGCAGTTCTGTATAATACAGAGGATCTGCATGAATATGAGCCTATGTGATACGATACGAATTTCTATGAAAATTGAAGGCATCTCTGTGGTTTAGTGCCCAGCTGCTAACCCAACATTTGTTTCCGTAAAGATGACAGCATTCAAAATCATTTGGTAGCTATGCTGCCCTCTCCTATAGGGTTGCTAAGACGCAGAATAATGACAGAAATTCCACAGTTGCACCACACACCAAAAAAAATACACACAATAAGAAGACAATGACATTTCTAGATAGATAGTATATATACCAAAGCTAGTAGCCTTTCCTTCTTGTGACATGTTCTATAAATTAAAGCAAATAATTTTGATTAGTGACAAAACTATATAACACTTAGTGGTAACAGTAAAGGTATAAGATTGTATTTTTTAAAAATGAAAATTTCATGATATAAAATTACATTTGAAGAAATGGATTGACATTTCTTGTCCTTAGATAGAAGATTTAGTATTGTGCAAATATCAAGTTGCTCAAAATAAATATACAGACTTAAAGCCTTTTCATTTCCTTTCTCAACAGGGTTATTTTCAAAATTGGATGAAATAACTGTAAAGTTTATGTGGGAGAATATGTATCTAAGAATAACAAAGTTTACAGAAGGAGGTTGACTTACCCAATCAAAATATTCTCTAAGTACACTATCATAAGTTCATTGTAATCCAAGTATATTGTATTAAGAATAGCCAAATAAATTCAGGGGATGGGGATGACTATCTAGCAATATCTTCTTGTGTAAAACAGAATTTAAAATATGATGTGGCAATTCATGAGAAAAATTACTATTTATTAGATAGCATTCACACAGCAGAAGGAAGGAAGAAGGACTTCTCCCCTTATATAATGCAACAGAAATATGTACAAAAGAGACAAAAAACTTAGTGAGGAAAAATAAAAGTCTAAAGGCCAGAGAGAACTTTCATCCAAACAGTAAATATACAAATGGTAATTAAAAAAAAGAAAAGTGTTTGATTTTTGTGAAGTTTTTGTATATGGCAAAAGAAATCATCAATAAAGTCAATAGATCAAAATGATTTGCTCTCACAAATTTACTACAAATGATAGTTCATAGCAATAAGATGAAAAAGCTTCTTAGGAATAAATGACAACTGAATAGAATAATTAGCTAATACGTGAATAGACAGTTCACCTAAGAGCAAATTAAAAAACAATTGCAATTTAAAAATGACTTTAATATTTTGCCATGAACCTGAGGGAAAAGGTTTTCTTAATACATAAATTCTACCCAACTGTTGTGGCCAAATCCATTAAAATTAAATATACTTTATCTTTGATTCAGCTTTCCCATACCTGGACTCCACCCCAGAGACTAAAGGCACTATTTTTTTCCATTCAAAAGTCACTATTAATTGTGAACATTTTATAAGAGTGATTTGGGGTGCATTATTTGTAATAGCATAAATCTGAAAACAATGTGCTATCAGAATGGAAATGGCTGGATAAATTGCAGTAAAGCCACACCTAAGCATATTTTATAATCCCCAAATGAATGATTTAGAGCTTGTGTTTTTAAAAGTAGGTGACACCACAACCTGGGGTGGCTGAGATGATTCAGGGGGATTGTAAAATAGATTCCTACACTTTATCCTTGGTTTTGGTTACAGTATAAAAGTTTTTCTTTGCCAGCGGGACACTGAGTAATTTTTTTTCTAAAAAAGGGGCATTAGGTAAAATGAATCTAGAAACTATAATTGAGCAACTGTAGAGCAATTCCAGATTACCAATGACAAAAGGAAAGTATTGCAGTTGAATTGATTCCAGTTCATATTGTGATCCTATAGGGTAGAGTCGAACTTCCCCATAGGGTTTCCAAAAGTTATCTTTACAGAAAAAGACGGCTACCTCGCTCCCGTAGCATGCCTGGTGAGTTTCAAACTATCCATCTTACCTTTGGACCCCGGAGCTTAACCACTGTTTCATGAGAGCTTCTCTACCAGATCTTCTCACACTCCACAATAACCACTGGCATCAAATTCACTGAGACCCTATAGGAAATGCTGAACTACCCTGTAAGGCTTACGAGACTATAAGTCCTCACCAAAACAGTTTGTCATGAAAGAAGAACATGGAGTCGCTGGTGGGTTTGAATTTTCAACCTTTTTGTTAGCAGCTAATGGCTTAATCTCTGTGCCACCAGCAGATGTGGGGATGGCATTTCATAGAATGAGATTACAGTTGAATGAGATTTTCAAGCTACCAAAAACTAATTTTCCACTTTTGAGCAGCATATCAACAAAATCAAAACCATAGCGATGTAAGACTCCCTGTGTACTGTTTGTATGTATCTAGGTAGTTGTGTAAGTATTTATATCTGTAGAATTATAAATGTGAAGAAAAATAAGCAAAATATTCTGAGTTGTAGGACCAGTTTTTAACATTTGGTGGGAGCAAAGTCAGGAGGGGGTATGGATATGAGACCCAGTATAAAGGAAAAAGGTGAGGAATTAGGCAGTGGAATCGTACAAGATAAAGAAACAAAAAAGTCAACTATTCAAAATGGTGTACTTCAAAAATTATTATTGCATTTATGAATTTGTGTAAAATTAAGCAAAAACATTAGATTACCTTAATCATCTTTTTTTTACTTCTAATTTCAAGATAAATTAAGGTTACATACTTCCTTACTCCTAAAATAATTGAAATAGCTAAGAAATACGTAACAATGTAGAACACTTGGCAAAAAAAAGCATGGAAGACTGACATCAAGTGACGTAAGACTTTTAGGAATGTATAGAAGTTCTGGAACGGATGGGATCAGATAGAAAAAAGATCCCCTCAGTACTAAGAGGCCCTTGATGTAACACAGATAGTGGAGGCATCTACATAAAACATAACCTGGTAAGTCAGTCGGCTCATCCAAAAGACTTTTATGCATCTTTGGAATTCAGATCATAGAGATGAGAGCGCAGTAAGGAGAGTCTTGGAAATGGTACATGTGATAGTAACATAATCAGTAGTCAATGTGAGACTGAAGAGTGAAGGGACGGAGGTTATCTTGTCAATTTTATTATCGCTTGACCTCATTTGGAGGCGCTAAGAAAATAAATAGCTTGATGGAGGTGGGACCCACATTCATTCTCCATGAGACCTTCATATTGCAAGGACACATGGAGCTATATAAGAGCCCTGGAGCTGAAGGAACCATGTGGTAACCCCTGCTAGCACTGAGATGCTTCCACTGCCACTGGTTCCACAACACTTTCCACTCAGTAGCCAGGCATTCGACCTCATTGTGTACCTGAGTCTGAAGAGGAATTTATAAATTAGTATGGGACATAGGAGATAACATCGGACTTATCGACTTGATCCGAAATGAGCTGGCAGGTTTTCTCAGTATTCAATTGCTCTTGTATGTAAAGCTCTTTCTTATGCACATATGAGTATCTATGAAGTTGTTTCTGTAGTCTATCTGGATTAACACAGTACATAATGGTGATAAAAAGAAGAATCTTGGGGCTGAGCCCCAGTGGTGTAAATGGTTGAGTGCGGGACTGCTTGGCGGTTCAAAGCCAGCAGCGGCTGTCAGGAGCAGCAGTGGGTAGTGCCCACGACCACCACAGGCAGTGATGCCAAAAAAAAAAAAAAAAAAAGAAGAGTCTTGGAATAAGACATCTCAGGATTCTGCATTCTTCATGTAGCCTGTTGGTTGACTTTTCTCGCTGAAGGCTGCTTATAAAATAACTGGGAGGTACACTACAGTGGCCTTGAAGACATTAAATGCTCCTTTGATGAATATTTAGAATAGGGAAAACTATTGCAAGCCATCAAGTCTGTACTCAATCGAATATTATAAAGCACATGAGCCATGAGACATTTGGATCTCGAAGCAGTTAAAAACATGTAAACATTAAGCATGTGCCATATTTGTCAGGTCCTAAGACACTCCTTTTTCCCAAAAGTGAATGAAAGGTGAGGTGTGTCTTATGATCTGAAGGTGTGGTACCCCAGAACATTTGTTTATGATCCCATGCATCTGCTTCCTGTCTCTGCGGTTTGTATCCTGTGGATTGCTATGTGTTTGGGGGACGTTCCGCCTCCTGAAATCTTGCTGTCAGGTCACATGATTGGCACAGTGCACACCTCTCCTCATTTGTTAATGAAAGTGATGATGGTTCTTAACACCACTGTTGAATACTATTAAATTCTTACTTGTTAAATAATTACTTTACTTTACCGAATTTTACTTTATTTTAATAAATATTTTAGCGCTGAGCCCCAGTGGCGTAAGGAGTGCGGGACTGCAGCCCACGGGCTTGGCGGTTCAAATCCAGCAGCAGCTCTCAGGAGGAGCACTGAGTAGCGCCCACGACCACCAGAGGCAGTGATGAAAAAAATAAATAACTATTTTAGTATACTGGCATTATTTGGTTCAGAATATTTTCCTCTTTTCCTGCTCTAAAAACTGGGTGCATCTTATGGTCCAAAAATATGGTATATTTGTCTACATATATGCACATGTTTACACACATACATAAACTTATTAATATGTTATATGTATATAACAGGCTGTTATATCAGTTTCTTAGAACTTCCATGATAGCACCGTGTACACTGGTGGCTTCACACAACAGATATTTATTCTCTCATAGTTTTGGAAGGCTAGGCTTCTGATCAGGGCCGCCGGTAGCTCTGGTATTCCTTGACTTTTAACTGCATCTCTGCATTGCTATCTACTGTCTGCCTCTGTAGTCTGCTTCTCATCTTCATAAGGACAGATGAACTGGCATCCACTCTACTGTAGTATGACCTCATTTTAGCTTACCTGTTCACACCTGCACTCCCAACTGCTGAGTCCACTCTGACTTACAGTGGCC
>PVJH01000895.1:0-251380 GCA_004026705.1 Nesogale talazaci
AAAAAAAAAAAAGATAGAGCATCTGTGGTCTTAAAGGCTTAAAAGTAAAATAAGCAGTCATCTAGCTCAGAAGCAACAAAGTCCACATGGAAGGAGCACACCAGCCTGTGTGACCATGAGAGGTCAAGGGACTCTATTAGCAATCATCAAAGAACAAAAATCATACCATTGTATGTTCACCTTCCTGATGTGACAGTTGAAGACAAATGTGTGCATAAACAAATGTGGAGAAGGAATCTGATGGTGCCTGGCTATCAAAAAATATAGCATCTGGAGTCTTAAAGGTTTGAAGATAATCAAGTGGCCATCTATCTGAGAAGCAGCAAATCCCACATGGAAGAAGCACACCAGCTTGTGTGATCATGAAGTGCTGATGGGATTAGGTATAAGGCATTATGACCCAGAACAAAAAATTTTATCAATGTGAATGAGGAGGTATACCGAGAGGGGACCCAAAGCCTACATATAGACAATTGAATATCCTCTTATGGAAGGGCCATGAGAAAGAGATGAGTCAATCAGGGTGCGGTATAGCCCCCATGACCCATGAAGCGTGCAACTTTCCTCTAGTTCTTTAATGCTTTCCCACCACTATCATGGCCCCAATTCTATCTTACAAATCCAGCTAGGCCAAAGCATGCACACTGGTACACATAAGAGCTGGAAAAGATAGGGAATCTAGGGCAGATAAACTCCTCGGTACTAATAATGAGAATAGAGGTCGCAGGGAGGAAAGGGGGAGGTGAAGGGAGAAAGAGAGAACAGATCACAATGAACTACATATTACCCTCTCCCAGGGGAATAGACAACAGAAAATTGGGTGAAGGGAGGCAGCAGTCAGTGTAAGACATGAAAAAAAAATATGAATTTTCAAAGGTTCATTGGGGAGTGTGGCAGTGATTGAAATGATACCAAGCTCTCAAGGAGAAAAAAAGTGTGTTGAAAATAATAATGGCAATATATGTACAAATGTGCTGGACACAATGGATGAATGTATGGATTGTGATAAGAGTTGTATGAGACCTCAATAAGTGATATTTTTTAAAAGTTATATACTAAAAATAATACAACATTTTATAGGAAAGAGGATCCTGAGGGCCTCACTACAATCTCCTCTGCTCTCTTTCAGACAGGAAACCAATGTTTAATACTTCCAGACACAAACCTGTGATACAATCTTAGGAACTTTGGTAAATAATACTTGGTCCCCAATGAAAAACTAATATTCTTTTCAATATGTTAAACTCTGAGTGAATTTACCTTAAAAATTGTAGTTTATCTTACAATAGCAAGCCATCTGCCATCATCCAAAGCTCTGAACAGAACCTGATGATATGTTAAAAGTTATTATAATTTAAATACTGTAATAAAACCTATTCATCTGGTCCTAAGAATATCACAGAAAAAAAATATGATGGCAAATATGTTTATAGCTCCACCCCAGTTTATATATATATATATATATATATATGCCTCTAGGTATATTAAAATGTATCTATAAGAGCTGAGGATAGATCCAGTAACTTTATGGATCTGTCTCTAATAATTTTGAAAAATAATGGAGGAGTGTTCTCCTGAGAAAAAAAATTAACAGTTTTTTTTTTGCCAATTTTCATTAAATTGGGTTCTTTGGGGGGGGGGCATCACTGCCCTCTGGTGGGAGTGGGAGGCCCAGCCTTGCTCCTGGAGAGCTGCTGCTGGATTTGAACCGTCAAGGCAGTGGGCCACAGTCCCGTATTCAACCACTATGCCACTGAGGCTCAGCCCTAAATTAGGTTCTTATAGATTAAAGAAAACAACATACTTCTTTTGTAAAGGACAAATAGTCTATGAGTCTATTGGTATAAAGAAAAACACCAATTAAACAAACCCCAGAGGTCAATTCCAAAACAAAGGGGTAGAATGTATGCCTACTGGCCACGAATAATGCATCAGCCCCCTATACGCATCCATTCATCAACTCCTTTATCTGCAGTTCATAAGAACTACTTTGAAAAAGGAGACCTCAGGGTCGTTCCTTCAAAGAAGTGGAAAAGGTAGAAGACTTGGTACTTTTAGCAATGCTGAGACAAGGTTTAAGCATATCAACAGACACTCCATAGCTATGAGAGAAGAATCTTACTGAAAAATAGTTTAAGCGAAGGGAAGTCATTTATATTTCTGTGAGTTGGTAAATAGGAAAGAGCAACCGAGCATCATTCAGGGAAGTTCAGCCATAATTATAGGGAACTCAAGCGAAAATATAACCCTGTTCTATATTCCTAGGTATACACTTTTAAAATACTACTTTTAAAATTATTTCAAATTATGTTCTACCCAACCCTGAGAGAACCATGTCATGGACTAAGCACTGTGATGACCTTACACATTGGCCTTTTGAGAATGCAGCATTCCCCAAGAACTACACCAAATGGACTTGATGTGGAAACTTAACTGACTGAATTGAATCCTACTTCAAAATCACCTGTAGCCCTTGGACTTAGAACCAAAATTCCTTGATGAGAGAGGAAGTAAAAGACAGACAGTGGAAATCATGGTCATTGAAATTTGGTTGGCATTCCTGCATTAGCAAGTGTCCAATAAGACAGGACCCATAATCACCATATATCAACTGACTCAATGGCCTCTTTTCATTAATATGACGTGTTTAATCTGATAGGCAAATCTGTCCTTGTAAGGAAAGTTATAGGAGAATTTCCCTTGGCAAAAATCCCCATAATCAATGCAAATACAGTTCAATCATTTAAAAATTCAATCTGTACAAAGCAGCAACTCACATATTGAAATTCACAGATGGACTATGCTCACATAAACTCCCTTTTTCAACTGCACGTTGAATTGTGTGCTATTGAATGAATTATTGATGCTATTGATAGAATCTCCTTACAGTCCAGGGGGATGATCAAGATGTTTTCCCCCATTGTTATAAAATGATAATATAACCACTGAAGTAAGCAAGAGCCATTCCTAGATAAGACAGTCATAGATAACCCATAGATAAGAACATGGATCCTGAGATCTTCACATATACTCAAGTATAAGCCTATCTGAGTAAAAGCTGAAGCACCTAATTTTATCACAAAAACCTGGGAAAATGTATTGACTTGAGTATAAGCCTAGGGTGGGAAATGCAGCAGCTACTGGAAAATTTCAAAATAAAAATAACTATCAGTAAAATTACATTAATTGAGGCATCAGTAGAGTAAATGTTTTTGAATATTTATTTCTTAAAAAACCATAAACTAGCTCTGTAAGTGGAAAAGAGCATCAACAAAACAATATGATATCAATAATATTGTTTAAATAGTTTAAATAATATTGTTTATAAGTAAAAAACAACCTTATCTCCATCGAAAACCAAGCTACAACACGAGCGTTAAAGTCCTTCAAAACTGAATTCCTCATCATCACCTGTATGTCTAAACAGAGCTTCAGTTTTAGCTGGTGTGAGGTTACCACCATAGACATTGTCATTGTCACTGAATTCACGGTCATCACCATCAAGGCTGCTGTTCTCATACAAAGTGCTATCATCACTGCCATCCATAGCATTACTAATGCCATATTACTTGAAGGTGTGTTGAATCATGTTTTCTGAATCTCTTCCTGCTTTGCTAGCAATTCTATATCTGGCTTCACCAGATTTCCAACTTTGGTCAGTTGAGCTTGACCATTCATACCTCAACTTTCACACATGGTCTTTGAAAGGTTTATTCAAACACATATTCAGGGACCACAATACAGATGTAAGCCCACCTGGAATAATGCCCTAAGTAACTTGAAAACACTTTGTCGTTTTTTTTTTTCATGTCGTCAGATGTGTGGACTCTGAATAGATCTCAAACTAGCAATTATAGTTTTTTTCTTTAAGACTGCTCCTGGTCATCCATTCCAACTTTCTTCCAGCCATTTTTTTTGTCACGTCTTCATTGTTTAAGATGTGTGCACACTGTATTTTTGGTGGGAATTTGACTTTTTAGGCAAGATCTTTCTTTCTTTTTAAAATAACGACAGACCACAGCTCAGTTTCATTAGCCAAGCATGATCAAATGACTGTGAAATGTGTTTTGTTTTGTTCATTTCTTGTGGTTCTGAGTAAAAGCATTTTGCTTCCCAAACTTGCCACAGTTCTGTTTCTTGAAAGA
Source organism: Nesogale talazaci (assembly GCA_004026705.1). Taxonomy (NCBI): domain Eukaryota; kingdom Metazoa; phylum Chordata; class Mammalia; order Afrosoricida; family Tenrecidae; genus Nesogale; species Nesogale talazaci. Next base: position 4,146 of record PVJH01000895.1, read on the forward strand.
TCAAAGGTCATAGGTGTTTCATCTCTAGTTCCAATATCTCCCAGGTCATAGTTATGGATCCTTCCTTGTTCCATGATGGATAAATGGACTGACATCACTTTTTCATAAAGATCTTTTGACAATTTTTGTGAAATCTTTGTTTTATGTGCAAACATACAGCAAACCTATTCATATAGCAGGTACCCCATCTGCTGATACAAAAATATTTTGAATGTGTGGTGCGTTTAATTTGTTATCTTTAGTCATTTGAAGAGCATGTAAGTGAATTCTCATGCATTTTATGCTGTAACCATTTTGATAACGCTCCATAACCCATTTATGCAAAAACCACGCTAAACCACATTGAGCTTTTTTGCCTTTGGAATCTTTTCCATGTCAGCATTCATTTTCCATCACTTCCTCACTTGTTTTTCATCAACACAAAATTCCCTACTTGCAATACTGTTATTGCTTTCTTTTGCTCTTGACACAACCCTAAATTTGAAACCATCTTTTGTAGGACCTGTGTTTTTGCTTTGGTCCAGGATTAGAAGTATTGATATCCATTTCTGACAGGATAAAAAAAAGACTGTGAAAAAGAATTCCATACCACGGTGGTTGAATTCTCAAAATATTCTGTAACTCTTACTCCAAAAATAAGCCCTAATTTTAGTTCTTGAAAGAGATCAATTTACAGTTAAAATTGTGGTGTCCAGGCAACTACTGGAGTACATATAAGCAATTAATATCAATTGGCAATAGAATTAAGACAGGTAGACTTCACTATAGAAAACAGGTACCCTTCAAAAGAATTGCACTCAAAGACACCATGAGACCCAAAACATGCTGGATCGATCACCAGGGGAACCAACAGTAATTCAGGGTTTGGAGAGTTTGGTATGACAATATTCCAGAATGTGATGACATGACTATATGTTTGCATAGAGGAAACTTGTTAGAGCTCATACTATGCACTGTGTTACTGCATGCACCGCATTACTACATATGCTGCCATACTGCTTGGACACAATGCAATGTGGATAGTGTGAGGTCTGACACATACTGATGATATTCCAGAATGGGATGACATGGCTGTTTGCAGACAGCAGCCTGTGTTAGGGCTCATAATATACATACATGCTGCATTGTGTACGGGCTATGTTACTGCATATGCAGCATTACTGCATATGTATGGGAAGTGCTAACACAACACAATGTGTACACAATACAGCACGTACATATATGAAGAGCCCTGACACAGGCTGCTCTTTGCAAGCATAGTCAACACTGGCTCCAGATAGGGGTTAAAAAGATAATGAAAATTAAAATATAGTAGACTAATTACTACAAATAAACATATTCTATATCCAAGACTAGATATCTACCAGTACTTGTGTTCAGCAATGCTTGGGTGGAGCAAGCACTAGTAAGACTGTAAATGCTACAACATTGGTCACTGGAGAAGAGAGGGAGAAGAGCAGCGGCATGTGACATTTCTCTGGCAAGGAGGTGGTGTGCCCCAGGTACCAGCACACAGTGGTGGGCAGGTTCTTGCCCAGTGCAGCACGTACAACACAGAAGCTGCCAGTATACAGGAGAAAAGAAGAGTGGTGGTATTAGCAGTCACTGGACCATCCACAGAGGCTGCAGGCACCTGCAAGTGATTTTCAAGTGCCTACAAATGAGTGGGAGAGACCAGAGAACACCCACAATGCACCAGAGAACAGATAAGTGAGGCTCCTTACTCTAGTATAAGCTGAGAAGAGCTTATTCAGCAAAAAAAAAAAATGTGCTGACAAACTCAGTTTATACACGTAGCTGAAGTTTACAGTGATCTGGCTCCAATTCGAGAACTGTTGATTATTCTTATAATGGTCCTGCTCAATGCTCCACTTCACAAAGAGGTCACTGAGAATATGGGTGCTACATCAAAGAGTGGTGAGGGAAGCAAATTGGTGGTTATCAATGGGAATAATGTCTGGAGTCTTAAAGGCTTGTATTCAAACAGGCAGCTATCTAAGTGGGGCATCAACTATGTCCAGATGAAAGAGGCATATCAGCTTGTGTGATCCAAAGGTAACAACAGCAAAATCCAAATAGAATGAAGGGAAATGTATTAGAGTTTAAATTGTGAACACAAATCCATCTTCAGTTTAGCTAGTAGGATTAAGCTTCTGGCAGATCTTCTCAGGATGTAGTTGAAGTATGCAAATGGATAGATATTATTGTAAACATGATTATGGGAATGGAACAAGATTATATGATACTCGGTCATTGACCTCCCTCTTGAACCAACCTGAATTTTCTCTTGGTTTAGGCATTTCTCACTTGCTCCAGAACTGTACATTTCTCTCTAGCTTATTTTAATATTGCTTGTGGTCTTTCTTTCTTAGTCTTTATTTTTAATAATTACTTATCTTTCATTTTGATTTTTATTGTTTAAGTTATGATTTATCAGCTTATGGAGCACAGAAATATAAGGACAATAACTGATTCCATGGTTTATCAGGGATAGATGTAAGGGGAGGAAATTGAGAACCAAATCATGGATGCAAGAGTAGGAAGAGTACTCTAAATCTGATTGTGATAATGTCTATACAACTGTTTTAGAAAGCATATTAATGATGGAAGATATGGTGTGTGAATTCTATATCATAAAACCATAAAAAGAAATAAAAAGAAGAATGAATACATTGGAGTTTTCTTAAAAGAACAAAAACCAAAAAAACACTCCTGTTGATCAGTCAGCATCCATGGTGAGTGTAGTAATTGAGTGCAGTGTTGCATGTGCCACAATAACCTCCATTTTAAACTACTTAATTCTGCCTTCACTTTAACCTTGTAGAAACTTTTCTACCTCTTGCAATCAATGTTAAATTAGGGAAGCCCCCCTCCCTTTCAGTAACCTCACTACCTTCTTTTAAAAATACAAGCTAAGGTTGATCATTTCTGAGAGCTTTAATTCCTAGTTATATTACAGTTGAACTAATTTTTTTGAGAAATGTATCAATCACCAGGGGACAAGTAGCAGACAAAGCTACGGAGGGATGGGACACAGCAGTGATGCTTAATGTCTCCAAATAGCAGCTTTGTACTTTATTTTCAATAGCCCAGAAAAGTAGAATGTATGCAGTAGTCAATGCATAGATAAACAATACAGGAATAGTAGAGGAGGGCACACACAGAATTAAACAATAGACTAGATAGCTACACATTTTAACAGCCAAACTTATTTGCGAGGTTACCACCAGGTAGAGGCATGTGAGGGAGTTCAACTTTACAAGGGGTGGCAATGATTTTAGTCTGCATTCTGAGTGTAGTATTTATCTTTCACATGTAGAAGAGGAAAAAGAATGGGTTGCACCAAGGTGATGAACACAGGAGATGATCAACTTTTTGAAGTCTCCTGGAGAAGAAAAATGAAATGATAACCAACAAAAATCCAGAACTATCAGTTTAAAGAATTCCTATGTCTGCTTTCTTAAGGCTAGTTAAAGGACTGGATAAGTATCTATGTGAACTCTTCAACCTCTAATTAGCAGGAGGAAATGTGTCAGTGTCAGAAGTCAAAGAGCATTTTTTAAGAGAGTTATAGCCACAAAGAGAACCCTGTCTTTCTCCTGTTTTCAGTCAGTCCTAAAGCCCACTTCAGTACTCTATATTTCTAACAGCTAAATGATTTAGGTAGCCAAGAAATTCTAGAAAAAGTATCAAGAGAGAGAGGGTTTACAGAAAGAGGGATACAACCACACATGCAACATACATGCACACACACATGCACTTGGACACACAAATTAGAAAGCTTGGCTTAAAAGGTTCCTCAGTGCTAGAACATATAAGAAGAAAAGGGGGTGAGGGGAGTATCTCTTTTCTTCCCTTTCATTTCAGATGAACCAATCCCTTCTTGACTTTTAACACAATAAGACATATGAAAGTACTTTTCTGATGGTAGAAAATTGGGAAGGACCAAAAGGAAAAAGTGCTTAATAAAACTTAAATGGAATCCAAGGGGAGAGTATGTTTGGCACTGTTTCTAATGGGGCACATTATACCTAGTTTCTAGTTAGCCCATGGTGACCCAGACTATGTGCTATATAGACCACTGAGATCTTAGAACTCGTGTTTTTGAGGCACATGACATCCTTCAGAAGCCACAACAGAAGGACTCAAGGTGTAATCCCCACTAATTGAACTGAGTTCTACCATAAAATTACCCATTGTTCTTGGACTAAGGCCGAAAATGCATAGTGTGCAAAATAGCACAAGACAGCTGTACCAAAGGTATAGAACTGGCTGTTGTCAGACAGCCATATACTTACTACTTCACCACTTTTATTAAGATATGTATTAATCTGGTAAACCTGATTGTGCCACATTATCAAAAGTTTTGCCTTACTCTCTATCCCTATTATTGTGTAAATAGTGACTAGACACTTAATTTAACCTGTACAAGTCAATAATTCATGTAATATAGTTTAAAACCAGGCTATACTTGTATAATCTGTTTTTCTCAACTTTGTTCTAAATTCTTTATCATTGGGTAAATTAATGACACTAAAAGCAGAATGACCTTATAGTGCAGGAAGATGATTGATCATTTCTCTAGCATAAAATGATAATGATGCCTCTAAGGAGAAAAAGAGATTTATAAACTATAATAAATTAACAGATTTTGCATATATGAATATATGAATGACTATATGAATGGGCTTGCACTTAATCCTAGCCCCAATATAAGAACAACCAGTGCATGTGACATCGTTCTGCTTGATACACTCACCCTCAGAAAGAGAAAACTGAATATACAGATATTGCAGCAAATTGTAGTGAAAACACTTGATGCCTGAAAGAGTAGTGTCTGGGGTCTTATCTTTAGTGTCTAAAGGCTTATCTTTAAATAAGCAACCTACTAAGTGAGGTGTCAACTAAGTCCATGTGGAAGATGCAAATAAATCTATGTGATTTAAGAATTGTACATAATATAATCCACATCTGAAGGAGAGAATGGTATCAAGGCTTAAATTGTGAGGACCTGATTTGCAGAAGGCTATGGAAAACAGTAAAAGCCCAAAATCCATGTGCAGAATCTAAACATAGTTATAAACTAAGGAGGAATTGGCTCTCCACTTCGAAGAAAGAAGTAACAGAAAACCTTACGTATAGCATGGAAGCATTGTCAGACACTAAATACCTAATCAAAGGAAGCAGAACATAGTTCTGTCAGAAGATGGGGCCCTTAGATGGGTGAGCACTCAAAATGGGAATGAGGAGGAACTGATTTTTTTTTGGAGTCTACCATGGTGATATGAGTTGGGTGAAGCATGAGGGAGTGGAGTCTTCAGCATCATTATCTGCTGAGAAGCATGACTCAATGTAAAGAGAAACAGTTGGAAGAATTTTCTAGTGCACAGAATTTGGAAATGTGCAAAGTATGAATTTAGGAAAGTTTTAAGTGTTCAAAATGAAATGAATTGATATTCTAGGCATTAGGGCGATGAAATGAACTTGTATGGGCTATTCTGAATCAGAAAGTCATGTGATTTACTCTGCTGGGAAAAGAATGGCATACATTTATTGTCAGAAAGGATCTTGTTAGTCCATCCATCATGAAGTGCAGTGCTATCTGTGATAGAATTAGACATATCTGCCTTCAAGGACTTCCAGTCAACACAAATATTACTCAGATTTATGCACCAACTACAAAAGATGATTAAAAATTAAAGAATTTTACCAATGACTTCAGTCTGAAATTAATCAAATATGCAATCAAAATGCATGGATAATTATTGCTAATTGGAATCATTGCACAACTTGGAAACAAATAGTTTGAAAATATGTTCTCAGTGATAGAAATTACAGAACTTTGCAAAACTAATGACTTTGTCATAGCAAATGCCTTTTCTTTCATCAACATCAAAGACAATGATACTGCATGGGCCATAATAAACTGTAGATAATTTTGAGAAGAATGGGAATCCAGAACATTCCTTGTACTCATGAAGAAATTGTATATGGATCAAGAGGCAGTTGAGCAAACTAAACAAAGAAATACTCAATGGTTTATATTCAGGAAAGCTGTGAGATAGTTTTGTAGTCTCTCACCACATTCATTCAATCTCTATGTTGAGCAAATCAGTAAACAACTTTATGTTAGTCCGGGTAGGCTAGAGGAGCAAATTCCATAGGCACGCACATGGAGCTAAGAAAAGGTTTATATACAAGGGGAAGGGGACATTGATAAAGCATCCTAGGCCAATCCAGTTCAAAGTCATAAGTACGATATTAGTCCATATGCCCAATATCAGTCTATAAAGTCTCCTTCTGACTCATGAAGTTACAGGCCAGTGGGTGGAAAATCCTGGCACCAGCAGGGATCCCCTCATGGCTCCTTGTTTCCAGGGCTCAGGGTCCATCAACAGCATCCAGTGGTGGTAGAAGCAACTCAGCACTAGCAGGGGTCTCCAGGTGGCTTCTCCAACTTCAGAGATCTGGTTCCATCATGGCAAGACCATGTGGCTTCTCCTCCGGCTCTGCAGATGCTACCATCTTGTCTTATCAGCAGTTCGTCATCTCTGAGACTAACTCCCAACAATTGGGGAGATAGCTTATCATCTCCATGAGGGAAATATCATGAGATTTCCCAGAAGTCTCAGGAGAAAGCCATGACCACACGGAGGCCTCATTGGCTACTCAATTGCTATCTCCAGATTAACAGGCTAGACGCCACTCCTACATCTCATTCATGAAATTAACATAAGCACATGACTGCCAAGAAAAATATATATTCTTATATAATAAGAATGTGGCATCAGGATTAGAGGAAAGTTTTTTTTAACAGCCTATGATATGAAGATGGCAGAACCTTCCTTGCAGAAAATGAGAAAGATTTGAAACACTTATCACATAGTGTAACTCTCAGTCTGGCATCCAGTTAAAGAAGACCAGATTTCTCATCACTGGACCAATAGGAAATATCTTGATAAGTGATGGAAAGGTTGAAACTGTCAAAGATTTTGTTTTGCTTGCATCCACAATCAATGCTCATGGAAACAGCTGTCAAGAGATTAAAAAACGTATTACATTAGGTAAATCTGTTGCACAAGAACTCATTGGAGCATTGAAGAATAAGAATGTTCCTTTGAAGAACAAGGATGAACCTTACTCAAGTAATGGTATTCTCCATTGACCTATGTCAGTGGTTCTTAACCTTCCTAATGCCACAACCATTTAGTTAATACAGTTCCTCATGTTGTGATGTCTAATCATAAAATTACTTTCGTTGCGCCTCATAACTGTGATTTTGCTACAGTTATAAATCACAATGTAAATAATTGTTATGCAGGATGTATTTTCATCATTAAAAGTTGAGAGTAATTAAATCATAGTGATTAGTTGCAAAAACAATAAGTAATTATATACTGTAAAATATTTATTTCTAATTACAAATAATGAAATTTTGTCTTGAAGCATGGTGTAGTATGGCTAAAATCTTAACATAACAAAGGTAAGCTCTATTGCTACATTTTATGACAGTATGTGTAAAAAGCCAACGTCAGTGCAAAAGGGGAGATAGCTTCTTTCTCACCAGAACAGAAATTCTTGGAGGCAGTGTTGGCAAGAGTAAAACAAGGATCATCTTCACAAAAAACTCTACTTTTGTATGTAGATTTGATAACCAACAAACTGAAGAATCCAGTTTCACAAAGATATGTTCTCAGGAATGGAAGAAGAAGGTGCAACCCAGTCTCAGACAGAACAGGATATGACTGCAAACACTTGATCCAGAAATTTTGTAACTGGCTTTGTAGGGAAATCAGTTCTGACTGCATCTCTATCAGTAAGTTCAATGAACTCCTCTTTTTCTGTCTCAGGAACATCTTCAACTTTGACTGTGATTGGGCTCCTGGCAAGTGAAAATAGGGTGTGAGGAAGATTTGGAAAGTGCGATGAGAATTCTTCTGCAAAAAAAGAGAAAATTCTTCTGCAAACATGTGAAAGTGTTCTTTCACAGAAATTATAATCATAACCTTTTTGTTTTGTTCAATGTCATGAAACTCAAAGAAAGTAGTTAAGGAAGCCAAAATGTAAATTTTATTTCCATCCATTTTTTTTTTTTTGCCAAAGCTGTAGTTTTACTGGAAATGATGGGATCTTTTCAGACAAATGGAGGCATGTTGCATTTGGTCCTTGCAGTGATAAATTTAAGCGGATATAAATGGATAAATTGTAATACCTGATTTGATCCTTTTGGGTGGTGCGTCTAAAGGTTCTCAAAAACTCACTGCATGGGAGTGGATGCTGCCTTTTAATAATACAAATAGGTTTCTGGCACCACAGCTGTTCACAGGAGTAGAAAACCAGTCTTCCTTCTGATGGTTTCTAACTGCCAACCATGAAGGGCTCAACTCATAACCGCTCCACCAGGACTCTAGGCCACCAGGTTATAGCCCACTAGGGCCATTGTAGTTAAATTTTAAAAAGAATGGGAAATACATAAGTATGAAGCCTCCAGTGACTCTCTTCTGAACATAAACAAGCGATGTGAGCGACCTTATGACAGCAACAACAAGGTTAAAATCTAATACCTTATAATTTGTTTGTACCTTAGACTATTCAAAATTTTTCATAGTTTCCTAATATTTTCTATTTTCTGAGATTTTTCTCTATTTGGTTGTTTTTCTCTTTACTTTGTATTCTTATATGTGTCAGGCAGGTTTCTCATAGACAAATAAAAATCAGGACACTAGTAATTCTTTTTATATATTTATATATAGAGAAAGCTATATAAGATAAGAAACAGTTAACTATCTATAAAGCAGTGCAGATTGCTCGGTGCAACTCACTGGCATGAGACAGCTAGAAGACTCGCAGTCCTTCAAGTCTTGAGGGCCACTGAGCAGTCCTCTGTAGAGCAATCCAGGCTATCTGGTTAAAGGGAGCAAACAGGATAGCAGGTCGCCAACAGTCAGCCAGATGACAGAGTCCAACAGTCCCCAGCTCAAGAGATGTATATCCCAGGAGCATGGAAAACTAGGGCTTGAAGGATCCTCAACTCACGGTCGAGGCACAGGATGAACAAGGCAGCTCTCTTGTCCAAAGATCCGGAAGCAAGAGAGAGGGCGGGACTCACCGAGCCCTTCCTATCTCTGCCCTTCAATTCATCCCGTGTGTTCACTGGCTGTGCCGTCACAACAGACCCATCAAACTTCTGTGGCCATGTCGGCATAACAAACTTACCCATCACATTATATCTATATATATACATATATATATACATACACACACACATATATATATAATTCAGGATGGGTGACTATATAGAGACATTAACTGGGCGTTAATAGCAAAGAGCACAAGAACAATTGGTGTTTTCTATAGTTGATCTCTATCCTGGTTTTAATTCCTGATATTGACCTTTTCCATTGTCATTTCCCACAGATATAATCAATTTTATTTCTGAGTATTCCACTTAGAGAAGTCCATGTGTATAGTTGTCTTTTATGTTGTTGAAAAAAGATAACTTGCAAAATTCTTCTATGCAATCTCTAGTTTAACTTGTATTATCAAGTCTATATTTCACAATGACTGTACCTCTTCAGTGGAAACTTTTATATTACAACCACCGATAATTATCAATGCTTTTCAATTGCATATTTGATCAATATCAGTCTGAATATATGGAAAAACTCTTTAATTTCTTCAGCAAAAGCTTTAATGGTTGATGTACAAATTTGAGTAATATTTTTTTAACATGATTTCCTTATATGCAGATAGATATTATAATATCACAAGCAGCATTGTGTTTCAATATAGATATCGAATGCCCTTTTTGATGATAAGTACAATGCTATTCCTCTTGAATCAATCTCAACAATGTGAACCATATGATTTTCTGATTCAGAAATGAACAATATCTGTCCTTTTCAGCTTACTAATGCTTAGAATATTGATCTTCATGCTTTCCATTTAATTTCTAACAACTTCCTAAATTCATATGTTTTCATTCCAAGCTCCCATAATGAATCAATGTGACTGCAGCTATTTCTTCTCTTTGAGCTGTGCCCTTCAGCACATGAAGGTCCCAAAGGCTTAATTTCTGTAGGCTTCCCTAGGTCATTATGCTTGACTCTGAGAAGAAAGGTCTTCAGTAATCTTTTGAACGACTTCTTACCTGAAGGGTTCATCTCATGGCACTATCTCCTACCAGATTCTGCTTCTGTTCGTAAGATTTTCATCATCTAATATATTGATGCTATCCAAAGGCTGTTCAGTGTCTATCTCTGTTCACTTTCTTAGACCCTGTTGGTATTTGAAACACCAGTGGTGTAGCTCCCAATGTAGTATGTTGACATCACAGCAACAGAAAAGCCATGACAGCACTACCAATTGGCAAATATATATATTATATATAATTGAGATTTGCATTTTATTTCTATGTGTGTTGGAACCACATAATAATTATAATTATTTTTGCTTTGATAAGTCCACAGTTAATTTTCTTCAAAGAGTCAAATTTGAACATAAAAATTCTAATATCCATTGGCATATTTTTTGAACCAGTGTTCCTCCTTTATGAGAAAAGTCTAGTTTCTTTCTCCCTTTTGCTTGAACGGCTTCCTTTAACAATTCTTATGTGCAAATTATCCATTTATGAATTTTTCAGGTTTTATTTATCTGGGGAAGTTTTTAATTTTTTTGCTCTATATTATTTTCATAAAATCGACACTTTTCCCCCTTAGACTATTTCTAGGATGTTTCTCTACTGTCTTCTTTCTTGCAGTTTCCTATGATACGCCAGGAATTTTCATTGTTCTCTATCTATTTGTTCCTCTTTAGGCAAATTGCTTTCTTTTTCTCATTGTTTAAACATTTTTTAATACCTATAACTGGTTTTAAGCACTTTAAGTATGATTTGCCCTGGTGTGAGTTTCATGTGGCTTATGTTTGACCTTTGTTATACTACTTGAATCTCTGTGCTTATATTTTCTTCAAAATAGGGTATTTTTCAGCCATTATTCTTACAAATATTTTTATATCTCTCCTGATTCTCAGGGATTTAAAATAATAGTTTACTGGGCAGTTAGAAATTGTCCTTACTTCACTGATTTCCCCTCCTCCAACAGGTTTATCCATGGTACACTCACTGTATAATTTCCTGAACTAAAGTATATGATTTTTAGTATACTGATTTAGTTATATAATTAGTAACACAATCCAGTACTTAATATTTAGCATTACCAAAAGGTAACCCATGTCTGTTATAAGTCACTCTCCATTCCCCTTCAGTTCATCCCCAAGACTTAGGGTGCCACTAGTTTACTTTACGCCCCATACACGTGCAGTCGCTGAGTTCATAGAGACTCAGAACAAACCAATAGAATTTAAATAGTGCATGAGCGCATAACTTTGCAGTCACTGTACTCATATTTATTAGTTTGCTTCTTGGTGTCGTCACTGCTCTTTAACTTTCTAACACTGGCGGTCAGTAATGTATAGATATCTTAATCCTTGACTCAGATTAAATCCTAAATAACCTAGGAAGAAATAATATCATTTAATATCCACTCTCCGGGACAGCAGACTTGAAAAAAAATATTTAAATGACTATAAATTAGATACAGACATAAACTCAGAGGTTTTGTGGCAGAAAATAAGGATAATTTTTTATGATAGGTAAAAGAAATTGGAGCACATTGTAGATGATTGGAGTTTGTGAGCAAGAAAGGTAAATTAGATACTGCCTTGTCATTAAAGGAGTCCCTGGACAGTGCAAGAGCTGTTGTAGTTGATTGTTAACTCGAATATTGGAGGCTCATGTCCACTCAGAAGTGACAGAACAAAAGTCTTGAAATCTGTTTCCTTTTAATTGGACACTGAAAACCTTCGGAAACACAGTTCTACTTTGATACATATAGGCTGCCATGATTTGCAATCAACACTATTGATTGTCATTAAAAAGTCATTAACACATTAACATGACAAAATATTGGGTACTTTTAAACCTCTCCTCAAATACACAAAATCCTTAAGAATAACCCTTGAATCATTTTTTTTTCATTATGGTATTGCAACTGCAACTTGATCTTTTCAGCCATGATGAGATAACTCATTTGCATTTTAAAAATACTTGAAATATGCTATACAGATCTCCAAAGAGAAACAAGATAGATTCTGAAGCAAAATATCAAGAGAATGCTTTTTCTAGTGTCCTGAATAAAGTTGATGCTTGGTATCTTTATTCAGAAATTACTGTGTTCAATGGTGCATTTTGAAATGAGTTAATCATTTGATTTAATTACTTCCAGAAATGCCCATATCACAGAAGCTGATTGTCAGTAAGCACTGCTGATTTTCGGCATCAAAATTTTGTAATTTGCTTTGTTATAGTATTTCCTTTTTAGTAGGTCACAGAATCCTGTTATTTTTCAAAACATTGGAATTGTAAAATATTAGCAATCTGATGCATATGCTCCTTGAAAATTATCTCACTTTTCCAGTAACGAGGCTAGCAGTCTAGGCAAGACATTTAACTTGTCTAGATAGTTTCATCAAATGCACAATTTTAAAAACCTCTTCCAGCTAACATCCAAGGAATCTTTAAATGGCAGGGCCAAGGGGAAATTAGTGTTTACTTTTGAACTTGGCAATGACATTATAAAAACTATTATTTGGTGGACAAGCAACTTTAAGGATTATTTAGGTAACTTTCACATTTGCATTAATGAAAGTTAAATTTTGAAATATATGCTTTTGCCATAAAACATTGTTAACGGGGTTCTAGTTCATATATGTATTTATTTTTTAAATCACACAAAAATCCAAGTGACTATTGTCAGTGGATGGCTATTGACAAGTTATTTCAGTAAAACACTTGTCTTAATCTCATTAGGATGCCTTCAAAAATGATGCTTTTGGTGTAATGAAATAAAATTATTTCCATGTCCTAGCTAATGTCAAATATTTAAACAAAATGTATGTGAACGTTTTCCCAAATCACTGAATGCATGTGAACATTTTCCCAAATCACTGAAGCGTCATGAATTTGAAGGAAATGCTACCCTAAATAAAACAATGCAACAATATTTATATGGACTAAGCATTTTACAGAAGATTGGGAAGACCACAAAGATGGTCCAAGAAAGGAACACTGTCAACCTTGACATGTTATTGGTCTAGCTCGCTCTTAAAAGACTGATAGGAAGATTGGGTCTTTGTGTTAGTTGGTCTTCGGGCAATGCTTATGACACCCGGCAAACTGAAAGCTTGCTGAAGCAAAGATGATTATCATAAAGTGAAAATTCCATGTCATTCCATGTGAGATCCTGACATCAGTATCTAAGGGTATTCTATTGTCCTCCTCCACCAGTCTCTGGACGTCAGCCGCAGTTTCTTCATTGGTCAAGGTTTGACAATTTTCCCTCTCTTGGATCTAATTTGATATTTCCCCAACATTCCTTAAATATCTTGATTCTGACCAGTCTTTTGTAAAAGAAAACATGCCTGGAAAAGAGGCAGTCCTAAGCAAGAAAAACCAGGCATTGTTTCATTCTGCTGTACATTGGATGGCTAATGAGACGGAACTTACTCGGGAAACCAATAAAGGCCCTTTTTTATGGAAAAATTCATAAAAGAATGACGCACATATAATGTGTTTGGGGTTAAGTATTACAATTTAGAGAACAAGGTACAATAAGCAGTGGCTTCCTAGGTCACCTGTTGGTATAGTTAAATTTAAGATGAAGAGATTGGGCTGAGCCCTGGTGGCATAGTAGTTGAATGTGGGTCTGTGTCCCACTGGCTTGGCAGTTCAAATCCAGCAGCAGCTCTCCTGGAGCAAGGCTGGGCCTCCCACTCCTACCAGGGGGCAGTGACCACCCCCCCCCCAAAAAAAGATGAAAAAGTAAGCTCAAAAGGTGTTGGCAACTGTTTTCAGGGTGTGTACCTGGGATATATTTTCTCAAATGACACAGGATGATCATATTAGGATGTGCATATTGGGAAGGTGGGTTTTTTTGCTGTTTGTGTGTGTGTGTGTGTGTGTTTTTCATTGAAAAATGTTAGCAAGAAAAAGGCCATGAAAACTGTCCTGAGGAATAGTGCTCCATCATGGAATTGTACCTGATCCTTCTTCAAGGGTGGTCAAGGTGCCCTACTAGAAATTTGAAGGGAAACTTTATTCCACTCATCTCACAGCTCTAATCTTGCTTCTCAGAATTCTTTTATTCTCCTAACTCAGAAATCATTTAAAATAAACCATGTGTGTGTCCCTCAAGGATACCCAAAGTATCATTTTCATGTGGGATAAATGTAGCAGTGCAAAATTCTTTGGGGAAGTGTTAGAGAATGGAAACATTCCCTTCAGAAGCATATTGGCCTAGACTTTTCAACATGATCATGGTATATGTTACTTGATAATGCTGCTATGACTGTGTGGCAAAACTTTGGGACTTAATCTCATAATTTTTCATCACGTAACCTAAACTTTGTCCTCTTAAAAGATGCATGTTATTAACATTCATTGCTTTAAAAGACTTGAGGCTATCTTTGCACCAAGGTCAAAATTAGTATATTCACTAGCTAGCTTATATCGCAGATAATTTCGAATGATAAGCAGAAATGTTAAAGTGAGTGATGTTATTGTCTCCATAATAGATTTATGAAATAATTTGTGAAACATATAAACCCCATGTATTTTGTATATCAAAGTTACATGAATTACAGGGGAAGGTACATATAATAAAAACATTTTTCTTAAAAAAAGACTTCTTTTGCTGGGTTCAGAGCAAATGAGACACTTTTCACTCACAACCACCAAAAGATCTTACTTGTAATGAGAGTTGTGACACAGATGATTATATGTACATTGGAAAGTTGGTTGTTCCAATCTCTTCAAAGAGAAGAAAAGCTTGGTTATCTAGTTCCAAATGTTGGTCACAGAAATCTCTATGAAGCACAGTTCTACTCTGACATGCATGGGGTAGCATGGAGGTCAAATTAACTGGATTTCAAGTGGAATGTGTGAGCATCTTAAAAATTTGGTGAAAAATTATGTTATCTTTCAAATTCATTTTTAAAGCAAGTTTTTGAGCCACCCTAATATAACAGTATCTTTAGCAAGAAAATCAGAAAGAATATGAGTATGTTCTTAGTCAAGCTTAAAAATTAATAGTTTCTCTAAATATGATTTCTTTAAAAGATCAGGGATAAAATATTTAAATTACAGTATGACTTTAAAATGAATTTTTGTGATGCTAGCTGCCTCCTGTATCTGAAAAATAATGACCAAAAATCAAAGAATATATTTAAATGTACTCTGCCACATTGCATTTAGAAAATTCCCATTTTAGCCATAATTTAACATTTATTTGAAGTAGCAGGATCAAAATATGCTCTTCCAGGGAGGGGAGTGATGTAAAAAGAGTAGACAAAATAAGAATAGCTGGAGATAAGATGCATTGGTGTTTATTATCATAGTGTCCATTTGTTTGAATATTACACAATAAAAAAATTTAACATTTTCTTTCCTGAGCTTTGGTAAGAACACTCTGAATCTGTGTTCAATCAAAGAAATGGAAAAACTACATTATATTAGAGTCAATGTGATATTTTTCCAGCGAATAATGCTGATGCAATCCACCATCTCCTCATTTCTGGGGGTGTTAAGGAAATGAAGCTATTCCTCCAATGTTGAGCAGGCTGGGAAGTGACAGTGAAATGACAGAATTCTTCATCTTTTATTCTGCTTCCTTACCGACTGGAACTTTTCACTGGCTGAAGGAAGCACCCTTTTCACTAATCATTCTTTCTCTCGGATTCCCCGTGATCACTTCTGCCAGTACACTTCTGTGCTAACCAGGTGGGATGATTCAGGAGAGTCTGTTGTACGAGTCTGCAACGCACAGGCTGCAACCATGAATTTTTCAGCTCGACTCTCACCTGTCCTGCTGTGCTAGGGCAACTCTGATTTTGGTAATAAAGAAAACCTGAATATATCAGTAGACTTTATATATTCAAAATATATTCTTCCTCTCCACCGTGTTCCTTCTGCTGGGTTTCAAGGCACAGTGAAAGTGTTCTTTGATGTTTTATGGTGCTGACCTTATTGATTTTATTCGTAGGATCCTGGCCCTGAACAGGGTCAGAAATTCCCACGCTGCTGGCAAATGTAGTCCTTGCTGCAAATAAAAATGATACGAAAACAAAAAGGCAGAATCTTCATGCCATAGCTTGAGTGATGTGGCAATAAATTGCAAAATATCAAATGACACGTTATTAATGCCTTGCATAGTCTTTGACCATAGAAAATACTCATTAGTGGTGTGTTTAATATACCATTTACTAGCATAGTGAAATGAGTCCTGGTGGGATAGAAAGCTACACATTGAGCAGGTAAGCAGAGTTAGAAGTTTGAAGTGATCTCTACAGGAGAAAATTGAGCCTGTCTGAACATGTAAAAATTTAGTCTGTGAAACCCAAAGGGGTCAATTTGAGTCAGAATCACTCAATGGTATAGGGTTTGGGCCTGGTGTACCAATTTCTTTTCTATGAGGAAGGAAAATGGGTCTTTAATATAGAAGTGGGAAACAAACTTTCTCTCAGCAAGGGAGTGCTGCACTTTTTAAAATAAGAACTGTATATGAACATTTAGGGAGGCATTTTTCTTTTCCTTGGAGGGTTTCAAGACATCTTTATAACTCACCGCAAATGGGTTGAAGACACATAAACTTTTCAGGAAAGTGACTTGTGATGTCTTCTGATTCCACGGTTATAAATATGGTTATAAACTTGCTTGTTGTGGCTGTTAGATTCCCGTCAGTTGACTCACCTCCAATTTAACTCCATGCGTAATGAAGACAGACCTTGTGATTCAAAGGTTTTTCAATGGTTGATTTCTATGGGCCTCTTTTGCTGCAGTAGAATTCTGAGCACTAGATGTGTGGAAGTCTAAGGTTTACAGCTGGAGCCCCAAGTCTATGATGAGTCTACACGTAAAGCTTTCATTGCGTTCTTTCTGACTGGCAATGTAAATTGCTTTCCCTTAAGCAGAATATGCTTGCTGCTCTCCACTGGTCCGTCAAGACACTTGCCTGGATATATTCTTGAGTGGAATTGGGGTGCTCGGGTCCCCTAGTTATGAATGAACACAACCAAGATGGTTAAAAGTCCTCAAACAGTATTCTAATTTGCAAGTGTATGCATCCCCAATATAGTTCCATAGTTCTGCCTGTGATGAACTGATCTGTTGTCAATTATGATATTTTGACAAGCTCCTCTGCTTTCCAAAACCCAAACACAAACTCACCGGCATAGAATTGATATGAATTCATAGTGACTCTATAGGACAGGGTAGAATTGCCCTACTGGGAGTTTCTGAGACTGTAACTCTCTACAGCAAAAGAAAGCCCTGTTTTTCTCCAGAAAAGTTGGTGGTGGTTTCAAACTGCTTATTCTGTGGACTATAGTTGAATATGTAATCACTATGCTATGTTCTATATATATATGTATATATATCTGTCAAATATTTGGATATCATATCCCTTAGGTTGATGTGTCCCTCATCCATACGGTTCTTTCTTTTCTTTCTTCCTTTTTTTGGGGGGTGGGGGGTGTCTTTGCATTTTTTAGGACTTATAAAGGGACCTGTATAAAATGTTTTGTTTAGCACCTCTATAACCTTCCTAATGGACCTTAGCCTGTGTGGCAGTCATGTGCTTATGTTAATTTTATGATTGAAATGTAGGGGTGGAGTCTAGCCTGTTAATCTGGAGATAGCCATTGAGTAGCCAAAGAGGCCTCTATGTGGGTATGGCTTTCTTCTGAGACTTTTGGAAAATCTCACGATATTTCCCTTGTGAAGATTTTAGTATATGTGCTGCTGAAGTGAGCACCCGCGTGAAGATAAGAAGCTATCTTCCCCAGTTGTTGGGAGTTAGTCTCAGAGACAATTCCTCATGGACAAGACAAGCTGGCAGCGTTCGGGAAGCTGGAGGAGCCAGCGGAGAGACCACACAGCTTTGTCCTGATGGAACCAGACCTCTGAAGCTGGGGCGGCCAGATGGAGACCTCTGCCAGTGATGAATTGCTTCTGTTGTCGATGGACCCTCAGCCCTGGAGGCGAGGTGCCCTGCCAGCACCGGGATTCTGCACCCACTGACCTGTGACTTTGTGAGTCGGAAGGAGACTTTATAGACTGATTTCGGGTGGTTAATACCGGACTTATGACTTTGAACTGGACTGGGCTGGGATGCTTTCTCCATGTCCCATTCCTTTTGTATACAAACCCTTTCCTTATATCCATATGCGTGTCTTTGAATTTGTTCCTCTAGTCTACCTGGACTGACGCAGCCTGAAAGTGCCACTGAGTGTGCTCAGCAGCAGAGTTGTATTTGGGAGGTGGCTGTGCATGAAGTGCACCGCCAAGAGTTGAACCTGGGTCATCCATGCACGAATATGCTAAGAATTCTACCACTGAAACACCATCATTCTGAAACGGCAAGGGAGCAAAAGTTTAGTGACAGAGAGGAGCGTGGTTCTTTGGTATAACTGAGTGGGAAAATATCACAGAGGAGCACCTACAATCAAGTTTTTCTCTTTTCTTCTTTTAAGGGAATCTTTAAGCTGTTTAAGCTATTGGCTCAGAGACTGACATCTGTCACCGAGTTGGGGACTATATTTCACCCCTAGGATTACATTCCCCAGAATCCTTTGATCCCTATGTGAATTACTGGGAACAGAGCATTTAAAATTCCCAAATCCTGCATATGCCACAAAACCAAAATCCAAACTCACTGCCATCGAGGGAATGATGTCTCACATCAATCCCCATGTGAGTTTCCAGACTGTCACTCTTCATGGGACTAGAAAGGCCAGTTACTTTCTGCAAACCATGCACAGTCCACTACACCACCAGGACTCCTCCCAGGAATTTTTAAGTCCCCCAGCACTCTTGCAAGCTAAATTACTTTTGTCCTTTGACCGCCTTAATTTTTGATCAGAGCATGGATTTCCTCTAATGGGTTTATAAAAATTGCCATCTTTGCTTAGATATTCTGACCATAATTCTTTCTCCTGATAAAAGAAAAGAAACTAATTCCCATAACAATTCCATGAGAACCTGCTTAGAGATAAGAAAATCCGAAAATGTTCAGGTTTTTACGGCACCACAGTGTTTAGATTTACCCTATGCCCATTTCAACATAACTGAAATAAAGAAGGTACAAAGTTAGTTAAATAGTTTAATCAGAGCAGTTTTACAATTCTAAAATTAACAAGCAGAGTTGTAATAAAAGAGCTCCAATGATTGCAAAATGACCTTTCTCCATTCTGAATCTGACTTTTTTTTAATTTGTAAAGATCAGCATTACATTTAAAAGGACTCAAAATGGAGTGATTTATAGTATCATCTATTTTTTATGCAACTGATGAAATCCCTGAATGGATATTGCTTCAGCTTTGATATTAAAACATGGCAGCCTGATGAGAAGTCCTTAATCAAGCACTGTTCACAGGTGGCCAAAGAAAAAGGAAAAGAAAAAAGACGGTCAAGTTCAAAATGTATCACATTGTTGGTTGATGACACTGGCTCCAAATATACAATTAAGCCCACATTACTTTATTACTATGACTATAAATATCATGAAAGTTCGCTCACATTGATCAACTTACTTCTGAAGATTTTGTTTTTGTTTAAACTTGCATAATAAACATGCAATGAATTATTTATTTTCAAAGTGTATTTTTCTGCAGTATTTTTGTGTTCATACAAAGATTTCATAAAGTTGCAATCTTGCATCTGAGCATTACCAAAATAAGAGCAAAAGCACAGGGGAGGGTAAATGTGAATTAAGCTGAATGAGAAGAGGCCCCTCTTGTCCTGAGTCTTCACTCTTTGTAAAAAAAGGTGCACACAAACCGCTTTCTGTGTACCCTCCCCACCAAAGAAAAGAATGAAGAAATGAAAACAACTCACACCATCAATCTAAAGGGGGGGGGGGAGGAGAGTCTAAATAAAGAAAATAAACATTTTATTTCATGCACATATCTTCTGCATAGCTCAACCCACAGATAGTAAGGCACTATTTCTCTTTGCAACTGATGACCACAGCAGTATACGAAGTACTCCAGTGCTCTGGGACCATTGGAGAGTTCCTTTCAGGATGATGAACTAAAAAGACCAGGGGAGTGTGGAATCACGCTTCTTGGGGAACATCGATAGTTCCAGAAGATGTCCAGAATCTCAGAAGAAAATCTGTCTAACTCGATTATGACAGACAAATGTCCAGAATGGTTTTATTTTCAGAGTTCCTCTTTTGTATGTGTATGAATTTGGATTATTCTTCTGT
Source organism: Nesogale talazaci (assembly GCA_004026705.1). Taxonomy (NCBI): domain Eukaryota; kingdom Metazoa; phylum Chordata; class Mammalia; order Afrosoricida; family Tenrecidae; genus Nesogale; species Nesogale talazaci. The sequence continues at coordinate 24,467 of PVJH01000895.1, forward strand.
TCCTGTTCCCAAGGTAAATACACAAAGTGAGGGTAAAGCCGCAGTCCCGCTTTTAGAAACAGCTGCAATGCTCCCCAAAGCATGCGACCGTGGCTATTCACAAAATCAGGGGAATATTTCTGAGAGAGAGAGAGAGTGTGTGTGTGTGTGTGTGTGTGTGTGTGTGTAGAAAATGAAAGAGAGGAGAGAGGATTTGGTTTCTAGAGGTGGAGGTCATTAGCATCTGAGCTTAATTTAGCTGGTCTTCGTATTGTTTCCTGAAACAATCCCCTGCTGGGAAAAATTCCCAGCATCTTTCTTGGTACATCTTCCAAACATAAGATTCCTGTGAAAGGAAAGAACATGTATTAACAGCTTATCTTTCCCTAAAATGTGTGCTACCACTATAAAATACCAGAAAACAAGTTGATTTTATTACAAGTATCTTATATGACTGAAGAAAACCAGATTTAAATCACTCCTGACTACACATCAGCTGGTTTTAGGTCAACTGCAGCTCATGGCAATCTCGTGTGTGTCAGTATAGAAATGCATTCCATAGGGTTCTTTTCTTTTTAAAAAACATCTTATGAGGACAGAATCCAGGCACTATATAATTCATACCAATCCTATCAAGAAGTGTTGTATATTTGCTATTATAATCAGTTGCAAAACATTTTCTTCCTTCTTGTATTCCTTGTTAGCCCCCAATCTCCCCGCCCCACAAGCCCCCATTAGCCCCCAAACTCCCCCTGCTGCACCCTCCCTAGGAATCCTTAGTTATGGAATCCATCCTAGTCATGGTCTCTATAGATTCACTCATCCTGGGTTTCACATACCTAAAAGCATGAAAAAATACATAACACAGTCAAAATGGCTTCTAACAATAACTAAATACCACAGAGATAAATCTCAGTTTTGAAGAGAAGATAGGGAAAACCAGAGCAAATTCAAAATTTGTCACAAGTGGGATCAAAAGATAAGGTTTTAAGCACTCAAATCAGATTTTTCATTTTATGCTACTAAGATCATCTCTACAATACTTTCTGTCTGATAACCAGGCTATTCCCATCCCTTGATTATGGTCAGAAAAAAATTACTGGAGACTTATTTTATGTATGGGTAATGAAGTATTTTGGATTTCCCCTGTTATTCATAGCCTTTTGCAAATTATAATTTCACTGTTTAAGCTCTGGTATAGTGCCCTCATTCAGATTTGGGTCAGACAATTTGCCATCCATGGGTTACTCTGACTAGCATGCTCCTCCCATCTCAGATTAGTTGATGTCTCATGAAGATGACTGATTGCTTGAAAGAAAGCCTTTAAGATTCCAGACACTATTCTTTTTGATTGCAGAGAACCAACTAATTGTCCACCACATCCATCAGGTTTTCAATGTATGATTTTTTAGAACTAGAGCACGTTACCTTCCTTCTGAGGGAACTGTTGAGTGCACTGGAAACGCCAACCTTTTGCAGATCGACTGAGTATAATAAGAGTATATACCACCTATGGTCTTAGATACTTATAAACCTAAACAGACAAATAATGAATCTTCATTCTGGCAATTATATAATAAACAAAAATATAGTTTTGTGTTATTTGTTTTTCAGAGATCAAAAATATTATTATTGTTAGCTGTATTATAACTACCTCAAATTAGACACTTGCTGGAGTGTGTCCAATTTCAAATATATTCCTTTTTAATAGACAGTACTACTGAACTGTAGTTCAGTTTTAATCATCTGCTATCTATATGTACATGTTTCTGTGACATTAGAATTATTTCCAAGCAAAGCAAATTTTACACACTGACCCAAGAAGATATGAATTTTATAATATCATAAAAAATTAGGATAATGAATGGTGATTCTCTCCATAAGGTTTAATGCATATATTTTGTTTCCTGTAAGAATTCTATTATATCTTTCAAAGATGGAGCACTTATACACACTATTCACCTACCTGACCTGTGTGCTCTGTTTCATCTTTGTTTATGAGATACATCAGAAAAAACCTATAGAGACAGAGAGACTTTTCAAAAACTGATTAAATAAAATAACTAGCTAACATGACAGGAAACAAGTTTTACATGTTCTGTGTCACATTCAGCTTTGGTTAGCAAGAAAAAGACAACATAAATGCTAAGAGGAAATTAATTAATATGACCATTCTAGTTATCATTTCGTATGTGATATATTTTATAAATTCTGGACTCTATAAATTCATTTTTGGGGGAGCATCACTGCCCTCTGGTGGTGGGAGTAGGAGGCCCAGCCTTTGCTCCTGTGGAGCCGCTGCTGGAATTGAACCTCCATCCCAGTGTGCCGCAGTCCCGTGCACAACCACTACGCCACCGGGGTTCAGCCCTATAAACTCATTTTTAAGAACGTTATCTGCTATTCTAATGACCAGGATTAAGGTGCACACACACACACCCCTTAGGGCACTATGTTGGAGATCTGTTTGAAGGTGCAGAGGCTGAGATCAGAGGCACTAGAAGCTGTGGGATGAAGACAGGACTTTTCCACAATTATGTATTCCAAAATATTAAGCAAACTATTTACCAGCATTTGGTGTGAAAGTTAAGTTAGCTATTCTTCCTGAAGCTAGCAGGTATCTGAGGCCTTTGTGTGTCTCACTATAAAGCTGACTCCCCTACGGTTAGGAGGCTAGTTCCCTGTCCTTGAAGCCTGTGGGCGGGATTCACATGTTGTTGTTAATGATCTCTGGCCTAACTGCTAACATCTAGGAGTCTGGGTCTGATCTTGTCACATGGGACCTTGATTCCTCCCTCTCCTATACTGTGTGCATATAGCACAACCCCTTCCTGTGATGTATGTCCTTGCCTGTAATTAGGGGTCTGGCCTGGCTCCACAGGGTATATAAGGATTGGACAAAGGATAGAGACCTCTCTCTCTCCTTCCTCTCTCTCCTGCCCCTCAGCGCCGGACACTCTCTGCCCCTGTTCCTCATGTAATCCCTTCCCCCACTCACTGTCTCCACATGGAGGGCCCCATTGGTGGAGGTGAGCATGCTACCATAACGTGATACATGTCTGACCCTTATGATTTCGCTCTGTCTCATGCTCTCTACAACATTATTGTAATAAATAATAATTATCACTGTACAACTGTGCCTATTGAACTGGTGATGTATGTATCAAAAGCTGGCTTCCGATAAGAAGCTGAGGCATGGAAACCATGAAACAGAGCAGAGGAACAGTGGAGAGGCTCTTCCTACAATCTCTGTGAAGCAAAGCAGCAGGCAGCTGTCCTGGCCCAACGAAGGAGAAGTCCTGGGAACAGAGACTGACAGGAGGAGGGCCCGGGAGGCAGTTGGCTGCTGACTGAGGAGATGTGCTGATGTGGAACAATGACTATCTCCTTTCTGTTTACTGATCCTGATTTGTGGTAATGTTTTAACTTCCTTAATAAGCCTGATACATTTGGGGTGGGTCTGTGAATTGTGTGTGACCTTTGCAATGAATTATATGAATGCCCAAACCCAGCACAGAAGAAGAGAGTCCTGGGAGAATGCTTGGTGTCCGCATAGGTAAAGGAGGGAGAGTGGAGGCATGGCTGACCGTGCCGGGTGGTAATCGGGCAGCTAGCAGAGGTCGGATGTGGTACCCTCTTGCACAATTTTTGCACGTATAATTTCTGGAAAATTAATGACACCACACCTGAAACAGGTGAGGAACTTTTGTTACTTGACTGTTCTGAGTGGTTGGCTGATTTTCACCTTGCAGACACTTGGGCTTCAGTTTAGAAATAGAAACTTGTTTTTCAGAATTGATGCTGATGCATTTAAAGTGAAGATGAGTCTAATGGGAATTTCTAATTTCTTGATCAAGTTCAATTAAGTATTAAATGTATGTTAATTTTTTTTCAATTTTCATGACTATTTTATAGATTTTCTTTATGTTTCATGTCATATTTGCCTAATAGCATTTCTATTGCTGTGAATAATTTGCGTGGCATTGATTCTTTGAAGTTTCATTTTTCCTGGTGAATTATTGTACATTTTCACTGGTTTACTACAGAAACACACTGATGCATTAGCTAAAAGACTAGGATTTGAATTTATTTTTCAGCTGGACCCTGAGAAAATGGTCACTAAACCCTTCATGTGCTCTCAAATGCTCCACTGTGCTGAGTTCCTTGCTGTCTTGCTGCTCCAACGTTTCCATACCCTTCTCTTCATTGTATATGCTAACTGTTCACAATGTTGCTGTAAGGGATAGGTCCAAATTGTACAGAAAACATGCTGTATGGACCATATTCTTAGGTTTTTTTAGTAAAATAGACTTCAAAAAGAGGTGAAATATAACCACACAGCAAGTTCTCTCTGTTTACTGCTATATGCCAGGCTCAGTGCATCTGAATATCTCAGCACATCTCAGCACCTAGTGGTAGGAGCACTACAATAAATGGATTCAGATACTGAGTCTCACAAAGGTAATGTATATAAAGTAACACATCTGTAAATTCCAAAGCCCATTTGCTTATCTATAATGTATTTCTCTATTTCTTCTGTTTGATATGAGAATCAGTCAAAATACAAGAAGATCAGACTGGCTAGTGCTATGTCATACTTGGAATTGTACATATTTTTAACAGGGTAACTTTTTATTGTGCTCCCCAAAATGAGAGTAACCTCAATCTATAAGTGCTTCTATTTCAGAAGAAAAGAGCGCTACCAGCTGTCAGTCTTGCAGAAGTGATCTGAAGCTGGAATGCCATGTTTGCCCATGTTTCCCAAGCTTCCTGAGCTGACGGAGAACCCAGGACCTGGGGAATGGCTCACACTTACAGGTAATTGGCCAAGTTGTGTTCCTGTAAAGTGTGGGTTTCAAAGCCATGTGGCACTGTGTCGAAGTAATCATTGCCTATTCCACAGATGAAACATTTTGTCTAGAAAGGCAAAGGAAAATAGAAAAGTGTCAGAGTTCAGAAAAATAAAAAAAGGAAAACACAACTCACCCCTTAAACAAATCTGTTGCTGTGGAGTCAGTTCTAACTCTCTGTGACCCTGTGTATATCAGCGCATAATGGTGCCTCACAGGCTCTTCAATGACTCCTGTTTCAGAAGGAGACCACCGACCTTTTTACAGACCCCACTGATTGAATGCCAATGTCAAACATCTGGTTTGGAGTAAAATGTGTGAAATATTTGCACTCCCCGTAGGATCCAGTCTATCACACAATCAAAAATGCACCACCCTTGAGCCAATCCCGACTCACAGCAGCTCTAGAGGACAGAGTAGAACTGCCTTATCCAACTTTCCTATGGGTTTTAGGGACTGCAACACTTGATGGCCTCATCTTTTCCCGTTAGAATAGCTGGTGGCTTCAAACTGTTGACCTTGTACTTAGCAGTCCAGGGAACAACCTATCATTCCAAAGCTAGCTGTCTTGCTTGCTCAATGCATGTAGATGAAAGGGTAGTTGTTCAGGAACATAAATACAAATGTAATGGCTGACACAACTATATCTTGCTATAGGTTTGAATGTTCATAGATGTAAGTAACAAGGCATGATAGATATAGTAGAATGCAGAATGATCATCACTAAAGAGAAGTGCCTTTGCTTTCTCTAACTTAAATGATGGTTTCCTGGTCTAGTTATCTGCTCAGATGCCAATTAAAGTTATCTTAGTAGAGTTGAATATATTTTCAAGTGAGATGATGAATTTGGCACCGAGCTGTAGGCAGTCTGACAACCACGAGGGGAAGATACAGTTATTTCAATTTGTGGAGGGCCAAATACCAGACGGTTACAGGAAAACTTTATGTGCTCACTCTAGGTATACTGCTCACATAGACTGTTTTTGCTGTTAGCAAAAAGCAAGTCAGTCCACGGCTCATGGCAACTCTAGGCACATTGGACGGAATCGCTGCCCAATCCAGTGCCATCCACACGATCAGTTACCAATTGGTCTGCTCATGATTTGTAAGGCTTTGGGGCTGATCTTTGGAAGCAGACCTCTAGTTGTTCTTACTAGTCCATCTTACTTTGGAATCTCTGCTGAAACCAGTCCAGCATCCTAGCAATAGTCAAGCCTTCACTGACCAATATGTGGGGGCCTGATTTGGAATTGATCCTAAGTCATGGACAGCAAGAATTCTATCACTGAATCTCTCCTGTCCTCTTTGGTATGTGCCAGAAGACATCTCTGGGCATGAAGGACTTGATATGTTCATATTTTCCTACTCCAAACCACATTCTTGTCCATGAAGACTATACATGACACCTCCCCATATCTGCCCTTTACTTCAGGACTAGAATTGTGTACATTATCAATTGAAAGGAAGTTAATTATTATTTCCATTCTTACTCCCTGCAAATCAAGATCTCTTATATCACCAAGGTATGATTATGATCCCCTGATTCTGGGACCAAGATTCAAAATGATCACAATCATTTATAAAACAATTCCTGCTTTGTTGATCAACAACTGCTGATGGCAGATAAGCTATGCTTATGACTTTGGGAGAATTATCAAGTATTTATGTTATCCTGTTTGCTACTTCTGAAACTAAAGAGATTCAAAATCTAACTCTCCAGCTTTAGTCAGGAATCTCTTCTTCCTTGTGGCTGATCCAGTCCAAGTAACTATACCACCAGCCATCTGGGTGCTTGCTTCTGCTTAAACCTAGCTATGATCCTGGTTTGTTCTTTCTTTATTCCCTGAATTAGGCTCGTTTCCAACTTCCATGAATCCATCTAGTACCCTGATTTCCCAGTGGGATCATCTTTGCAAAAGACTCATAGACCACCACCTGACAGCCACTTCTCTATCCCTGGTATTACCATATTTAATTTATTCATCACATGTTAAAGCACAACTTTCTTTTAATATTATAAATCTATTACCTCATTGTTGCCCACTTAAAACACTTTTTTTGTTTCCAACTTGCTATAAATTAAACTACATATTTGCCAAATGAGTTATTACATTCTGTGTGAACTAGTTGCCTTTCCCAATATAATTTCTTGAACTTGGTGTTTCAGCCATCCTGAATCACTTATGCTTGCAAGTAAAAAAGGTTCTTCTCATCTTCTGGGTTTGGTTCATAATCTCAGAGGAGAACATTTTCACAGCACCCATTGTGAATGACACCTCTGGAGATTGGCAAGAATGAGGAAGGTTTAAGGTGGTTTCCTCAAAGATATCATTCTCTCCTATTCTGACAAAATCCTTCAAAGACTTGTGGACAAGTGAACATGTACATAACCTACATTCCTGGGCTTGGTTTCCCCTGTTAAGGGATCTTCCCTAAGCCTTCAGGAATGGATTAATAACCAACACCAGAGATGTCATACTCATGACTGGTTTCTGTAAAGGGCTTCTCCCCCTCACCTCTCACCCTCTCCTCTGACTGCTTATTCAGATCAGAGGATCAACATTTGTGAGAGAGAGAGTCATTATGCTCCTAGGATTCAGAGATGATACTACTCTGTTATTGGTATGTGTAATATTTTACACACCATACTGCTACTTGCATACACTTGAAACTGACCTCAGCCAGGGACAAGTACACTATTCAAATAAAGAACATTTACTTCTTAACTTTATCCCTTTTCACATTTTCTTACATTCATCTTTTTTTTTGTTTGTTTGATAAAGGCAACCAAAACTGAGAAATCAGAAATGGAGAGACTTACTTCCATGTCTTCCTTGACTTGTTCTTGTTGGTCTCTTAATTCTCCAAAAGCATCAATAATTAAACCTGATATTAAAGAAAGGCATAATGCAACCTTTACCAACAGGTGAATAATAATAAAATTTACAGGGCCTTGGTGAATCCTTTTAAGGACAGTGAAAATGCATATTCATATGGTAAATTAATAAAACAATGAAAATTAAACACATACCTGATACTCATACTAAAGAAGTGGGATTACATCTTTCATGTAGGCAAATCATGCAGTTATTGAAAAAATTGTTCAATAATTGAATAATGGAAAAAAATTCTTTACTTAACTTGACATTTGGATAGTACTTCCTGATAAGGTTAAGGTTAGAAACTACAGAAAACTTTGTGATAAAACTTCCCAGTGCTAATTCGAAACGAAATCATTACTGTATTTCCAAACAAATACCATGAGAAATTTGCCTTCAGTAAGCTCTTCCCTCTTTTTCTGACCATGCCACATAACACGCTGCCCCTTTCCTCCTGGGACTCATCTGAGAAGCGGTTCATGATTCTCTCCTCTTGCACAACACGTTATTGTTACACTCCAAATGGACATAAGGAATGAATGATGACTCCTTTAAAGCTACCAACGCATTTGCCAGGGAGAAAAATAAGGACTACTTTACATCTGTGGAAGTTAATGGATAATGTCCCATTTATAGATTTTTTTTTAAGCCAGAATAAATCTGTAGTATAAGTAGATAAAGCAGAAGAACATAATGCAAGTGATTTTTCTGGGTGAGAAAAATATCATCCTTCAAGTTGCTCTTGAACTAGTGGGTGAACTCAGCACCATGGTTTCCAGTGAGTGCCCTCAGTCCACCTGCCTGGATTTGGACTCTGGTCTAACACTGTTTAGCTGTGTTCTTTGGCTGAGTTACTTAGTGGCTGAGTTACTTAGTCTTATTATGGAGAACAGTGCCATTCTTATAAGGATGGTGTGAGTTAAGAATATGTCTGAAAGGTACTAGGTACCCAGAAATAATTATAGTTATTTTATAATTACTTATTATATGCTGGTTTTGCAGAATTCAGCAGGAACAATTCTCTGCTGTAATCTATGAGTTTATACTCGTTAATTCTCGGAAGAAGGCCTCCAGACCTTTCTTCCTGGTTTATAAATAACTGGCTGCAGATAACTATAAATTATGGGACTCTCACTAATTCTCTCACTTTTGCATTTATGGTACATAATTTCCATTTTGTAGAGGCACAACCTGGTAGGAAGGCCATTTAACTCCTGATTTCTGTGACTCAAAGTGCTCTCTTTATCATTTGAAAATGAGTTCAAAGGAAAATCGAATGTATCTTTTCCTGATTGCAGAACCTCAAGCATCATTGTTTGTTCTCCGCAAATTTCACATTGAAGAAATACTGAAAGGAAATGTGTTATTTGAGAGAGAACATCAATAATTCATACCAGCTGATGTGGTTATCACTCCTGTTCATGGGGTTCCGCAGCAAGCCAAACTAGAAGTGTGCGCCACAAGATTTATTGGCAGCTGAGTGCATTCATGAATCCAATTCTAGATTTTTTTTAAGTTTCTCTGAGCATGTTGCTTACCTTGTATTATGGCCAGGAGAATGACAATGACAAAGAAGAAGAAGGTGATGTCAAAGATGATTCGATAAATCTCATATTCATCTCCTGCTGGGTCTTCGATCTCATCGCCAATGCCCCCACCAGCACGTACTCCAACGTACATGTGGAACATGTAGCACTGGAACAAAGGAGGTGATACCAGTCCTGGCACAGCACTTGTCTTGCACATAACAAGGGTAAGGTCCTCGCGAGCTCTTCGTTCCCACTCTGAAAACACTGGGGCTCACTTACTTCCTGATCCCTCGTTACCTTTCAACCTCAGTCATTATGATGGCCAACGAGCAGCTCCGAGGTTTTTACAGAAAATTCAACACTGAATACTCTGCTTAATGACACTGTCTCACTTAGGAGAAAATGGGATCCAACCAGCATATTGACTCCAAAGTGTCTGGGGTAATACTATAAGTACATTCAGTTGCACAAAATCAAATTTAACTGTATCATTCAATTCCTTTGTTTATAACAGGAGAATAAAAGACCAATATATAAACAGAATGAAACCTCATAAATTAGACTAGAAAAACAGTCTCATCCACTTATGTAAATGGAACATAACACCCAATGCTGAAACATATTTCTCTCTATTTCTATGCGGAATTAAAAAGCAAGACAGAGGGAGAGGTTGAATCAGATGAGTGATTGACTATTTAAAGCACTGACAACTGATATTATTGCCAGGGCAGATAAAGGGTCCTGGTAAACACATTAGAGCTTCATTTCTTAACTGCAACACCACTGACGTTGGAAATGACTTGATGGTACAAAGCAACAAAAGAAAACCTCTATTGGGTTGCTGTCCTGTGCGTTGTGAGATTAACTGTTGAGATTCATCCTTGGCTTCTATTCAGTAATGTCCAGTAGCATTCCAACCTATAGTGACAGCTCAAAATGTCCTTATCCATTGCCTTCGGTTCCCTGGGGGACAGAATCACTTCCTGATCTACTTAGCACCACTGCCTTAAAATAGTCAAATTCTCTTTATTCAGGAAAAGTTCAAAATCTTCATTTCATGCCTGGCATTTTAACGACCCTTCATGATTATGACTCTCAATTGATTTTCATCACTCCCAAACAACCTCCCACTGTATCCAAGTTGGTCTCACCTTCCTTCGGATAAATCATTTCTGATTTTCTTTGTTACATGATTTTTCATACCATGTCCTTTCCCATGCTGATGCCATTCACAGTCATTGTTTAGGACTTAAATGAATAGGTCCTACAAGGCCCGTGAATATTCCAGATACTGACTTATACAACCAACAACCTATTAATTTAAAAAAATCACTTGCTACCTAACATAATGAAAGGACGGTTCCTTCACTGTCTTGGGGAGTCGCCCTCGTTCTGGATTTCTTCTCTATTCTGGACATTTTCCTCAGTCTTCTTTGCTAGTTGTCCTGCTCTCCTTATGCCTTCAGGAGTTCCATGTCTCTTTGTTCCGTGACCAGGTGCTCTATTTTATGATGACACTCCTTTTATCAACATCCCCAGTTTGGTAACTTGTAGGACCAGCTGCCCCTGGTGTTTCTAGGTGGGACAAATAGTGAGGGTCACAGAAAATAACAAAAACAATTGGATGTTTAAGTGTGATCTAAGGAGCCTTGGAAGATGTGTTTGACAATATACTCCTGAAATGCAAGCCATTGAAAAACCCATAGACCATGGTTCTTCTCTGAAATGCACTAGGATGTGTGAATCAGATTCAAGGAGGTGGCAATGGGTTGAAACCCATTGCCATTGAATTAGTGCCAACTCACAGAGACTTCGCAAGCCAAATCTTACATAATCAATGCAACAGCACTAGTGTCTAATATTATCTAGCTAATTTCCTTCACTGCCTCCTGTTGGAAAATATTTTTGAATTGTAAATGTGGGAAGTCAATTCTCGCATATACAATTTTCTATAGGAAAGAGACTGTTGTATAAACTTTTAATGTGTAAGTACTATGATAAGTTTCAGATGCATCAATCAGACACTCAATAGTTTAGTTAATGTGAGTCTATCCCTAAGAGAACAATTCATGCTTATTTTCTTATGTGAAATCACCAAAGTGAATGATTTCTTCTTCACAGATCACTCAATGGCTATCTAAACCAGTTTCATCTGGTAATATCCCTATCTTCATTCTAGAATAGCTTTAAGAATTTGAGGAAGTATACTGCAATAGCAGTTTTATAGCAATGTGAAGAGTAGGTAATACTGTGTTTATGTTAACATTTAGACTTGTAAAGCACACAGTTCCCCTTGTGGATTTTAATACTGCTTCTGTACATCTTATCTGTCACTACCTGGCTGTCCCCAGAATGAAGCAGGTGGGTGACAGTTTGGTGGAAGAGCTGACCACTGTCCACAACTAAGGGCTGCTAGGCTGTCACAGACATGCACATCCCTTCATCCTCCTTCCTTTTCATATATTTATTCTAAAAATGATAATAAAAGTTGTAAAATGAAAAAAAAAGTTGTAAAATGGATGGTGATGTAATTTCTAGGAAACAAAGGGTATACTTTGTTTAGAGGACATGAATAATGAGGGAGGGGCATGGAATTATTAAGTGCCACAGAGTTGGTTCCACCTCATCGTGACGTTATGTACAGCAGAACAAAGCACCTCCTTGTCCTGTGCCATAATCACAATTGTTCTCGTGTTTGAATTCACTGATGCAGCAAGTGTGTCCACCTATTATCTGGTCCATGGTCGTCCTCTTCATCACTTCCCCAGCGTCTTGTTTTTCTGCAGGGATGGATCTCTCTTTATAATGTGTCTGAAACAAGGTGCCTAACTCTTCATAAATAGGGGGCAGACCTTTGTTAACATTCAGGAGCTAATAGTCTCTGACTTCCTCTCTCATTTGTCTCCTAAATGGATTTGTCCTGGAGTCAGTGTGGATTTCAGCTAGTTTGCACTGGTTCAGCACAACCAATACTTTTTTGTTGCATGTGGCAAAAGTGACACTTGTTATAATGGTTCTTTCTATGGTATGTGGAGAAGCCTAATGTGTAAACCACAAATTTATGTTCCTTATTCATTTTTAATGTTCATCAGGGTAACAGCATATTCTAAGCACCTATAGTAAGGTTTGTTCTAGTCTATATATTAAAAAAGAGGCAGATTATGCTGGGAGTATTTATATATTCATTTCATGAAATATTACATTTTTATCCCCTCATATTTGTTACTTCAATAAATAAGCATATAATGTAAAGATAAGTGTGCCAAACTTTCAGAGCATTACATGCTGACATTTCTTTCAGCTTTGTGTTAAGCTCAAAATTCCAATGATATATTATGAGTGGATTATGCAATTCTGGAAAGTGTTCCAAGAGCTAAAAACATTGTCAGAGCAATTATTGTAAGATCAGGAGAAATGGGAAGTGATTTTCCAAAGATGAACCTAATATATTCAGAGTAGAGACATTGTCTGTTTCTAATATACCAATCATCTAATTGGCCTACCTCTAAAGAAATGGGATCCAACTCCTCCAGGGAAAAGTTAGTTAAGGACAAATCACACAGCAGTTGATGCTTGGATAAAAGCAAAAACTACTGCAAGTGAGGACGCCAATAAAGAAGTCATATAGAAATACCTTCAATCACAGTTTTATAGCTTTTTTGCCAGGTACTACTTAATATCTTTTCATTGATATGTTAAAGCTCTGACAACAATATAGTTTTGTGTATGTATCTCTTTAATTGTTTTTGTTTGAGCAATAACTGTATGAAGTGATATACCTTTTGGTATATATTATTTCAGTATGTAGACAGTGCTAAATTATTTGAATCCCACCCCTGCCTGGAGCTAGTCTCTGTTTATACTGTTTTTAGGGAAAACGGATGGTCAAATTCTGGTGAATTGGTGAAGATCCTTACAGAACCTTAATTTGGAAAAAGAAAAAGAATGGGATCGGGTAAAATCCATGATTTAGAATGATTACATGAACAGGCTTCTTCCATCGAGGCAAATGGCTGTCACTTGCTCACCTCAGTCATCTGGAAAACTATTATGATGTGCAACTTGTATAGATTCTATGTGCTTCCTCCATGCATTTGAGGTGAAGGGCTGCTCTCTTGGAGATGAGTGTCTTCATGTCTTTCAAATCAGGCTCTCTGGCTATCTCCTTGGTCTCCTAGGCTATCAAGCTATAACTATCATTTACATTCTACTTTAAATCTGTTTTCACTCTCTCCTCTAATATTCTTGGAGCTACAACCCAAGTTCTCTTATCCAATGTTGCTAGAAAGATCTTCCTTAGGCAGTTAGCCTAAGTTACTTCCCTTAATGTGATTTCTAAGGAATTTTTATAGCTCCCTACATTGCTCAAATGCAGGCAGTTTGGATGCAGACAATGAAAGGGTCAGACAATGCTGTACAAACATAGAACGTGAAGTCATAGCAACCTCATAGGAAAGGTTCTAACTAACTGTGCCTGAGAGTTTCTGAGACGCCAACGCTTTACGGGAGTAGAAAACCCAAACTTTCTTCCTGACAATGCTCAGTCTTGTTATTTGTTCTCATCAGTCTAGAAATGCATCCTGAGACTGACCTAAGGCTTACGGAATCTTATTGCTCTGTTTGCTTGCTCTTAGACAACAGCACTTATCCGGGGTTACCCTGAAACCCGAGTTAATGTAAACTGTATATGACTCCCTAGAGTGTGAATTCCAAAGCCAAAAGCATATATTCTTTATGTGTTCTGATTTCAATAGGACACCACAAAGTCAGTGTGCTTGCATTGCTGTGTTCTGTTCATTGGTACCCTTTCTAAGTAAAAAGCATCTCTCCTCTTTCTTTCTGACTTGCAGCAGGTAAGTAGCGGCACTGCTCCAGAGCTAAATAATTGGATTTCATGTGGCAAACCTGGATTAAATTTTCAATCCTATCAGAATACTGCTTCTAGCTTAATTATATTTTGAAGTACAAAACAACCTATCAAAAGAAAAGTGCAAACCACCATGAAGAACGCAAAATTGCAGCTAGAGCACCACCTGCTGTAAATGATGAAGCGTTCACTTTGGGGAGGAACTGCGTGCAAGAGACAACGCAGAACATTTCCTCAGATTGGAGGAAACCACCCCAGATAGTGAAGGTCGGGGAGACGTAGGACCATGATAATAAAATAGGATATAAGGGGTAATTGGTCACTTCCACATCGAATACCAGAGTTCACCTTGTGATGTGGAAATGCTAAAGCAACTGATAGAGAAAGGGCTTACTGTTTGAAAACAAATGAAAGAAACTTGATGTTTCCTATCCAGTTTTTTGTCTTGGTAGGTGGTAGCATCTTTTCAAAGCTTGTGGGCCTAATAGAAAATTCTGTGAAGAATCATTTGCTTTTCAGCATTTTTAAGAGGCTCATGTGCAATATTTTCTATCCAGTTCTCTCTGATTCTCAGTGACTCCAGGTGTGTAAATGGATAATTGTAAAACATAAGATTATCTTGTCTCCAATAAAAACTTCAAGGTCTAAAGTTTTAGAAGCAGATCACCAAGTTTTTATGCTGAATTCCTCTGGGTAGAATTGAACAGCCAACCTTTAAGTTAGCAGCTGAGTATTTTCATCCTTCGGTACCACACAGGGGATTCCATACCAGTATGTAGGACAAGTACTGGTAAGGGGGACATAAAAGGAACATTTTAGACCCTAACATTCTAAGATTAATTTAGATATTCTGGTCTGTAATTAGTAGTACTTAGGGACAATCAACTGACATGGTATCATTTATTTTGCTAGTAGTGATGGACTCGTGCAAAGCTATACAGACTCATTTCTGGTTCTAGCTATCAGTGGCAGCACACAGGAGGAAAGGCCTAGGAGTTATAGTTTGTGCTCTTGGAAATAAGTTTTCTCTTGAAGGAGAAAGTTATATTAGAAATCTTCTGAGATGCATATTTATGATCCTCCACTCACACTTGCACCCCAGCAAAAGGCAAAGTAGTAAGCTTATTGTTTTAAATAGAGATATACACAACTTAATTAGAGCTGGCTATCTCAGCAGTCTTAATCATAGAGACAAAAAACTCCTAAACTGAAGACAATCCACGTTCTACCTAAATACAAAACTCAACACTTTAAAAAGTCATGCTTCTTCCTTTTAAAATGAGGAAAACTTCCCTATGTTCTATATCTTTGCCCTGTATAATGGGATAAAATTAACTAAGTAAACACAGTTGTGTTCCTTACCAAACTTTTGCTCAAATTATATATGATTCTGCTCATAATAAGTATACTGTCAAGCATGCTTGCCACAGCAATGGCTATTCACATCGAAGAGTGATCTTCTAAGGAGAGTTGAAGAGATGGAAAGGAAAGAGCAGTAGTGCAGAGGTCTTGCTTCTGGCACGAGAGAGGGGTCTGAGGTCACACATGGACCTCACCACTTATAGGAAAGCCACCATGCACTATGCATCACTCTGTGAAATTCTCCTATATTTGGAATTCCTTGAGCATGATGCCTTCCAGAAACTTGTGACATATGTAGGCTCTGTGCCCTGAAGCAGCAGATTTTGCGATTTGGAAACACAGTTTGATATTTGTTTGTTTTTTAATAAAAATGCATCTCTCTGGAGTTGGGTAAAAACTTTCTGGTGTTAGTATTAACATTCACTACCCCCTTTTCATTCCTGCTTGCATTTCCCAGCTTTTCCTTGCCAGTGCTACAGAAGATCTGGGATAGAGAAGCTTTGAGCAGGGAGGACGGCGTTTGGGCAGCATGCAAATGAGATGTGCAGCCAAGACATCCTCTTCCCCAGAGCTGGGGACTGGGTACAGAGAAGGGAAAGGGATGAGGGAGCATGCACACATGGCCACTCCTAAAAGGCGAACTACCACATTGAGCCAATCCTAACAAGGAGTTACCATGTATCAGAAAAAAACTGATCCATGGGGTTTATGAAACTGGAAAAGCAACTTAAATTGTATTTTAATTTTTACTCCATTACTAATTTAATTTGATTAAAATTTAATTTTATTGCAAAGTAGTGACTTTTTAATAGTAATATTTAAAGAGGGATTTTCAATGAATTTTATTTAAAGTTTGGTACCATTATGCAATAGTTTTATGTGCAATTGGAATATTGATCAAGTTACTCTTTACGGCTTTCAACAATATCAGTAATTTCTGGGGTATTTTCAGGGGATTATCTTCATAGAAAAAACATCCAATTTAGCAGAATTATTTGATACAGTTTCACAAGCATGTTTCTGGAAGATCAGAACAGTGCTTGAATATGCCATATCCTCAACAAGTACATGACACAAAATATCTTCTAAATATGTATTTAACAAATGGGAGGCATACTACAAGTTTATGAAAGTCATATATTTCAGGTAGAATGCAGTCATGGTTAAAGTGTCTGACTGCTTCTGAACTGATAACCTCATATAAGCTACTCCAAATGTTGTTACCTCAGATTCCTCACCTATAAAAAGGGATCATAACACTTCCTACAAACAGCACAGTGTTGTTGAGCAGTTAAATGAACTGGCATCTATGAGTTCTTGGTAGAGTACCTGTCACAATGTCATTTATAATGTAGAACTAAATCAATGAATACTCCAGAGTCAATAGTGTAAATTTGTAATAGAATATTCCTTTCTGTCTGAGAAATCAAGTAAATGAAGCTGATGAGAGCAAGAACTTGATGGGGCTGGCTGGCTTTCAAGATCTTACAATTTTCTGCCCTGACAAGGTGCAGTGTGTTCAGTGTGTTCTGTTATTGGACTGTGCTTGAGTTTTCCTTGTGTGACAAGTTTCTGTATTGCCCAGGTTCCTGCTTCTTAGGCTTTTCTTTATATTGATGAACACCCATGATCCTTTTAACAGCTTGCTTTTAATATTTAATAGTTTAGCTTTTAGTATTTTGCATTCTCCAAGTGACTATGATATAGAGATAACAAATCTTACAGAAAATAGCTAGTGGATGGTAATGTTATAAAAATCATTAAAAATGATCAATTATTTTTATAAGAACAACATGAATTGTTGCTTGGCAACCATATAAATAATACAGATTAGAAACTGTGTTCCTGCAGTTCCCCTTAAACCACTTTTTCCCCACTTGGGTCTTTAAAACTTTTCATCTTTGAAAAATTGTACTAATTTTAGTGTCAACAAGCTCGTAGCAGCAATCTAAAATAGGGTAGAACTGCCCCTGTGGGTTTCTGTGACTCTCACAATTTGTGGAAGCAGAAACCCTCTCCTTCTTCCCATCAAACAGAACAGCTGCTGGTCTCAAACTGCTGATCTGGTAGTTAGCAGGCTAGAGTAGAACCATTACACTACCATGGACCCTCAAAGTCATCAAAGAAGTATACAACATACCAAAAAAAAAAAAGCATGTTTTTTCTCTCCTCTAATGCTTGGTCCTTCTTCCTATAGGCATATATAATTGCTTCTTATGTAACTTGTGCATCATTTCAGAAACATCATATGCATATTTTAACATAAATAAATATGCATTCCAGTGCGTGTGTTTGAGTGTGTGTAATCTTCAACAATTAGAGTCAGATCATACGACACTTTTCAGGATACTGGTCTTAAAAAAAAATAACAATCATTTAACATTATTTGTATGGATCTCCAACTCAGAATATGCAAATTACCTCATTCTAAATAGCTGCATTTTTATGACCTGGATTTACTGTAATATAGATATCCATGAGACTGAAAGGTCAAGGGTATATATGTTTTAATTTTTGACAGGTATACTGCTTCTCGTTCTTCAAAATTCAGGTATCCTTATGAAACATTTTGTAAGTCAAATGGAATTATGTGAAGAAGAAATTATAATTAATTTATACAGGGAAAATTTCTGAGTGTTTGTAGGTTTCCAAAATGACTGACCAAATCATACCAAATACCACATGAGGCTGATGGCACAGTGGGCTGTATGCTGGACATGCCAGGTTGGAAATCATCAAACACTGCTCAGGAGAGGGATGCTATGATATGAGTACACAGACTACCCACTGTCATCAAGTCAAATCCTTAGATGACAGTGTTGAAGTGATGATTTGGAGAAATATTCATCTTTCATCCATGGAGCAGTTGGTGTGTTTTAACTGCCAACCTTTCAGTCAGCAGACCAAGATGTAACTCACTATATTGACTGAGACTCCACACAGATTAAATAAAGCAGATATAACTATAAAAGCTGCGTAGTTAGTTCCTAAAGAGATTGTGTATTGGGCTGCTAACTGCAAGCCCAGTAGTTCAAAGCCACCTGACACTCCTTGGGAGAAAGACATCGAGCATTTTGCTCCCGTACAAGGTTACGGAAACTCACATGGGCGGTTCTACCCTGATCTACAGCTTCGCTGTGAGGCGGAATCACGTTCCTAGCAGTGGGCTGATGTAGCAGTGGGATCGAGCAGAGCTCCTGGGGAAAGAGCTTGGCACTGCCACCCTCACTCTGCAAGGTACGCTCTGCTATAATGGCTTGTTGCAAAAGACATGCTGAATGCTTGTCTTTCCTTTTCACTCTTAATAGTGAAAATCTTCTTCAGATTTCTCCTGGTTAGGGAAAACAGTATGAAGGGTGGTCTTTTAAAAAATGTGAAGTAATATAAAATAAAAACTCTAACTACTAACAAACTTTAGTATTTTGCAAACTTGATAAGGAGAAATTGGTGATTCTTATCACCTTTGTTTTTAGTGTGATAGAAACTGAACATTTTCTCATAGTTAAGAAACAACTGAATTTACTTCATTATGAATTGACAGATGATATAGTTGGTTCATCTTCTCTACTAGTCGGTTTATTTCTTATTAAATTCACAAGGGTTTTGCAAATGAATCAAAGAGGCTGCTTGTTACAGTATTGAATATATTTTTGCTAGTGTATCATTTGCTTTTCTGTTTTTATTGCTCGTAGCTAGTATTTATAAAAACAATTTTATAAAACCTTGAATTTTATGTTTTACTCAGACAGATGTTTCACTATGTTAAGTTATGATTTTTTAAAATAAAATTCTGTCCTTTTTTGCATTGAAATATTTGAAGGATTTGGTCATTTATTTTGACATAAATAACAAGTTTGGTACCTACTTCTATTATTTTTCAGTAACAGCGCTTCCACAGTACAAATCCTATTTATTGAACAATATTTACTTATAATTTTAAGAACCACTTTTACTACATTTTAGGTGTGTATATATATCTTTGCCACCTGGTGAACAGCAGTAAAGCAATGTCAGATACCCAAAGATCAGGAACACCAGCAGGACACTATCAGGGACAGTGGGTTGGAAGGTCCTCAAAATATGACTGAGGAAGAGTTGCCTTCATTGTGAGAAGGCAGAGAGAACAAGTATTTTCCTATAAAGTAATATGAAGACATTGACATCTGTTGATTTTAAAACCAAACTAAAAATAAAAGTTACACAGGCTACTCTAAATTAAAGTAAAATCTTACAGTTTTACTCAGAGGTCTGTTATGTCAAAGAACACTCCATAACGTGAGTAAAAATAATTAAGAACCCAACAACCAGGACTGCCACATGTTCTCCAAGGAAATGATTTACCTGCTGCCCTAGAATATTTCAACAATAGGCCAGGTGGCATTAATCCTATTAGCCCTAACGATCTGATTGGGGAGTTATCAGGTTGGTCTAGACTCTAGCAGATGTGGGAAACAGTCACAGCTTGTTTATGGGCCTCTCAAAAGGGAAATTTGGGGGCAATATTTTAAAGTCTTTAAGGCTCCACCACTTTTAACTGTGCATTTATTTTCTACTTTGTGCTATTAATAAACAAACAGTTATTTAAAGAGACACCGGGAATTTTCACTCAGATAAGATGAAAAAAATATGAACTTACTGTTAACATATCATCACATTTCATATCTGGCGTGTCACCATCTTCACTCTTATTGTAGAATTTTCGGAAAAAATTAAATGCCACAACAGTGTATAAATATACAACAACCGCTAACAAGCCAACAGTTAAGACAAGCTGTAAAGCAATGTGAAGAGAATCACGTATTAGAGACACAAGATATTTGACTGGTGCATTTTGCAGTGACGTGAAGATGGAACACACCAGTGCATACACTGTTTGATTTACTGACAGGAATTTAAAGAAATCTACACTGAATTGTTTCTCACCTTGCCTATTCCCCCATGGGGAATTTTTTTCCCACATATATTTTTGTCATTTTACCAGTTGTCAGTTCTTTCATGCAAAATTTTACTTACTTAGTTGCTATGTGGGTAGTACATGACCCCATCTAAACTGATATTAATAATACTAATTTTCAAAACTCACTGCCATTGAGTCAACTGTGATTCGTAGAGACCCTAAATGACAGAGTAGAACTGTCCCCATGGGTTTTTGAGATTCTGACTCATAATGGGAGCAAAAATTCTTGTCTTTCTTGCACGGAGTGGCTGGTGATACCAAACCACTGACCTTGAGGGTGGCATCTAGGAAACTTAAAATGTTAATTTTTCTATCACTAAATATTGGTAGTAGGTACTGCACTAATTATTTGCTTCATTTTTATAAGATTAAGTCACTTTTAGTAATTAACTTCCTAAGGAAAGCAGTATCATTTTTGTTAAGATAGTATTATGAGAAATGATTTTTTCAATCATATGCTAAAATTGGAATTTACATGGGAAACACACAGCTATTAATAATTTGTAGTAAAATTTTATAAATAAAGCTGAAAAGTCTTGGTTTGCTAACATAGAGATAATCAACTTGAAGGACGTTCTGGTTTTGTGACCAGTTAGCTTGAAGGTTAGTTTTCTTAATGTATAATTAAATGTCACAGTTTGAAAGATCCTTATTTTTATGCAAATTTAATTCAAAATTATTCCTTGCTTCTCTATATGCAATATTTATGTTGGTGTATTTGCTAACAAGTGTATTTTAAAAAGTATGATTTTGTCAAGTTGGAAAAAAATCTTCTTCTGACTCTATCACAGAGAATGCAAACATAGTAAAAATGCATTATTTTTCCAGCCTACTTCTCTCATTACAAATCATCCTCATGCCCTTGACTGTATATGCATATATTGAATTAGGTCTATTTTTGTAGATTACTTCTTTTGGTAGGGGAAAAACATGTCATTTTAGGAGAGTGCTAATTGTTTAGCTGTAAATGGTCATTACAGCTCTCTGTATGATTATCCCATTAGAACTATTCAGTTCTATATATGGATGGGCTTCAAAAATTGATGGAAAAAATTCTCTTTTTAAATTTCATTTTTATGAACATTTTGAAGTTGTTTTAGATTTCTAAAAATGAAAAACTGATTCCAACAAAAGTTAGGAAGTTGATTGAAAACAGTGTCAGATGTTACGTGTGAAAATCAGTGCACACAGACTCTCTAGTCCATTACATATATAGGCAGGCCTTGTTTTATTGAACTTTCCTTTATTATGCTTTGAAAATACTCGATGTATTAAAAATGGAAGGCTTGTGGGATTAGAAATGAAATTGATATGTGTAGGAACCATTCCCTGGAAATTAGGAAAGTTTTGTTCATGAATATAACTGGGAGCATAGATCCAGGTGTTTTTGGGGTTTTTTTTCCCCTCTATTCCACTCCACTGATTCAAGCTTTTAGAAGACACAGATCCAAGATTTTAGAAGGACAACAAGATGTGCCAGACTATAAAATCTTGATACTAATACAAAATGCATGACTCAGTACACACTGGATACACAGAGAATTAATTAAGAAATGCATGTTTCTGTTATATTTTGCATACTATGGGGAGATTGTATGTAAATGTTATAAGCTAATTATCTAGACCAAGGGTTGGCAGGTGTTTGAGATAGGGGAGACATCCTGCCCCTCACAGCAATATAAAAATTATTCAAGGGTTGTATACATACATTTTTAGATACAAATACAATCAGCATTAACTGATAATGTTCTTAAATTTGTTTTTCAATTTTACTTCAGAACCAAAGGAGCCACGCCACATGTGGCTCTGAAACCTCAGATTGCTGATGCCCAGTCTAGACTTAGACAAGTTTTACTCCAAGTAAGGATGAACGGATCAGATAAACACACTGTTAACATCTCCATTCAATTTAAAGTGAAGAAAACAGCCATAGATATGCAGTTTTAAAATGTTATATATACAGCAGCTGATGCTCAACTCCCAAGACTAGACATCTGGAAAGGTGCAACTAAATTTGGTTACCATAGTGAGTGTATACACTGCATTAGGAAGACAATACTAACTCATTGCCTAAGCACCTAATCTGTTCCAGGACCCATGCTTACGTCTATCTCCACATATGTTTTGTATTTAATTATCATAAGAATGCTATAAGGTAGGTGTTTATATAATTTTTGGTTTACAAAATGAGGACATTTAAATGTACATATCCTAAATAATTTATCTGAGGTCTTGCAGATACTTGTTTGAGTCACAATTTCAACCTAGGCCTCTCGACTATAGTCAATCAGGACTCAGCAACCCCATAGGTAGGTTTATGAAATGAACTCCCCCCCCACCAAGTTTAAGAGAGAGAATATACTAAAGGGGATATTTAGGAAAAGAAATTCAATTGATCATTAAGAGAAAAGCCACATTCATGACTATCAAGCCGATAATGTCTCTCTAACGCAAGGCCCTGATGAGTTTCTGAGACTATAACTTCTTTATGGGAATAGAAAGCCCTGTTTTTCTCCTGAAAAGTGACTAGTGTTTTCAAAATTCTGAATTTTTCGATCTTAGGCCTCAATGCCACCAGAGCTACCAAAGGCCATTAGCTCATTGTCTATAAGGCCTGCCAGGGCTGAGCCCCGGTGATGTAGTGGTTGTACGTGGGACTGTGGCCCACTGGTTTGGAGGTTCAAATCCATCAACAGCTCTCCAGGAGCAAGGCGGGGCCTCCTACTCCCACCACCAGAGGGCAGTGATGCCCCCCCAAAAAAAATGACATCGATAAAAGGCCTGGCAAAATGTATAGCAGAACCTTATAATGTGCTAATGGTGGACGCCCCACCATAAGCCTGCTTTCTGGAAGATCTTCTGCTATGGTATGATCCTCTGCAGCGTCCCTTCAATTCCCATGTATGTACCCTAGCTCCCAGTATTTCAGACTGCAACTTTTTATGGAACTAAAGATATCTCAGTTTTTCCCCTAAGAAGGGCTGGTGTTTGCAAACTGATAATCACTTTGAAGTGAAAAATGATACGTGGACGCATTCTATCCAATAAAAACAATTTTTAAAATGTGCATTATAATTTGTCCAAAACCCAAAGCAAATTCCCTGTTACCCAACTTATTCTGACTCCTAGAGTTGGAAACCTTTACAACTTTGGGTTTGTGACACTCCACACCTCCCCTGGGGCAGAAACCCACCATCTTTCTCCTGAGGAAAACCTGGTGGGTTTGAACAGTGGTCCTTGTGGTGAGCTGTCCAATGCTGCCCAGTCCAGTCCATCAGAATGTCTTATTGTCATTTTAAGTGTACGTGTGTCTTTCTTATTTGTAGCTTCTCTAGTTTCTCCCATGGGGAGAGGGGGATGGCAAGGGTGGAATGGAGATAGACTTTTACCTGTTTGCCATTGTGAGTCACTGATGACAAGATGGTTCGTAAAGTCTTGAATCCCATAGCGATGTCAAGAAGGTGAGCAGCAAAAAAAAAGTTGTTATAATGCCCAAGGACGGACATCGTCATATACCAAGCTAGGTAGAGGAAGGACTATGCGACAAAGACAGGGGTAAGGGGAGAAAGGTGTCAGAAAACAGAATGCATGACTCTTGCCACAAGCTACTCTGATTTCTTCCTATTATAACTAATCTATTTTATCTTCTAATTAAATGTACTTGAGTTTATTTTTCGTACGCTTTATTTTATTTTTTAGTTTGTCCTAAAACGTTAAATGTTATTTTCTCCTTTAATAGAGAGTGATTCTCATATCTATCTTCCTTCAAGGCAAAATTTATTGATTTACTACTTTAGATCAGGTTTCTCAGGTTTGGCGAAACTGTCTTTTTTTAAAACCATTTTATTGGGGACTCGTAATATTCCATACATTGGAGGTATCAAGAATATTTGCACTGTGTACATTTTAAAAATCATTTTATTGGGGGACTCATATAGCTCTAATCATAATAGGTACATACTTTGTGTCAGTATTTACATCTTTTCTTTTTTGGGGGGGCTGGTCATACAACTCTTCTCACAATCCAATACATCCATCCATTGTGTCAAGCGCATCTGTACATTTGGTGCCAACCTCATTCTCAAAACATTTGCTTTCAACATGTGTCCTGGGTATCAGTTTCTCATTTTCCCCCTCCCTCCCTGCTCCCCCTCCCTCGTGAACCTTATTGTTATTTTGTCTTATCTTCCACTGTCCGATATCTCCCTCTACCCAATTCTCTGTTGTTCATCTTCCAGGGAGGAGGCTTTTTGTAGATCCTTGTAATCGGTTCCCCCTTTCTACCCAACCTTCTCTCCAGTCTCTCATTATTGCCACTCTCAGAACTTGTCCTGAAGGGATCATCTGTTCTGGATTCCGTGTGCTTCCAGTTCCTATCTGTACTAATATGCATCTTCTGGTATAGCTGGATTTATAAGGTAAATTTGGGATCATGATAGTGGGGCAGGGGAGGAAGCATTTAAGGACTGAAGTTACATGTTTCCTCATGCTATCCTGCATCCTGACTGGCTCGTCTCCTCACACACAACTGTCTTCTTAGACCAGATAGGTCTCTGTTGGAAAGGCTACCCTGGACATTGTAGGATGCTGGTACTAACACTGGCCCCTAAACACTAGTTACAAGAAGCATTGCCTCCTCAGTCTCTCACAATGACAAATGTTTCCAGACATTGACAATTTTCCCCTGGGGGCAAAAATGTCTTCACTCGAGAGCCACTGTTCTGCAATAAATCAAATAACCAACCACTTGTCTTCTCATTCTCCCACCTTTCCTCTTGTCTTCTCTTTTATTTCCCTCCCTCCCTGCCTTACACCATCTCTCCTGCTTTCATTTATTTACTTATTCACTAAATCAGTGTTTGCTGAGACCTATGAGTTACAAGACATTATGTAAGGTAGTTTATTCTTCAAGCATCATGCAAAGGCATGAGAAGAAATACTTCTAGCAGAAATCTCAAAGACAACTTAATGTCACTGAAGATTAAAATAGACTGAATTAGGCAATTGATATTGTTTGCTTAAAATTTCCTAGCTGATAATTAATGTAAAAGATTAACTTTACTTAATCTAGAATATATCCTTTGAGGTATAATGTATAGGTATAATAAAAATATTATAATTTCTCCTATCCTTCGGAATATAGCTTTCCTGTGAAAGACCGGGTTTTCCCGTGTAATGAATACTCATTTTAAGAAGTGATGGACATCTTTATTTTGACAATATCTGTAATGAAGGCTAAAAACACAGATGGGGTTTAAGTGGGAGGAGAGTGTGGCAGTCACTTAATGTGGTGTAAGTCTGAAGAGTAAAAGAATAGGGGTGGAGTCTGGCCTGTCAATCTGGAGATGACCTATGAGACCTCAGTGTGGGCATGGGCTTCTCCTGAGAATTCTGGGAAATGTGGTCCTTCCTTCTTGGGGGGCAGAGACACGCTCAGTTTATTTGGAGACTTTCTACTGACAACATACTCTCAAAGACACTACACAGATAAGACGCAAGGCTAAGTCCCTGTGAGACATCTGGAGTAGATGTCACATGGAACTACCCTGCTGGAACTAGACTTGTGAAGCTGCAGGAGCCCCTTAGAGAACCCCACCAGTGCTGAGATAGTTACGCCACTGGATCCAAAGACATTCTGCCCATCTGACTTGTGATCATCTCCCATTCAGTGTCATTGCATGCATTTTTGTGAGTCTGAAGAAAACTTTATAGACTGGTATCAGACATATGGGCTAAGATCAGACGGGGTTGGAATGTTTTCTTAAGGTACAGTTGCTCTTGTATAAAAACCTCTCCCTTATATACATATGTGTGCTTATGAATTTGTGTCTCTAGTCTACCCGGGCTAACACAAATAATTTTTTGTGGGCACTGTGGGACAGAAGGAAGAGATCAAGCAAAAGAAAAGAGAATTTTAAAAAGCCGTGGAGAAAAGACTGCAGATTGTGCTGGAGGATGAGAGCTCGGTTGGATTACAGGTTCCTGTTTTGGTGAGGACCTGAAAGAGGAGAACATTTCAGGAGACCTTAAACACAAGTAAGGACATAGGCTGAATCTTATACACAATTAGGAATACTCAGAGGAGTATTCTGAGCAAAAAAAGGGTACATAAAAAGTATCTTTTATGAGAATCTACTGTTAGTCACTGATTTCTATTGAGAAATGGAATCTTTCATTATATTTGATTCTCTTTTAATCGAAATGAGAAACACAAACTTCCTCAAGCAACTGTGTAACATTCTCACATTTTGTAAATGGAAGAACGAATAAATTAGGAGGCCATTAGACAAATCCAAAGGCAAGTTATGCATGCCACTTTGTTAGCAATATTGGGAAGTACAGAAGCAAGAATTGCAAAGGACATAAAGAGGATCAAGATTAGGTAAATGATCAAATGTATGTACTAGAAGGAGAAAAGAAATGAAGGAAACAAACTAGTACTTTGAGTTTAGGTGGTAAGTAGAACAAATAAATCTCAGTAGGAGAAAATGTTGGAGAGGAGTCTCTCTTTGCAGGTTAAGTAGCCACTGAAATAATAACACCCAATGCTGGACTTAGGTTGCCTCCTTTTAAGAAGCGTTGCTTCCATTTTTACATGAGTGATTATCTGTGAGTTACCATATTATAAATTGATGACTCTAAAAGATATTCATTTAAAAGCCTTGATTTCGTTCCTTTGAAGGGATTGTTGAATTTACCTAGACTGAGAGGCAGAGATGCGGGGTGGAGGACGGTGAGTTTAAGGAACCTCACGGGCCTTTAGGATAGAGCTAACGCTAAGTATGAAAGTCAGTGCTACAATTATCGAATGATCTTTTGCTGGTAGATGCAAAGTCCATGGAAGAATACCAAAGCCTACGCAGAGTTCCAGGAAGACGTTGCTGGGTGTGTTCCTTCCTATGGGGAGCGAGGATGGCCAAGCAGCAGCAAGGAGAGCGTGAGCTAAGATCAGACCGTACATGCTTGGAATTAACTTAGTCCACAGAGTTTCATGCTTATTTCCTTATAGCCAGGTGATGGAAGCACACAAACAACTGATAGTGAAATTTATTTGCATAGAACATCCAAAGAAACGAAAATCTGAAGTTACGGATCAGCCAAAGGTAATAAAATGGGATGACCTTCTCTGACTTTGTGACTTTCAGTAATATGTGATATTTTGCATTATATTTTGATATCTATTGGGTCCTGTTTAATTTTTTTCTTTCTTTTTAAAATCAGTTTATTGGGGGCTCCTACAAATCTTTTCACAATCCATACACACATTCAATATGTCAAGCAAATTTTTCTATTTGTTGACATCATTATTCTCAAAACACTTTCTTTCTACTTGAGCCCTTGGTATCAGCTCCTCATTTCCCCCTGCCCTCTCCACTCCACTCTCCCTCATGTACCCTTGGTAATTTATACACTGTTTTTATTTTATCTTATCTTACATCGTCTGACATTCTGTTCACCCACTTTTCTTTTGTCCGTACTCTAGAGAGGAGGCCCTATGTACATTCTTGTTATCAGATCCCCCTTTCTACGCCACCTTCTCTCCACTCTTTAAGTATCCCCACTCTCAACACTGGTCCTAAAGGGATCATCTGTCCTGGATCCCCTGTGTTTCCCATTCCTATCTTTACCAGTGTATATCTGAGGTGGGTTACAGATTGAGAACCCAAAATCCATCTGTGGGCAACTGGACATCCCCTTAGAGAAGGGTTGCGGGGAGAAGATGAGCCAGTCAGGGTGCAGTGTAGCAACAAGGAAACACAACTTCCCTCTAATTCTTTTTTTTCCTTTCTTTCATATCACTGCCCTGATGGGAGTAGGAAGCCCAGCCTTTCTCCTGGAGAGCTGCTGCTGGATTTGAACCATCAACCGAGTGGGCTGCAGCCCTTCACACAACCACTGTGCCACCAGGGTGCAGCCTTTTCTCTAGTTGTTAAATGCTTCCTCCCGTCCACTATCATGATCCTAATTCTACCTGTTTAATTTTCAAAGACTATCTGATATTAGAAAGATAAAGAAAAGTAAAACAATAATTTAGTGTACCTAAATTCAGGGAGGATTTGAACTTATTGCAATTAATATTTTCTTTAAAAGCTTTTTTTTAATCCCATTAGAACTTTCTTTCTAACATCTGTAAAACTTTGAAGCATGCAATGACCAACAAAAATATACATTCATATTAAATTACACCTCAGTTTCTTTTTCTTGTGCAAATATATTTTCACTTTAACCTCTCAGCTATTGAAGAAAACAGAACAACAAAAGGGCTTGTTAATATTATCTTCCTATAAACATCTCTAGGATATGATTTTTATAAACTGAAATGATATTCTCCAATAACTGGAATTACATTTGCAGAATATCTCGGATTAATCTAATCAGAGTACTTTACAGTAATAAAGGAGACTTACATTGTCTGTGAAAACGACTCCTAATTTCCACATCTGATATTTAACATCAATAGAGTTGAGTCTGCAATGAGAGATAAAAAAGAACTCATAGATATTTACTTTAACCAAAGACGACAGGCCTACTAGTGTCCACCAGCATTTCCTCTCATGTGCATTCCAAAAGAATAATTTATGGTTCTAATAATAAGAGGTTACAAAACCATTAAGCCAGTCACATTTTTTCTAAATATATTTATTTCACCAATGAAAGGGTTTTTAGTTTTGTTTTTACTTTATTTTCAGAAATATCACCTTTTACATTACACCTAACCTTTCCCCTTTGTTCCTATTGCACTTTGTACATATTTACCTTTATTATCTCATCAAACCTTATTTTGCAGTTTTGGGTGTGAGTGTGTGTGACTTTTTTACTACTATGAAATCCTACACCAAGCACAATATCTCAAAATTGGGTGGTTCTCACTAAGTTTAAATTGGATGCATAAAGTTTAATGAAAATATTCATAACATTTCCAGAATAAAATTTACATATATTAAAATGCCCTTCTTCATTTAGAGTTCTTCAGAATTTACCACTGATATAGTCAATAAAACATTTGGCCTTTCTAGTCTTTCCAGCAATTGATCTGATATACAATATATAATAATATAATTAATATAATATTGATGTCATTTTCATACTAGTCTCTCTAGGTCTAATAGGTTAGTCTTTAGTTACTTTCCTCATTATGTCTTTTGATTAAAAAAAATTGAACTTGTCACTGAATAGATTCCAACTCATAGGGATACTGTAGGGGAAAAATAGAACTTCCCTTTTAAGTTTCTAGGGTAAGATTCTTTTTGAGTAGTGAGAGGTAGAGGGAGAGTCTCTTTTCTTTTTTGAAACTGGAATTTGGGTGAAGGTTTACAGAACAAATTGATTTTTCAATCAACAGTTCCTATGCATTTTGATTCATGATATTTATTACAATGCTCACAATGTGACAGCACTTTCTCCACTTTCTCTTTGTGTTTGTCCTTTCCTCTGTCCTTCCTCATCCCTTTGGCCTTCATAGCTTTGCCCTTTTAGACCTCCTATGGATCTAATGTGTGCATACTTCTCTTGTGTCATTGCTCACCTATAGGCTATTGTTGAATGAGCTATAAGGTTGAATTCCATTCAAGATCTAAAGGATGAGTAGAAGACATAGTCTCAGGAGCTCGGTGAATCTTTACCAGATCAATAAGACTGAGGTTTTCCCTGATTTTGAATATTGTTCCAACTTTTTCTTCTACTTTATTTGGGACTTACTCTTGTGATCCCTTTCAGAGAAGTCAGCCATGGTTGTCAGGCACCATCTAAGTCTAACTTTAGGGGTCCGAAGGCTGGGCTTTTTATAGTCCATTAATTTCTTTGGATCTCTGATTTTCTTAATTTTCTTTTGTTCTGGACATGAAAAGATCACTAGTTATACCTTAAACGGTTACTCTCAAGTGTTAATGACCCTGATGTTTACTCAGTAAAGTAGGATAAAGAACATTATCTTTGTGGAATACACCATGCCAATTGACTTTACTGTATGAGAGACTTCTATGCTCAGTGAATCATTTCTTCAATGTGTTTTGTTTTGCTTTATTTTGTTTCGTTTTTGGGGCATCACTGTCCTCTGGTGATGGGAGTAGGAAGCCCAACCTTTGCTCCTGTGGAGCCGCTGCTGGAATTGAACCTCCATCCCAGCAGGCTGCAGTCCTGCGCACAACCACTACGCCACCGGGGCACAGCCCCAATGTTTTATTTTTAAAATTTCTAGATTAACTAATTGCTACTTAAAGCTGATAATTTAGAAAATTCCCTCTCCCTCAAAGTTTCATTTACATTGTTGCTTTTAGGTGCCCTCAAGCCCCCTGTGACCTATAACTTCCCCATGTAAAACAGAATGAAACTGCTTGGCACTGTACAATTTCATAATTGCTGTTTGAGTCCATTGTTGCTGTCATAGTGTCAATTCAGTTATTTGGCAGTCTTCATCGATTTCACTGACTCTTTGCTTTACCAACCATGCTATCCCTTTCCTAGCACAGGTCTCTCCTGATAATAAGTCCAAGAATTTGAGACAAATTTTCATTTAAGGAGCATTTGGATTGTATTTGTTATATTTGTTATATAGTTTGGATTGTATTTGTTGTATTTGTATTTGTTACAGATTTGCTTGTTCTTCTGGAAGTCCACGGTATTCTCAATATTCTTAATATTCTTCACTAACATTATAATTCATCAATTCGTCTTTAATCTTCCATGTGTATTGGCCAGCTTTCACAAGCAGATGAAGTGATTGAAAATACCATCTTAGGCACGCATTAGTCCTCCAAGTGACATCTTTGCTTTTAATACTTTAAAGAGGTTTTGGTCGGAATTTTCACTCAGTAAGTTTGATTTTTTTTTTTTACTTGCTGTTTTCATGCAGATCTAAGTAACATGAAGCCCTTTACAACTTTAATCTTTACTCCACTTATCACAGTATATTCTTGTGAGGATATTGGGTTTCTTTACATTGGGAGTGTTTGATCATTTACTTACAGATTTTTTTAAGACATATAGATGCCTGAATCCACTTTTATAAAAAAAGTACAATGCATACTTACAATGAGTTTCACTCATTGTATTGTTCTTTCTGACAAAAAAAATAATGGAAGGGGGGGGGAATTAGTCAATTTACTCTTGCTAGAACTTGATTATTTAACTAGGATTCATGGTGAGATTCAAATAACTTAACAACCAGTTCACTGTCCTAATAGCTGTTTAAGTATTAAAAAAAGATAAACCAAAAGGTAGTTTATTATTACATACAGTTAATTAATAACAATAACAGAGTACACAAATCTAGTTTTTTGTGATCCTTAAAATGTAAGGAAAATATTAAATAATACCTGACAATAAAATAAAAGCCAAAACTGTTAGTTAAGATATTTCTATATTTGCTCCTTGATTGGTGTTCTCACTTGCAGAATTCTTCACTTACATCTGAACATCATCAGCGAAGTGATTTATCATTAACCATTTTTTTCCCTGTAGGGTAGGATTCTGTTCCTTTTGGACAACAATCATTATTTTCGATATATTAGAAACAGGTGACTTCACTTTGAGAATTCGACCACTGAACCACCAACGCTGCGACTTGACTTCACTTTGAACATACAATATTCCTTTGGAAAACCCCTTTCCACTTCTGCTAGAACTACAACAACTGTTCTAACAATATATTTTGTTCTTTGAAGATTTTCAAGAATTTAAAAATTACTCAATACCTCATGGAAAATTGGGGCTGCAGGCAAAGCTGAAACGAATCCAAGTCTGTCATGCTCTGGCTGTTCAGTACTTCTCCTTAGAGTATATGTTTGTTACTGAAGCAATGAATGCAAGGGGATAAGAATGTAGGATCAAAGGTATATGGATTTCATGAAATAAATAGGTAAATACCACAAGCACAGTTTATCTACTTTTAAAATACTATGGCCAGAGTGTATATTATTACTATAAGTGCTTAGAATACACTGCTGCACTGATGAATGTTAAAGAAGATTGAGGAATGTTAATTGATGATATCCACACTGAGCACTATCTAGCCACTCATCTTACAGAGAACACTGGCCATAAATGCCATTTTAATGACGGGTTTGCGGAACTCAACAGAAAAACCCTAGGTGTTGGTTCTACTGAATTGGTGTGAACAAGGTGAATGCCACAACTGGCAAAAGGCAAGCTAAAGCCAAATGGAGATTTTAAAAAATATCCAAATTCTCCTTGGTCATTTATTCATGACTTTAAAAACTCATTCTTTTTATTAGTTTTTTTCCTTCCCTAATATATTTTGGAATGGAAAGTTTGATACTAACAGCCTTTCTTTTTTGTAGTCTGTTATGCTTTCTCACCAGTGGTCGTAGCCATGACTGATGTAAAGAGATGTGATAAACTGACATCAGTCAATTGAGACCTGGTATATTGCTTGGCTACAAGGTTTGGGGAAACTCGACACTTGGGTCAGGCTCATATATAAGCTGGAGGTGATCATTTTTGTTGCATTATATTGTGATGTGGCCTGCTTCTTTTCTTATGAAAACAAATCAGACGATGCATGAAACCATTTGGCTGCCAGAAGTTTTTCTACCCTTAGGAGCTGAGCTATTTGTATATTTATAAGTAGTTATAAATTTATAAGTAGATGCTCATATGTGTAGAAAAAGGAAAGGTAAGAATCACTAGAAAACAGATAGTCTCTCAGAATATGCCTGAAACTGCTTTAGTAAATTAATAATCCCTGTAAATCTTTTCTCCAGTAATATACATCACTTAGTTTTATTCTTATTTAGAAACCATATTTAAAGATCATGGAAAAATTCTCCACAAGAATTTCTTGACAATTTTCTGGGGCTCAATTTAAAATATTAGTTATGTAAATCAATGCAACATGGTACCAATTGTAAGCTAATTATTGATAATTAAAATACAGTCAAATATTCCTCTTATTTCTTCAGTTATCTTCTAGCATAAATGTTACCATGAAAAATTGATAATTTAGTGAATCATATAAGTCTACATTTTTTATCAGGGATTTAAAAGTGTTACTGGGGAATCCAATCTATTGCTGATGAGTTAATTCCCACCAATGGCAACTCTGTAAGAAAGAGCAGCGTTGTCCCAGATGACCTCCATCTTTACAGAAGTCGTTACAGTTACAGCTTTCTCTTCAGCTGCTGAGTTCAACTGCCCATCTTTCAGTTGTTTAACCACTGCACTACTGGGTTCTCTCATACCATAGTCCTCATGATACATGATGTTATAAAGACTTTGGTTCCTAAGGATTGCTGATCTGTAGTTCATCTGACACATCATGACATAGTCTTTAAATGCTACATTTTTTTTTCTTAAAGTAACCAAATAAGTAACTTTCTTTTTTTTTTGGGGGGGGGGAGCATCACTGCCCTCTGGTGGTCATGGGAGCTACCCAGCACTGCTCCTGAGAGCCACCGCTGGATTTGAACCACCGAGCCCACGGGCCGCAATCCCGCACTCAATTACCCCAGAACAACCCCACCCTTTCAAAATTTTTTTTGTTTTTTGTTTTTGGGGCACCACAGAAGTTTCTGTTACATATTATTTATCCGAATACTTTTCCAAAGATTTAAATATATTTTTAAAAACTCAAGTAGCTATAACATGTTTTTATACAGATAAAATGTATATAAGCAATGAAACAAATCTAGATCATAAAAAAGATGTTTTAGTATAAACTGTAATGTTTATCTACAATAAATACTAATGTACAGATTCTTAGAAATCTGTTCCTAAAGTAATCACAGATCTGATTGAGAGCATAAATACTCAGATTATAAAAGATTACTATGCATGATGCTGCTCCATACTCACCTTCATGAAAGGATCACTGAAGATAAGAGTGCAAAGTATGGTGAGGAAAGGAGATGGTGCAGGCTAGCAATTGGAATAGTTTCTGGGGTCTTAAAGGCTTGTGTGCAAACAAACAACCATCTAAGTGAGTAATCAACTAAGTTCACATGGAGGAAGCACACCAGCATGTGTGACCCAGAGATGACAACTACACATTTGAATACGGTGTAGGAAGAAGCACCAGAGCAAAAATGTACGAATCTCTAATTGATGGAGGCCTATAGACACCCCTGGGAACCCAAAACTCAGCTGCAGAATATCTAGTAAGGCTGAGTCATTGACAGATCTGCTCTAATCATACGGAAGAGTCTTGATAAACTTACTAAAAGGCAGAGACTATTGTAATCTTGATTATGCTGGATTAACCTTGACATTTGGCTAGCTGCCACTCAATAGATGGAACTCAAATATGTCTTGGGTGCAAGTATCTCTTACTGGTTCCATGACAGAAATTTCTTTCCTGGATTTTTAAATTTTGTTGGGGGTCTGTCTCGTTATGAATTATTTGTATCTTCATATACTCATGTTTTTAGCCTTATCACCTTAGTTCTATTTTGTTTTTTATCATTTAATGTTGCATCTCCATGCTGTGAAGCACAGGAGAAGTGGGTGCATAATGAGAATAATTGATACAAGGGGTTGTAAGGTATGAAGGGAAGGTAGTTGGATGATAGGGAAGGTGAGGGGATCTCAGGAGTGGGATGGGGATGTGATTGAGGGGCATACTAGAATGGATTGTGATTGCATAACTCACCTTGAAGATGATTGTACAGTTCTCCTTGATATGACTGAATTATTGAACTACTGAATTGTATAATATATAAATTACTTGCCAATAAAACTATTGAAAATAAGATTTATATGTTTTTAAGTGAAAGACATAATAATTTACTTCAAAAATTACTATATTGCTACAATAATACATTGCTATTTATAAGTTATCATACTTTATATTTATTCTATAATTTCAATTGCCCAAAATTTACACATATATACATATACATAAGCGTAATGCATATATATCAATCTCACACATATACTGCACACATATATATCATGTGTATTTTGGGATGTGAATACTCATTTAGTCTTGAGATAAACTCATATCAGCTAACCATATCCTTTATTTATGATATCTAGTTATTTTACCTTGAATATTCTAATCAATCCAATCACTATCTTACAGCCTCATTTTAAATATGAATGGCAATATAGTTGCTTCTGGAAAACTTAGTCTTCATTATTTAAATAAAACACAGAAATGATAATAATAGAAGATGACGTTTGAGCCTTATAATAAAAAGAAATAACCTTTTTATAAAACACAAGTGAATTAATTTCTACTCAAACCAGAAATATTCTAAATATAGTCATAGGTTACACCACTACATATGATTTATTTTGACTTATGTCATATATAAAAATAACTGCCATTGAGTCAATCAACTCACAATGACCCTATAAGATAGTTTATCTGTACCCGTGGGTTTCTGAGACAATAATTCTTTACAGGAGTAGAAATTCTCATTTCTCTCCCATGGAGCAGCTCATGGTTTTGAACTGCTGACCTCCTAGTTAGCCACCCACTACATCACTAGGGTGACATAAAATAAAATTATGAGCATGAGTCTTCTTGTTTCTCTTCCTTTATGTAAACAGCGAAAAGGAAACATTCTGATATTACTGAAAATAAGCAAATCATCCATTGGCTCAAATATCTGAAATTGGAAAAAAGTCTTATTTTTCTGACCCTACAAAAAAGAAATTAAATCGGGCTGAGCCCTGGTGGCCTAGAGGTTGTGTGTGGGCTGTGGCCCATTGGCTTGGTGGTTTAAACCCAGCAGCAGCTCTCCAGGAGCAAGGCTGGGCCTCCCACTCCCACCAGAGGGCAGCGATGCCTCCTCCCCCCAAAAAAAACAACCACACACAAAAAAAGAAATTAAATCAAAGCACTGGCAAGTTTAGAAATGCATTATATTTTCACCCTTTCATTCTAAACTGAGGATGGAACAAAATAACACTCACACTGCTGATAGGGAACTGTCTTTTTTTGGCTTCTTCTTTTCTCTGGTGTCACTGAAATCCAGAGCTGCTTTGTCCATGCCTAATAATTCGCTGATTCTATCTCGACCATAGAATTCTCCATATTTATCCATAACCTAGGAGTCAGGAAAAAATTGTTTTACTGGCATTAAGCAATAAATAACACCATACATGTATTTGGATGAAAACAGATTTTCATTACTATATATTGTCATATTTTAAAGTTTGCTTAAAATTTTAGTTTGTAGTACATCTTCTTTATGTGCTCACACTATTTAAGGTATGATAAAATTTGTAGCATTTAAAACAATATCTGTTTGGGGAACAAGATTTGCAATTAAAAACATCTTAGTTTCCTAGGGTGACCTTAAGGAAAAAAATCCTGACAAGTGCTTTCTGGGTTTATCCTCTCATGATTTTACAGGGTAAATACCCTATCTGGACAACAGTTCTAGGGGACGATCTTTCCTCTTGCATTTCTTGGAATTTGTTAGTTTGCTTATCTTGTATTCTTCTCCCTGTGTGTATGGCTGTACATGTTTCCTATTTTTATAAGATATAATTCATAATATATTAGGATATTCCTTACTCCATATGTCTATATTAAAATAATAAAAGAAAATCCGTATTTCTAACAGCTCCCTGTCATCGAGTTGATTCCAATTCATAATAATCCTTTAGGATATGATCAAACTGCCCCTGTGGGTGTCTGAGACTGTAACTCTCTATGGGAATAGAAAACCTTGTCCTTCTCCCATGGACTGGCTGCTTGGAGGGTGGTTTGGGACTGCTGATCTTGAGGTTAGCAGCTGAATGTATAACCAATACACCTCCAGGGTACCTACATATCATGCATACAGTTATTAGGACTGACATATCTTTGGGGGCAAAACAAATTACCTCACAATAAAGGGACACATGTGAGGAATAGGATGGACAAAATAAAAGCTTAAGAAATAGAAGGCAATAGAAAAAAAAAGTAATCATTGTCAAATTTATAGTCAGTAGTGGGAATTATGCTAAGAATTTTGACATTCTTTATCTCCTGTGACTGTAATAATGTTTCACTTTAATACCATCCCATTTTGAAACAGCTAAAGAGACTGAATTTTCAAAAACATGACATGCTCCAGGTTGCTAGGTCATAATAATCTTGGAAACGTCTGATTACAACCAAGTAATCACTGCCAGAGGTTTTAAAGAAAGACCTGACTTGAATGGTTAAGACCTTTTCACTTGGTCCCTCATCTGAGGCACATTAAGCCTGATCTGGCTTTCAGCATTTTTTGTGTCTTTGTGTCTGTTCATATTGGGGCTTACGTAAGATATATGATGTCATTGGGATTACCCAAAACAATATTTGTTGTGTGCTTTTCTGTTTTTCAGTATAAGAAACCAAAGATTGATGAATCTAAAGGGACAGCAAACAGAATACAGGTTTGTTGGGCGTATAGTGGTTGTGGTGGTATGGAAGGGTGTAAAGGGAACTGATGTCAAGGAGTTCATGAAGGAAAATAATGTTTTGAAACTGATTATGGTAGCAATTGTACAGTACTGCTTGAGGCAATTAATATGATATCTGTATTAACTCCATTAAAATGCTTTTGAAAAAAATACCAAACACACCAAACCTATAGCCATCAAATCAATCCAGATGCCATAGCATCCCTACATAAGACTTTTGAGACTACAAATGTTTATGGGAGGAGACAGACTCATCTTTTTCCCTTCAAAGGTCTGACTGACTTAACTGTAGCTCATGTAGTTAACAGTTCAATACTTATCCCCAGCACCTTTGAATACAAGGGTTAATCAAAACTATCTGCCTTGCATTTTTCTCACAGCATTAAACACAGATTGTATTGATAGGAGTATGAATTCTTCATGTATTTTTACCCTAATTCCCTGGGGAGGGGGTGGGGGATTGTGTGAGGAAGGACATGAACACTTTTGGTGGTTGTTATGGGTTGAAATGCGTCTTACAGAGATGTATGTTGAAGTCTCAACCCCTAGTACTTGTGAATGTGGCATGTTTTTGAAAGTGCATAATTAATAATTGGATAGGTAAACATGAGGCTAACTGGAGTAGGGGAGACCCAATCCAGATGATTATATATTTATCAGAAGGAGAGAGAAGCAAAGAGTCACACATGGAGAAGATCATGTGAAGACAAGAGATATGTAAAGACAGAGGAAGAGATAGGAGTGATATTGGCACAAACCAGAAACTACCTGGAACTACCACAAGCTGGAAGAGACAAAGACGGATTTTCCTAGACGCTCCTTCATCAGTCTGTCACTGAATCTGGACTTTCACCCTCAAGAATTGTGAAAGGATAAATGACTGTTGTTCCCAGCCATCTAATTTATGTCATTCTATTATGGAAGCCTCAAGTCACAAATACAGCCATCATTACAGTTGATATATGAGTTTATTTTATTGTAAATACATAGTTTTCTTCATATAACTTATTTTTAAGTTAAAATCTTTCTTTTATTCTCCTACATAATTAAGAATAAAATGTTTAAATTTTATTTTACAACTATTATTTTGAAGCTCCTACCTAATTTGGGTGAATTCACATATAAGAAGAGTACCTTGTTAAATTATCTATATAATATTATTATGTTAAAGCTTCTGCCAAATTTGAATGAGTTCATATAGCCTAATGCAAAGCTACTCAAAATGCCAGGAAGTGGCCTGAATACAACTGATGCTGTTAGGGATTGGGATGGGAGTTGTAGGGGCCCCCCAATAAAATGATTAACTTTTTTAAAAAAAAGCGGGGGAGGGGAAAGGGGAGGTTTTTTTTTAAAGAGGAGCTTGTATCAAGGGCTCAAGTGGAAAATATTGGGAAATATATGTGGAATTATGTATGCAAATGTGCTTGATACAAATGATGTACTGAACGTTGTAGTAGCTCTAAGAGCCCCCTAAAAAATTTAAAAAAAGAAAATATAATTGTGAAAAAAAAATGAATAGACTTGGGGGACAGGGACTCAAACAGAGGTCACTCCTAGAGGTCAACAAACAAACCTTGAACTATTTAGCATTTGCTTTAATATTGTTAATTAATTAATTTGGATATATTATATTTTTCTGGACAAAAAAAAAAAAAAGAATAACAGCAGTCCAGTCATGTTGCTTAAAGACCTAAAAGTAATTGTACCAAAGAATGATGAAGGAGTTGTGGTTATTTCCATTGGGAGAAAATGAATGGTGGGAAGTATGGAGCAAGGAGGGGCATTATTTTCCATAATAAACTTTGTAAAACTCAAAAAAAAAAAAAAAAAGATTATAGCCAAGAAAAAAAAATAGTATGTAAAGATTACTTCTGGTTTAAAAAAAAAAAACAACAGAAGGTGATATCCAGTTTCTAGTCCAAAGTATAAAGAGAGAGTTTGGAAGCTGTCACTTTCTTCCTCACCGCAAGACTAAAGCTGGATGAACTGAAAACCAACAATCTTTCTTAGGTCTACCAGAGAAATGAGGGATTTTGCTGCCCGAGAGAATTAAGGGCACGCAACTCTTTTAAAAACTCTTGGAACAGGCAGTTGCAGGGAATCAGAGGGATCAAGGAGCAAAGGCCCAAGAACAAAAGACTCCAGATGGAGTCCATTCTACTAGGAACAATGCAACTATAATTGAAAACTTACTAGAGCTCGCCCATTTGCAGAGTCCCCACATGGAGTATGACTCTGATGCATCTCCTTCGACTATAGTCAAGGGATGTAAATAGCTTTGCTGTATCAGACATTGTACAGTTGATCACAGCAGATGTAGTTAGGGTGAAAGGTAATACCTTTTCATTTTATTTCCCATTTGACCCATTTTAAAGATGTATCAGTTTTCGATATCTTATGCTTTCTCATCAAAGAAGCTTTTTTTGGTGTTGTTTTCTAGTAATTGTTGTTGAGAGTTTTTTGTTTGTTCATCTGTTGTCATTTTATTGATTGTTTGCTTTCTGTTTGTTTTATTCAAATCCTGTATGATTTTCTACATATGAAGTATATGACCGTATATAGACTGTAACTGGGTTGATAATCTCCTAGGGGCAAGACAGGATGGTGTGGGGGAAAAACAGTATATTAGGATAATGAGTAAAAGAAGAAAATGTTCTGAAATTGATTGCTCAGATATTAATATAATTGAATGATTCAATTATATCTGTGAACTATATCCCAATAAACATAATAAAATTTTAAAAGACAAAAATGAATTGAAGTCTTTTAGAGTATCACCACAAAGTCCACATCATGGGTCTATTGTAGAATGCAGTAGAGAAATCTGTATCATTAAATTCATAAATTAGAGAAGAAATAAATCAAAATTCAATAAAAAAATGCCAGAAGTCCCTATAGATCTCAAAGAGACAAGAAACTTGCAGAAAAATAAAATAAAACACTGGCTAGTAAACATTATGCTTCTTTTATCTCAAAAGGTTTGCCATAGGGAAATATATCAATGTGTTTAATTTATATTGTTTAGTTCATATTGTTGGCATAGTTTATATTGCTGCAGCAAATTCCGCATCTTTTCTCAGCAAAAAGCTTGTAGGTCAGTAGGTGGAGTTATCTTTTGACTGACCTCAGGGAATCAAAGAGAGGAAAACCAATTTATCTTACAGACACTCTGGCCATTTACTCCAAATATTGATTGGAACTCATAATAAAAGGCAAGGTGAACTGAGCAGGTTGGCAATCAGAGCTATTCAAGCACCTAGATAATGATTATGGCATTTTATTATACACAATCACTTTTTGGAGGAGGGAGTATTTTTCAGGGCATTTATTAATCTCTCTTAATTTACCTAGATCAAAAATTATGTATAAATGAAATTATTTTTCTCCTCAATCCCTTCTCCCCAACTATTTTTTTATTTAATTAAATACTTTTCTTAGGGGTTCTTACATCTCTTATCACAATCCACAAATGTGTCAAGCACGTCTGTACACATGCTATCATTATCACTTTCAAAGCTTTTTCTTTCTACTTGAGACACAACCACTTTATGTGCATTATTTTGTTCGTGAAAAATGGAAATCCATTTAGGAAACAAATATTCTTGTTAGTCGGAAGGAAGCGATGACTATTCTGACCACATTGATGATCACAAAGTCTCATAACCAGACCTTCAGTTGGAACGTACCAATAACTTAGGTTCCATCAGTGTTTGTTTTACTACTCTTTCCTAATGCAGTCAGCATCCAAAGAACATTTCATTTAAAAAGTCTTTAGAGTTGTAAAATGAAAATAAAATTGTTTTTTGTTGTCATATAACATTTATTTCTTGTGTTCTTGAGGATTCCAGGCCTAGTTATCAGAGGGTCTTTTCTCAAAATAGGCTTCAGCTCACTTAAGTTTTCTAAACAATTCATGGAGACTTTCTTACCAATTTTTATTAATGCTATATACCGGGGACTGCTTTTACACCTGAATCAGGAGGGTGGGTGGCTGAAACACTGTCTACTTATTTAGAAGCTACAGGGCATAGCTTTCTAATTTACCTTTGATTTCATATTAGATTATATTGCCATTTTAAAAAGACATCAACAGGCATGAAGTGCATTTCAATATTCCAAACTACAGACATATCACATTGAGTTCAAATGGAATTGTACTTGAGAAAAAATTAGAGAATAAATTCCCTCTAGGAAACATTACCTTTCTTTTAACAAATTTGTCCCAGTAGTTGTTGGGGAATGATCTAAAAGAAATAAATATAGAGGTGTCATATATTCTTATTAAAACAAAAACATAAATAATGATACATTACTGGGAATTAATAAAACACACCGAAAAAGTATACAAGTTTATCAGTATATTGTGTTCTCCTTACCACCAGACCCTAAAATTTTTCTGCATCATGAGTATATGAAATATTATTTTGAACATGAATGTAAACTGGTAAATCACATAGGTGAGTTAATATTTCAATGAAGAGCAATATGAGCATATTTATCCTTAATAAATGATACTTTGTAGTTATTTAAGTTGTAAATTGCCAATATATACATTGCATTGAAAACTATATTGAAATTAACAAATTAGATATCTGGAATTGCTTTCCTGGTCATCATTAAACAAACTTTTGGCATGGCACCAAGCCACACAAATAAAAGAGGTAGACTTGATCAGCTTTTGACATACAGATGTGGTTGGTGATGGATGTCATTGAGTCAGTTTGAACTCACAGCAACTCCATCTGTTACAGTAGAACTACCCCATAAGACTCTCCCTTTCTAGGGAAATAGATCGCCACTGAGGAGGGTGAACGGCTAAGCTTTTGGTTAGCAGCTGAGCACTTACCCATCACTCCACCAGCCCTTCTTGAAGCAATTGTTGTTGTTGTTTTTAGGTGCCATTGCGTCAGATC
The DNA here is from genome assembly GCA_004026705.1 of Nesogale talazaci. Classification (NCBI taxonomy): domain Eukaryota; kingdom Metazoa; phylum Chordata; class Mammalia; order Afrosoricida; family Tenrecidae; genus Nesogale; species Nesogale talazaci. The sequence continues at coordinate 67,161 of PVJH01000895.1, forward strand.
TGACACACAGTGACCCCAATCACAACAGAATCAAATACTGCCTCATGCTGCGTCATCTTCACAAATGCTATGCTTGAGACTATATGTGGTAGTCACCTAATCTAGTCAACTTGAGGTGTTAACTCCAGCACAGGGCTGGAGTTCAGCCTGTCAATCTGGGGAGAGCCAATGAGACCTCTGTGTAGGCCTGGCCTTCTCCTGAGAATTCTGGGGAATGTGGTAAGTTCTTCTTGGAGGTGGAGATACTGTCTCTCTCAGTTTACTCCCTTGCAGACTTTCTATTGACAACACTCGCTTGGAGACTCTCTCCTGACCAGGCTGACTTCCTGTGAGGCATCCCTGAGGAGAAGCCACATGGAGCTACCCTGGTCTCCTGAGCAGAACAAGCCACGTGGATGCAAAGCCTGAGAAGCCACTTGGAGAGCCCTGCCAGCACTGAGATGTGTACAAGACCACTGGCTCCAATGGCGTTCTACCCATCTGGCTTGTGATCATCCTGAATTCTGTGTCATTGCATGTGTCTTGGGAGTCTGAAGAAGACTGTATAGACTGGTATCAGACATAGAGGCTAATATCAAACTTATGACCCTGGACTGGACTGGGTGGGGATGATTTCTCAATGCTCCTTTCCTTTTGTATATAAACCTCTCCCTTATATAAATGAGTGTCTATGGACTTGTCTCTCTAGTCTACCCAGACTAAAACACTATCCTTGCAGCCACTGTGTTAATCCGTCTAGTGGACAGTTTCTATAGTATTTATATGCAATATATGCAAAGATGAATTTTAAAAAGTATTGCAAGTAAATGATAGAAACCCTTATTAAACAAACATCAAAATGCAAAGTTCTTAACTCTTAATATATATTCCATCTAGGTTTATACACTTCTGAAGGTAATATTTCCACGATCCCCTGAAAAACTCTGTGCTTCTTTATTTACACCATGACATAATGGCAGAGTTGGGATACTTGAGGGAATCAAATCCTTTTCCTTTTAAATGTTCTCTGAATTTTGAGAACAACAAGAAATTTGAAAGAGGAAAACCAGGGCTATAGTTTTGGTTAAGGTTTTCCTTAAATCTTTATATCCTTATTATTCTTAGAAAATAAGCAAGTGTATTTTTGTGATAGGGAAAAATTTCTTGGTGCAATTTTCCTCGCTTCTTTTTCACTACAGCAGTTTCCAATTTATTAAAATTTCTAACTGATCAAGCCTTTTTTATTATTTTATTTTTTGGGGGGGTCATCACTGCCTTCTGGTGGGAGTAGGAGGCCCAGCCTTGCTCCTGGAGAGCTGCTGCTGGATTTGAACCGCCAAGCCAGCGGGCCGCAGTCCCGCACTCAACTACTATGCCACCGGGGCTCAGCCCCATGATCAGCCCTTTTAAACATTCAGCATCCTTCAAGGAAATTTTTCAAGATTACCCGTTGGAAGTTAAAAAACGAACAAACATAAAACAGTCAGTGTAACCTTTTAACTGAACCTCTCTCCTTGAATTTAAGTAGCCTACCAGATCCCCTCAGAAGTCAGTGGTTTCATTAGGCCTTTTATGCTTGGGGGATGGTACACCTACGAGACTTAGACAAGTATGCTACTAAAAGAATGTGTCTGCCACCCCTTACCGGTAACAGGGTAATATTGAAACCTGTTTTATTTGGAACAAATTTGTGCATGTATAGACTGTAATTTCAGTAATGACACTTTGGGGCCCTCATGCATTAAATTACTCCATTTGAAAACTCAGAACCATTAGACATGACAATTTCTCAGAAACTAAGTAAAATTAATCAATAGAAAGAAAATAAAATCCATTCTTGATTAGTAAAACTACTCAAAAATAGCCTATAAGTAATACTTTTACATGGTGGGAAATTACATATTTGTGACAGATTTATTCTTAGAGTAGTAACTACTGGTATGCATTTTAATTTTACAAGGTCAGATAATTAGTGGACAAATAATTGTTGTCTGCTTGATGTTATTTATCTGTCATATTGCTTAGCTAGTTTTATGCTAGGCTATTCAAAGTTTCTGAGTCATGCCTTAAAAATGTAAAATTCACTCTCTTTGCCTATAGTCATGCAGCTCTTTCCTTAATGAATTATTTTTTGCTTCCTCTGTTCATTTGGATGAGATAACCCCTCACTGCAGACTATGTACCTCAGGCAACACACTTCCTTGAGGACTGAGTGATGGATGCTATGTTCCATCAGTGGTGTGGAAATGGACTCCAAGCCACTTTGGATTAAGAAATCCAGAGGACAGAAGGGAAAAAAGTGATATCACCCATTAAGATGCAGAGATGTTTAGTCTTGTTTTTTCCTTGTCTGAATAAAACAAGTTTTGTGTTTTCCTTGTCTGAATAAGCCTCTACTTCTGACCAACCTGCAGGAACTTCAAAAAATAATTTTACATACTGAAATTCTGGAGCACAAAGAAAATCTCATCTAATTCTTTACTCACTGTGTATTGATTACAAGTCTATCCCACTGGCCTTTAATATCATCTTCTGAAGGCTGTTCTGTAATATAAAGTCCGTCAAATTCCAATTTCCGTGCTACTTCCTTTTCTCGCTTAAAAATTACCAATGGGACCTACATTTGAAAAACAAACATGTTAAAATTAGTTTAAAATCAGTGAAATCTCCTGTGCTTACTATCTTTATAAAAGAGCTTTAGGAAATAATATTTCCTATGTGGTTCGAAGAAGGCAAAAAGTGAGTGAAAATGAATCAACTCTATTCAAGCATCCAGAGGTGTCTAAAAGATATGGGGAAAATAGAAGATAGAGTAAATGTTATATAGAATGCATTTCATGTATATAGTCTTATGTTTTCCAATATAGAAGCTAATAGATAATTGCACTGATCATACCACTTTTTAAATACTGAAGAGATAAGGATTACTGATTGTGGAAAATCACATTTTTTCCTTTCAAATATATAAATACAAAGGGGCTTTTAAAAGTTTTTGAGAAATAGAATTGAGATAAGGGAATTTTTTCCTATGAATTTTTGAAGACCCCTTGTATATGTGCACACGTGTATTCAGTATGTATAAATGAAATAAAATACAGCAATCTTACTAATGCCTCAAGATTCAGATCAATACAAATGCATAATTTTATTTTAAAAAGACTCTTTAATAATTCCACCGCCAGCATTATCATATGCTATTTAGAGAACCGTTTTAATTTCAATATCAGCACAAATTCTTGTCATTTTGCCAAATGCCTGCACAACATAGCGTTTCTGTTTACATGAGCAGAATTTCTAAAAGAACTGAAACAATAAAGTTTCAGCTATTCTGGAAGTTCCATGATAAACCCTTTCCCGGTCCCCTTGGAAGAAGGGGGCTTTGGAAGAAGAGGGTGGAAGAGGTATTTCAGAGAGAGATATTCATTCCAATCTTGATTCTAGGTCTGGTTTTTCCAAAGATGTTTGGAGGATTCACAAGCAAAGGCAGAGCAGCTAGTTAGATAAATGTATCCTAGTGAAAAAAAAAGTATGTTGCTGGAAAATATGAAGAGGCTTGGAAAAGAATGTGCATTTTCACTCTCACTGGGAGAAAATTGTGATTTTTAATTAAATTATGTGGTTTCCTTAGCAGGACTCTTGGTAGCGTTTATTTGTAAACTGTTATTTCCTTGGTGAACTGTGACAAACTGAAACATTTCTGCCAAAGATAGTAGATATGTAGTCTTTAACAAAAATCAACATGGTTGTAGTTTCTATCTGACATTTCTTTAAGTCTTTGTCCACTGGATCATTGCTATGAGACATTATGGATGGGTCAAATTTTAGGTGAAATTGTCCATTATATGAATCATTTTATCTAGGTGAAAGAAAGCTCCAATAGAAAGTGTCCAAGGCCACATCTCTCTCTCTCTCTCTCTTTCTCTCTCTCTGATGGCAGTGTGCAGGCAATGATTGGCCAAGGGGGGCGGGATATAAATGCCAAACTTTCCTTACCCAACCTGAAAACCAAGGAAACATACAGCTTTAATGCTAGGCCTGGGCTTACATCCTGCCGAGCTTATAAGCCAACTTTTCTGTTTGCCAAACACTAGGTCTTTCCTTTACTCTTCATATGTTGGTTCAGAGAGTACTCCCTAGTAGACTTGGTGCATGTTATTCTCCATCTCAGATCTGCTGTGTGGGAATTGCAACCTGAAAGAGCCATGCATACCCATAAACCCATCTACACAGGTCCCCTAGTGTCATACTCTCTTACTTTCAGACAGTAGTATCCAATGATGCAGAAGAAAGAAATGACAGTGTGGAGAATAGCTAAGATGCGCAGGGTGGGCTCCATGTAGCCACTGCTCTCCTCTAGGACGTAGTGAACAGCAATGGTTCTTTGGGAGGCACTGTCCAGATTGCTCACTCTGTCAGGTTCCCCTGAACTTCGAGGGGGCGGCTCCTTTCCTTCAACCACAGAGGAGGTGGAGACCTAATTCAAACCATTTAAATTATAGTCAGTTCATTAAGCTGCTTCAAATGATTTCTTCAGCAAATAATGTACAACGAAAGGACTGAAAGCAAAGGCTAAAAGGATCTTCAAAAGCTAAGAGCACCGAGTGAAAACACTCAAATTCTTCTGACTTTACCCTAATGTCACCACATGCTATGAGGATTGCAACACAGGCATGGTAGGAAAGGAGCTAGACACACTAGATTCTGAACTAGCCAAACGCTATGGAATAGAGATATACCATACCCAGATCTAATAACAAGCGCATTGTTCAGTCACATTAGGCAGCAGTGTTGTGGGAAACCCCTTTGCCAAAGCAAACAGTCTTCCGTTGAGCCATTTCTCACACTTCACCTATTTCTTCAGATTGACAATTCATCCATTTTAGCTAATAACTGGTGATGTGCTCTAAGCCGTGTTCTGTCTTTCATCAAAATGTATTTTAGAATAAGTCTAAATATACTCAATGGTGTCTCTGAGAGATCTCTAAATTCAATTCAGTCTATTTACAGTATTGTACATTAAGATATACATACCTTATAAAAGAGCAAGATGAAATTGATTGCAAAAGCGACAAATAAGGCTAACATTCTCATGTTGTAAAAGTTGCGAGCAAAATAGTTCTGAAGGTGAAAAAAATTACCAAAAGGTCACTGAACCAGGAAATTGAAATTTAACAACAAATAAAATCAGTCATTCATTCACCCCAAAAAGTGTTTATTGAGGACCTAGTGTTTATTCTTGGTGCTATAGATAGAACAGAGAATCAGGAAAACATTTTGCCACCATGAAGGAGACAAATAATAAACAAGCACACACAGAAATATAAAAACGTAACTTCAGAGGGTGCTTAATGACATGAAGAAAAATATATCAGGTCAAGGGCATGGAGAGCTGTGGGGCTGTTTTAAGATACAGGTTGGCAGCATAAAAAGATAGGTGGTCTCTGGAGGAAATATATGAAATAATGACCTGAACACCATATGGGAGTTAGCCTGATTTAGGACTGAACTGCATAGAATACTGAGAAAAGGCTGTCTCGGGTTTTCCAAGGGACCATCTTAATATGTTTTTCTTGTAGTATAGCAAATGATTGTTAGGACTTATCATTTGGAAGTTTTATGAAAATTGAAAATTGCATTGGTGACAAAAAAGGCGAGGAATGTTGCTCTGAGCAATATATTGCATCATGAAAATGCACCTGTCCATTCATTTACAGTTGTAAGCGTTGTCTTCAGAGAATTTCATGGGAAGACCTCACATGGCCCATTCTACAGCGATGATCATGTCTTTAAATTTTTTGCTCTTCTCCCAAATTTTGGAATTTGCCAGAATTGTTGTTTTGATATGGTATAAAGATAAAAGCACAGAGTTATTTAGAGAAATGTAAAGAAATGCAAACAAGTGCCTTCAGAAATGTGTAGACTTAGAAACAGGATATGTCAAGATGCAATAGCTTTACTTTTTAATATTTATGTATAATAAGAGTTCTATGTTTTTGCAGCAACACCTTTTTATTTACACATGTAGCACTCTTAATATCTCTATCTATCTATCTATCTATCAATCAAGAGAGATAGAGAGGTGGTCCTGGTGGTACAGTGATTAAATGCCCAGTTGGTAACTGAATAGAGGTGGTCTGAAGTCTAAGGAGAGAAGATATAATACTATTCCTATATAAAGATTATTGTTCAGGAAAGCCTACGGCAACTATACTCCTTCCTATAAGGTTACTGTGGGTCAAGATTTATTCAGTGGGAAAAGGTTTGGTTTTTAGGAACATAAATATTAGACTGTACAAGTGAACTTCAAAGAGTTCATGGAAAATGAAAAAAAAGGATAACAGATTTTTTTCATGTATTTTGGAAGACCTTTGTTTATATTTATGCATATGTAAATATAAACATACACATTTATATGACTTTCAAATAGGACTTTCATGACTTGTTGAAGGTAAAGGACTCACATCCATATTTCCCATATATGAAGTCACTAATTCATTTCAGTAATCTGGGGGCTACTTTTGTGAAATGAATGTGGTATTTCTATCTTCATTCTTGGACTCACTTTTTGTGATCTCACTATGTATCAATAAAAATATTCATTTTATGTCATCTTACTAGAAGCTTCTGTTGATATGCTATGATTTTCTTCCAGAATGCTGACTCTGGAACTTCTGGCTCTCCATATCTGTGCATGTGAACCTGCCTCAACTTTTGTCTGCCCTTGTCTTCTTTAGATTTTTCTTCTTTTTCTCCACCTTCTCCCCTGTGAGAACAAACAAAGAGAAAATAAATCAAGAAAGTAAAGAGACATCAGGTTTTATGAAAATATAAAGAAATGACCCAATAATTTAGGTCAGAATGTTGTTTGGAAATTGAGGTTCACATCAAATAGATGACACCATTCAGAATGTTAGAATCAGTGGGGAGGTTTCCTGAGGATGCTAGCCTCTGGTAGGTGGATTCTTCTGAGAAACTCAAATCTGAAGGGCATTTTACAAACTTCAAGAATCTTTATTTCTATAAGCAGCTTGTTCAATTATCACTTGATAATAAAAATATTTAACTGAAAGGAGAATAACTTAGTGAAGAATTTATTTTGCTATGACTTTCCAATATGCTTTATTTGTAGGTTATAAATATAATGTTCAATATTTAATATATAATTATAAAATTAAAATAGAGGCACATGTACACAGGGTGTCAGTGTGGTAATTTTGGATGTAGTTATAGGATGAAAAGCACTGATGTCCAATATTTAAAAATCCTGTGGTACAAATTCAAAACATTCATGGTAATTTATTTGTGGATACATTCCATCATGTATAAGGAGCCCTGGTGGCACAGTAAGTCAAGCTGTTAACAGCAGTCAGTGCTTCACACCTATTACCCTCTCTGCAGGACAAGGGTCATGGTGGGGTTTGTTTTGGTGGGCATTTATTCCTATTTTCAAAGCCTCCCATAACATCAATCACTATATGGTAGATTTAACACTCATTAAGTTTTGTGGAGGAGGCCCGGTGGAGTGGTGGTTTTGCATTGTTCTGTGATCCACATGCCTGGCAGTTCAAAACCACCTTATGTTCCATGTGAGAAAGACCGGGCTTTCTGCTCATCAGCAGGTACAGTTTCAGAAACCCAAAGGCAGTCGCTGTGAGTCAGAAGTGCCATAATGACAATGAGTTAGCTTTTTGGCTATTTATATATTTGTTTGAAAAAACCCAAATTAATACATTTGGATCTGTGTTTCAACACTTCTATCTAATTGTTTTTCATCAATCCAGCTACCCTTTTCAAGTACACATCAGAAAAACACATTGTGGAAAGAGAAGGGGAAAAAAGTTAAAACTCTGTATTATATGGAGCCTTGCTGGTGCAGTGGTAACTCGTTGGGCTGCAATTCATATGGTTGGCAGTTCAAAACCACCATTAGCTCCCTGTGAGAAAGACAAGGCTCTCCAATGCTGGAAATAGTTACAGTTTCAGATACCCACTGACTCAGTCACCATTGCCTCGATGGCAATGAGGTGGGTTTTTTTTGTTTGTTTTCTATTTTTTGAGTCATTGTTGTAGCTGTTCTTATAATTGATCCACTAGATTTTGGCAGTAGAGTATATTGCTGATTTTATAGAACATGAAATAAAAACAGATCAATGAAAGCAGTATAATAGAGGAGACAAATATAAAATATTTATCAGAGTAGTGAAACTATTGGCCCCAAATCTTTCCCCCAGGCTAAAAATTATTCCTATAAAACTATGTAATCTAGAAAAATAAGTAAGATTCCCTCTTTTCATGACTGAATTATAGGTGTGTACTTTTACTGCCTTAGCTCCAGATCTTCACTTCCTATTGCTGTTATTTGTCATTGTTTTCCCCCACATTTGAGATGTTTATAAAACTGAACAATTGAACAATCCTGGGCTCCATACTCGACCTGCTGATTCAGTATCCCTTGGATGGGACCCATGGGTGTGTGGTTTTAATAAAGTCTCCAGGCCATTTTCATGAATGTGGAACTACAAAGATTCTATTCATAGGGAATATTTTCTCTCCAAGTCACTATGCGACAGCAATATAAATCTATTTACAAGATAGAACTGCGACAATCTGTGAACTTGTGGAACCTATTACCTAAGATCTCTGGAGCTTTTCTACAGATAGAAAAACACAAATGTGATCCTCATGAACTAAGAAGAAAATGGCTAGCGGGGGAGCTGAGTTTGAGCATTGATCACTGCAGCGCTTGCAATCAGAGGCTCACCACAGGGACATGAGACTTTGCTAAGATGTTCCAGTATTCAGTGGAGGCGTTCAGAAGTGTGAAAACTTGAGATTCTCCACTGCTGTTTTCAAAAAGAGTGCAAAAAATGGAGAGATTTACTGGCACAAAGCAAAGCATATGAAACAATACATACTCAGCTTTCTCAGGTTCAGGTTTGATTTCCTCTTTTACTTCCCTTTCTTCTTTTATCTTCTGTTCCTTGAATGAGTCAGTGGGAAAGAAAAATCAGGATAAGCTCTCACCTCTGAATGAGCAACAAGTGACTAAGTTCTAAAGTCAAACTGGTCAATGTTAGCTACCTGCCAATATGGAGATAAAATTTCCATGTGTGCCTTTCATTCTACTGTTGCAAGCATCTTTCCCTTCTACGTATTTTCCTACTGCACCAGCAACATAAACTCTCTGGACCCTTTTTACTGTCTTCATTCACTTCAGAAATACCCTTCTGAATCCAATCCATGTATCAAACCCCATTCATCCTTCAAGGTCAACTTAAATCCCACTTCTAAAGTCTGATTCCACTACTCTAAACTGTATGCTATTTATACTTTGTCCACATAGCCAACCACTCATATCATCACTGTCTATTCTATTAAAAAAAAACTGAATGATTTCCTATTTACATTAGTTTTCTACTCTCTCTAATGATCTAAGGCAAAACATTAATCATTTTAAAATTCTTTAAAAATCTACTTTGTCTGCCAAGAAAACCCAATTTCCTTTCGTAAGTTTAAGGCATATATTTAATACCACCCTAGCAGAAATCTCCCAGAGAGCTATTATGAATTGGGGGGAAATTACCTGACTTTTCTCTTGCACTTCAGAGATGGGGCTTGTGTTGCTCATGAGGTCACTAAGGCCAGCATTTGGATTATGAGGAATAAGCTTGTACTGTCCTCCTTCTCTCTTGAGATCCAAGCCAAATATGTCTGAAAGGAGGTCGCTTTCCTCTGTGAGTTCCTTTAAGTCTGTCAGGTCTTCGGAGGGGAGGACAACTTCCATGGGTTTCCTCTCTCCCTCCTCTCCATCTCCTCTCACCTCATCCTGTGTGGGGTCTGGCATATTAGCCAAGAGTTCTGAAACTTTGATCTTTTTGGCACCTTCTACCAGGCTTCCTCCCAGCAACAGGCTGCACATGATTCGGAAAAAGCCCCTGAAAACACTGGCGACAAAATGCAGGAGGCTCAAGAAAACACTCCAATACGATGAGAAGAAGGCCATGACCATGTCCTTCACAGTCATCTTCTTCACTCTTTTCACCTGCTTCCTCAGACTTTTCAGGCTCAGCAATCTCATAAGGACCAAGATGTTATATCTGAGGGCCAGCAGGGCCGACTTGATGGTTAGAATAGAAAAAAAACCCATTCGTGGCTCTTGGTCCTCGGGCTTCTCTTTCTCGCTTTCTTCTTTATTTGTGGACCTCTCATTCAAGTCTGATTCTGATATCTGAGCTGCTAGCTGCATTTCAAATATGGTATCCTCACAGAAGTTCACAAAAAGTTCCATTTTCTCTTTTTCTCCCCCTTCATTGACCACATCAAATATGAACTGTCTTTTGGATTCTTTGACCTGAGGCTTCTCCCACTGAGTCCGGCTGGATTCACTGATTTCAAAGTAAACTCTCTCGATACGTTTTGCACTCCCCATGATCTCAATGCGCCCCAGAAAGGGCTGAAAGTAATTTAACACACTCTCTGCCAACTCCAGGAAGGTCTGCAAGCGGGTGTCATTGGGCATGTGCTCTGAAAGATTTGTCAGGAGGACAGCCACATTGAAGCTGATATCCTTTGCAGGCTCGTGGAACCGTTTTACAAACTCTTCATAGTCCAGTGTTTCATTTTCATCTGTCTCTGCACAGGACAAAAGAAACTCCGTTTCTGATTGTGTGTAGTGTTTATGGCTCTCCATTGCTTTATGGAAGTCCCTCTTGGAAATTACTCCTTTACCATCTGGGTCATATTCTTTAAATGTATCCGATGATGTCAAATCCTTGAGTTTTAAGAACATGTCAAAAAATTTGAGAATCATCTCTACATTGTTGGACGATTCCACAAGCATATCCACCATCTGTTTGCCAATTGTTCCATTGACAACATTACCTAGTGGCAAAGCAATTGAATTTGTTTAAAATGAACATTTTTAAGTTGAACAATTTTTACAGAGAAAATAGCAATATAATTAAAATATTAAGAATAAATCAAAATATTAAGAATAAATCCTTGTTCATCTTTCAGCATATGAAGTTCTGGGAAAGAAGGTATACTTCATAGTAACTAGTTTTGAATGTCATTATAGAAACTTCTACATTAACTACCATGGCAACTATCTTAAAGTACAGAAGAAAAAAATAAACAGTTCCTAACTACCACTGACAAATATACTGATCAAGGCTATAACAGATGAAATGATAAAATTAGAGGAAAAATGCTGAACAGAATCTCAAATTCCTTCCTTTTTTTAATTTAATTTTTTTTTAATTTCTAAAATATTTTTAGGCATCACTGCCCTCTGGTGGTAGGAGTAGGAGGCCCAGCCTTTGCTTCTGTGAGCTGGAATTGAACCTCCATCCCAGTGGGCTGCAGTCCCATGCACAATCACTACGCCACCGGGGCTCAGCCCCCTTCCTATTTTTTTTTGATGCCCAATAACTACCAAGCATGTCTTTTTCCAAGGATTATCTCTCCTGTGAATATGGCCAAAGTACTGTTCTCCTATTTTTTAAAGTCACTTACATGACATCAAATAGTCAACCATAAATAAGAAATAAGGATGAGCCTGCAAGGAGGCAGAGAGACTAGTGGAACAAGAACACGCAGAAAAGATCACTGTGAAGAATGCAACTGACGAACAACTGATGAATATATGGTTGATTGGCAATATACACTGCTATGTAAAACTACTCCCCAAATATTTTTAAAAGTTGATTATAATTATATATGAAAAAATCTTAACAAGGTAATCAACACATCACATACAAAGGTCAACACATACAAAGATATTTGAACAAAGGGTAATATTTCCCTCAAATCCATTCATGAAACAATGTGCTTTAGGATGATGAAAACAGAATAGAACCAGGAAAATGAATTCACCCTAATGTCTAGATAAAAATAAACATTGGTGCAGATATTTATGGTTGAAAAAATCACTATTCATAATCAATCATTTATTGCTTCTATGTCTGTAAGGAAATTACTCTTTCTCATTTCTGATTTCACAAATTCAGAAACAGGTGATTAGGAAGGCTAACTCATGATTGTGGCATGATTATGTAGGGTTAGTGTCAGAACCTTAAGCCAGATCTTCCAACACATAGTAAATGGCATGTTCATATATATATATATATATATATATATATAGAGAGAGAGAGAGAGAGAGAGAGAGAGAGAGGCATCACTGCCCTCTAGTGGGAGTAGGAGGCCCAGCCTTGCTCCAGGAAAACTGTTGCTGGATTTGAACCACCAACCCAGTGGGCCACAATACCACACACAACCACTACGCCACCGGGGCTCAGCCCCTCTCTTTTATATTTATAATGAAAATTATCTCCCTCTATATGTTCATGGTGCAGACTGTCTACATTTAGAAATGTCAGATTACTGATAAGCTTTAAAAAATTACATGTATACAAAATCATAGAATCATGCTTTTATTTCTTGAACAGAATATGTGTGTAATATAAAGAGAGCTAGAAAAAGAACTGTTGAGTTAAGATATGTATAATTTGTAAATCAGCAGACACGTAGGTCAGAATGTGGATCCTGAAGTTATATGGGTGGGTTTCAATGCAGACTTCACAATGTCCTAGCTAAACAACCCTGGAAAGACTCATTAAACTCCATCTCCGTTTTCTCTTCTGTAGAATAGGAATGACAGTACCAAATACAGAGATATCTCATTAAAATGAAAATGACACAATATTGTCTGTACATTACAGACAATTGGTTTTAAGGTCTTGTTACTAACTAGATTAAAATTTGATTTGGGATTGATTATGCTAACTAGTTCTTGGGTTTGGTGGGTATACATAAAGTGATTACTGCTGCTTCTAGTTATAATTTTTCCTAGCGATAAATTTTAAGCAAATGCTATATCTATCACATCCTAGATATGATATACCAACAGATTCTGTTAATGAAGTGGAATGAGGCAATGCATGACAGTCTAAGAAATAGGTAGGGGGAACAAGAGACAGAGAATACAAGGATTTTTTAAAAAGACTAGGTAACAAAATAAGGGTAATTCTTTGGTTACTTTGATCTTAGATACATGATTTTATTGAATTTACACATAAGTACTTTATGTGCTTCTATTGTTCACAGAAGAGGAAAATGAAGACCTATCTTGTCCAAATGTCACAATGCAAGGAAATGGGAAAGCAGCAAGCCTGAATTCTAAAGGCAACCCGCCCCCACCCCCACCCCCAACCCGGCAGCTGCCTGGGAGGCTGCTGCCCTTGGAGCACTGTTCTCCTCTAAGGCTTTAGGAAACCCCTGGGACTTACAATGTGTGATCTCAAAAACAGCTTACATTCTCAGAATTAATCCAACTGTCTACAATTTGCATCAATTAAATATATGTGTGTGCATGTATATACACAAAATCTTCTTTATACATCATCTGAAAAGCTTATTTTAGCGTATCACCATCTAATGAAAAGTGTTACCACTTTCATTTGGTTAGTGATGTACAAAGATAGAAAGTCAGATTTTCTTTTTTAAAAGCTTTCCATGTAATGAGAAGCTGTCACTTCCAGGTGCCTTTTATCATTCATTACAACATTGTGCCTCCAAAAGCAAGCACATAATGAGACCATTAAAAGTATAAAGACAAATTGCAAACTTATATCAAAATTACCTTCTAACATGGACAGCAGCATAACCACCATATCCTTCTGGAGGTCCATTAATTCTTTTAAAAGCTCAATCTGGCTGGAGTCCTGAAAATATTAACATAATGCGATTGAAATGAGCTGAGAAAACTAAGCAAGAAGAGAAGCGTTTCTTTTTCCTCACCTAAAAATTGATGCTGTACCAACAGTATTATATTATGAAAAGAAGGCCAAGCTCAAGTATGCAGTCTATTAAAGTAAGACTTCAGAATTAAAGTCCCTACTTCAGATGTTAAATCGTACTCAGGATGTAAGGGCATGTAAGCATGACTTGCATGTGTGAAAAGGACACAGGAGCTTTAAAGCAAGGGTGGAATTCTCTAACAGGGTCAACAAGTTGGGGTTTTGCTCACTGGACATATATTTTTTTTATTTGAATGGATCTACGTTTTAATCTGAGGCTCCAGGGTACCAATTCCTCTTCTGCCCCTTATTTCTTTTCTGAAGAAGACACGTGGGTCCAGAAGTTGAAGGGCTTGCTGCTAAACCAAAGGTCAATAATGTGAATACACCAGCTCTATCATGGAAGAAAGAGAGGCAGTCACTCTCACTCCTGTCACATGGATTCGCACCCTGTAGGACAGGGCAGAAGTGCCTCTGTTCAGGACTCCAACAGCCTTGATGGCAGTCTACTTCCAGAAGGTACAGTCTTGAAGACCCTCGGGGGCAGTTCTACCCAGCCTTGTAGGATCTCTACAGATGGGAACCGACTAGCTGGCAGTGGATTTGCTGGCGTTTGATGCTTTTTATTCTTGTTCCCTCATTATTTAATGCTGCTATATCTTATGTAAAATTTCACCTGGCTCCAAAGCTCAATTTATATTAATCTAAACAAACATATTCCAAAAAAATTCTAACAATATATGTATACAAATGTAACCTATAAAAATATCTTACCTTATTTACCAATTTCATTGAGTTCTCTAATATTTCTTTTGTTAAGGTTTTACAGATGTTTTTCTTTTGATTATTTTTACCATGCAATTTTTTCTTTCTACTAAGACATTTGTAACTAAAAATTGCTATGCTTAAATTCACAGTGATACACACCAAATATATACCCTATATCTGGAAATATGTGACATACTTAGTTCTATATAACAACCTTCCTTATTGTGAAAATGTTTATTCCAGATACAATTTTGGCTTTTGAAAATTATAACAGGCATTTTATTTTTCATCTGGGTGTTGTTACATATGAAGTTAAATTCCTCAAAAGCTGAAAGAATAACAGCTTTTCTTTTCAAACAGTTAGCACCTTAGTTCACAGTCTAAAACTTTCCAAAATAATTGAAATGCAAAATAGTGATAATTCTCTTATGAATGTACAGATAATTTTTCTGTTGATGTCTTTTTACTTACTAAAATGTCAGTTGTGACTTATGAAGGAATTATGAGTTTTCCATATTTGGCTCAAGTGCCCAATAATTACATGTTTCCATATAAACAGCAGGTGACAGAATTGAGTAGACTCTCTGCTATGTGGTGGAAAGCATGTGGTTTAGGGAAAGGAAGCTTGGCTCTTGCTCAAGGGAGAATTAAATGAGCAAACTAAGAGGGGACTTGACTATCAGTCTTCCAATTTTAATCCTAAAATTCTGTCTTTCACTTGATCACCTGTCAAACATCTTTGTCCTGACAGATTATACATTCAGGACATATGATCAAACTACAAGACATTAAAGAAGTACATTTAATCATGTTTTATATTAAGTATTTGTCTATTGATAAATTTCTTAGTATTTAAATGAATAAATACAGCAGTAGGTAACACCATAATTTTAAATATGCAGGTTCAAATTAATTCTTGAAAATTGTGAAAATATGTATATTCTTTTTTGACATTTTTCCACTTGATTTCCACAAAGTTAAATTTCTTATTAATGAGGGAATATCATCTACTGAGAAGGGTTGCTTGTTTACAAACCTATCAGAAAATTGTTTTCCTTTAACAAGTCATGCTAACAGGCTGTAAGTCCTTTTTCAATGATCTATAGTGAGGATGAAAATTTCAGTAAGCAATGATCAGAAAACTGGTATTTGAAGCATTATAACTTTTTAACTATTTGGGGATAATATGGTTTCATGTCTTCATTCCACTCTTAATATTCTTACTTTGGAAAAAGTTAACAAATTTTAATAATAGCACCCTGCTATGCTCAGCTTGCATGAAGTATATATGTGTACGTGAATGTCAAGTAAATATGTGTGTGTGTGTGTATATATATTATGTCAAGTAAAAGATGTATGAAGAAATGATCTAAGAAGCCCCTTTTACATTTACTGGTGATTCCAGATGATCACTGTGTAGGTTAAGAGGGTAGGAGGCAGGTAATTTACCTGAGACAGCTTCATTTGCATGTGTGCAAAGACATGAAGAAAACCCACCACGGCATCCCATAGCCTGCTGTGCGCCAAACTCTGCTGATTCCCCGTGCAGGGGCCCTAGAGAATAAAAATCCAGACAACAGTTATTCCTGGGAATTTAATTGCCCAAAATATTTACAATAAGAGATAAAATGAACTTAAGGTTTATATACCTTCTTTTCAACATGT
Source organism: Nesogale talazaci (assembly GCA_004026705.1). Classification (NCBI taxonomy): domain Eukaryota; kingdom Metazoa; phylum Chordata; class Mammalia; order Afrosoricida; family Tenrecidae; genus Nesogale; species Nesogale talazaci. The sequence goes on from PVJH01000895.1 coordinate 83,369, forward strand.
TATCTGAAAGTATAGGAATCCTCAAAGAAAGAAGGATTTATAGTCATGATTATCATGTTTATTAATACTTTCTCAAGAATATACATGTTCTGTTTCTAATGAACAATAAAACATTGACACAACAAAATGATGAGTCCCTTCAATTTTATCTGCTGCCATTCAGTTGTGGTTATTAAGTTAAATTAATAAGTAGCCATTCCTTTCTATGGAAAAGAACCTGATAACATTCTATTCCTTAATAGTAACCTGGATCACACAGAAGAAAAGGAAAATCCCCTGCAACATTATTTATTCTGAAAATAAAATAAAAATATTGTATTAACTTTGCAACCACTGAGAATTTAGACAATGAATGATTGCTTCCTTCCTACATGAACCTAGAAGTCACAGCACTCTGAAGTTAACTTTTGAAGTGTAACACTAAAGTGAGTGTGTTTTAGACAATTTCTACTGCTTGAAAAATTCTATCGATAACTCAGGTTTGAAAACATTTCTCTTATTTTTATTAATCATTTTATTGGAGACATATACAGCTCTTTTCAAAATACATACATATGTCTACTGTGTCAAACACATTGAAATAATTTCTTATATCAATGAGAAAAATAAATAACAGGGATTTTAATTTCTTATAAACAAACATGTAGAACAGTTTTAAAATTCTAATCTATTTGGTTTTTTTTCAACAAATTGTCACAAGAAGTTTAGAATGGAAACTACATTCAACTATTTCAAAGTTCACTTTTTAAGCAATTACTTGGAAGATTACAGCAATGAAAATACTAACAGATGTTGAGATGGGAACTTTTTCCCATGTCAGCTCCTACTGAAACCACTGTCACTTACAATAAAAAAAACCTCTGTGTGTCAAGTATGCCCATCTTCCAACATACTAGACTCAACACCCCAAGAGGGTGAGTAAGAATAGATATGCCCACTTTAAGGAATGAAGATGTTTTAAAAGAGACCAGGAGGAATTCCATATCCTACCGGTCATGGAAGGTGAGAGCAGGATGGCTTTCTTATATAAAAATAGTATTTCAAGAGATCCATTGAGAGCACTGTGGTGTGTCAGTCTCCTCAACTGGGTAGCCGAAAGGTGTGGTGTTAGAAAGTGTGCCTGAGAATGGGAGTACAGAGATCATTTCCATAGTTCAAAAGGAGAAAAGATGTGTATTTCTGACAGGTCCACAAGGAGCTGCCTGGGGACACTGCTGGTTTGGTGGTTAAGAGCATTGCTTTTTATGGTCATTAAGCAATTCCTTGTCAATTTGATAAAATAAGAAGGGGGTGGAGTCTAGCCTGTCAATCAGGGCACAGCCTGATGATCCCTCCTTGTGGTTATGGCCTTCTCATGAGGATTCGGAGAGCTCGTTCTCTCTCTTGATTCTGCCATCAGAAGAGGCAAGCCAGTTTCTCTCTGCTTCACCTTCCTGTTGACAAATCACGTGGATCCACACAGATGGAAGCCAATTTCATTGGATGCACAGAACTTTCCACCCACATTCCTGAATCTGGCACCATTGCATGTGCTGCATGAGTCTGAAGAGGAATTCATAGGCTAATCTCAGACTTATGGCCTAATCTTGGACTTGCTCTGCAATGAGCTGGGATCTTTATTAATGCATCATTCTTGATATAAGGTTTTTTCTTAAATATATAGGAATATCCCTGGAATTTCTCCTCTAGTCAATGAGGCCTAACACAACTTCTCCGAGGGAGAGGTAGGTTTGATTCCTGGCCGATGCATCTCAAGTGGAGTCAACTTCCTGCGATCAACTGAGGCTTGTGAGATGCGACCGCAGCAAGCGGTGTTCAGCAGGAATCCAGAGTGAGGCTGACTGAGAAAAAGACTTGGAGAGTTGTTCCCCCACATCAGTCCCTGAAAAGCCTAGGGAACCTACATTCACTGCCCATCTTAGGACAGTGCAGGACTGGGCAGGATGACCTACGGCTATCCGTCAGATTGCCAAGACTTAGGGACTGCCTCGACAGCAGCTCACAGTAAGTGGGTATGACTTAGAGAGTCATTGTCCATTCAAATCTTCAAAAACAGAATTGTCCCTAAGGCAATGGTGGAGAGAACTCAGATTCACTGGGTTTGTGAGAAAAAAATTTAATTTAGTGGGGAAAAAAATTAAACTTATAGAGACTGGAGATAATGAGGAGGACAACAAGGGGTATCTTTAAGGAACTCATACTACTGTAGTACTCTAATCAGAGAAAGAAGTCAGTGCACCAACAGGCCAGCTCTGTGGCACAGTCCTGGATTAACGTGCCCTGAAGAAATGTTTATTCCCTCCTCCTCACAGCAACCACTCTGAATGAACATTCCACCAACTCAGAGAGAAAGAGAACGAGATGAAACATGCTGAAGATGCAGAGAAGCCCTGATCATTACCCCTTGTCCTCCATAACAAGTCCCAAGACTTTCCAGGATACAAACTAGCCCATGTGGAGGGGAGAGGAAGTTATACATCGCATAAAAGTTATGTGACGGTGTTTGTACTATTGTTGACATGAGGGTCTGCTTGTGATAAAGTGACTGATGGCATTTCACTTATCTGAGAATGGCCAAAGGAGAAATTTCACCCACAGATAAGTAGAGCAAAACAAAACAATGGTTCACAGATGAAGTCTGAAGGGACAGTGTTGAGAAAAATTAAAGTAGCATTATTTAATCCACTAACAAATTAGCCTGTAGGTTATTAATGTTAATACTTTCAAGACAGCAGATAGTGTGTCTTTATAGTTTCCCCTGACCCTACTGCTAAAATAGTTGGCTTCAAAGCAATGGATGTTAGGGTCTTATTATAGTTGCAGACAAGTGTCAACAGTTTGAGGCAAAATCCAGGGAATGAGAAATACAGAAGAACACTAAGTGAACACTATACTTCTGTTACTTTCTAAGGAAATAAATTTCAAGTCAAATATTTTTTTCATAATCTAAGGTTTTAATAAAAATTCAAACATAATTTAAAGGGTTGAGGTTTTCTGAAATCTCTGTGTAACCTCTGCAAATCCTTCATGACAGAGTTCCAAAGCCCAAGTATTCTTAGTTTCTTTGGTTTTTATCCCCTCTAAATCTGAGACACAGAGAATGTACTCTACAAAATGTGCTCAACATTACACCATCTACAATTGTTCACTGATTTGAAGGGATATTGCCCTTGCTTACAACTTCTCTTCCTGGCAGAAGAGTGAGTTATGTGTTGAACTGCTAACCACAAGGTCAATAGTTTGAAACCACCAGTTGCTCCACCTGAGAAAAATGATGCTTACTGCTACTCTAAAAAGTTACCGTCTCAGAAACCCCCAAAGGCAGGTCTACTCCATCCCACAGTTGGGTCACTAGTAGTGGGAAGCAATAGATGGCAGTGAGTTTTGGGTATTCAGTGCCTAAAACACATAATAGAGTCTCTGAATGGTGCAAACGTTGAAGATACTTAAACGGAAATGCTAGAGCTTTGAGGTTATTCTGAGAAATCTCCGAGGGAGGCTCTGGGGAAAAATCAGCCATTGAAACTCCTACCCACCAGTTCTACTCTGGCCCATAGAGGGTTGCAACGGGTCAGAGCCAACTTGATGGCACTGGGATAAAAAAACAAAACTTCCCCGCCAACCATTGCTAATTGCCACTAAACAGGGAAGGTTTGTAGATTAAACTTTTGGTTGCTACGGTACAGAAAGCTTTCTCATTTCTCATCAATTACCTCTTACTACTCTAAAAACCTTGACAATATGTCTTTTTACTCAAAATTTTTTCAACGTTCCCCTTATTAAAATTGGAATTGGAATCTATGTCATTACTTTTACTCCCATAGGTGTGAATCTCCCCCAATATAATCCTGTATATTTCTCACTCTCTTTCTCACTCTGTGGAGTCAATTTTGACTAACAGTGTCTCTACAGATGTGCACTGAACTCACCGTTGGGTTTCTAAGGCTATAAATCTTTATGGGAGCAGAAAGCATCATCTTTTTCCTTTGAGCTGTCAGTTTTTTGAACTAAGGGCCTTGTGGTTAATAGCCTAATGAATAACCCACCACACACTAGGTCTCTCAAAATAGCAAAAAAATTAAATAAAAAAGTGATTCTGCAATATAAAAGTATTCTGAAAGAAGCAAGAAGTTAATATTCCACTTTTATTTATAGTACTAGTATCAGTAAAGTTGATTCTAAGATAAGTGTCTTTAAAAAGTATTTCACTATGCAATGTGGTGTACTGTGGTGTTTTAAAACACTATGAGTGAAAATTCTGGTGCATGTTTATAAATAGTTCATGAGATTTCCATCTACCAAATTGCAAACTCATTAACTTACACATCAATTAACATCTTATCCATATGTTTTTAGGAGGAAGCACTGGATTAAAAAACTATATTTTATATACATTCAGTAATCTCATTAAGTTTTAGAAAATAAAAAGTGCCCACTTACTGTTTGAAAAAGCGTTGGAGATTCATTTAGCATATAGAAACCACTTTACTAACCATTCATGAAAGACCACAATTTCTTTTTTTCCCCCATATAACTAAGTTTATTCTCTTTTTTCCCAATTATTTTACTGGGGACTCTTACAGCTCTTATAACATTCAATACATCATTTGTATCAAGCATATTTGTACACATGTTGCCGTTTTCACTTCGAAATGTTTTCTACCTGAGCTCTGGGCATAAGCTCTTCCCTCCTCCTGCCTTTTTTTTTTTTTTTTTGTCAGTTTTGGGGCATAACTGCCCTCTGGTGGTGGGAGTAGAAGGCCCAGCCTTGCTGCTGGATTTGAACCTCCACCCCAGTGGGCCGCAGTCCCACGCACAATCACTACGCCACCAGGGCTCAGCACCCCCGACTTTTTTTTTTATAAATCATTTTATTGGGAGCTCAAACAACTCTGATCGTGATCCATACATATATCAATGGTATACAGGCCACATTTGCACACTTGTTGCCATCATCTCTCTCAAAACATCCTCCCTCTACCTAGGTCCCCAGTACCAGCTCCCCATATTCGCCTTTCCCCATCCCCCTCTCCCATGAACCCTTAATAACTTACAAATAGTTATTACCCTTTCATGTCGTACACTGTCCAATGTGTCCTCTCACTCACTTACTTGCTGTCCATACCCCAGAGAGGAGGTTATATGTAGCTCCCTAATATTGGTTCCCCCTTTCTATTCCACCATCCCTTTATCTTCCCAGTATCACCATTCCCTCAACTAGTCCTGAGGGATCATATATCCTAAATTCCCTATGTTTCTGACTCCAGTGTACATTCCCTGGTCTAGTCCGATTTGGAAAGACCACAATTTCATAACTTTTAATAATAATAATAATGAAAATATTGTTTCTTGGTAAAGATATAGGCATTCTGTTGTTTTTATTTAACTATTTTAGACACGATGTACTTTTCTATGCAGTTAAATGCTTAATTCTTTTTTTCTTTTTTCAAATATCAGAAATGTATAAATACTTACCTGAATATACTCTGTAAGAGTATTAAATACTTGTTTTGCTACTTGAATTGCTTTGGAGAAATTTCGTTGTCCTTGTTCATCAATAACATCTTTCCCAGAGTAATACCAATAAAAATCACTAATTGATTCCTAAAGAATAGAGATAATGTTAATAAGGCACATTCAAAATATCTGTGTGAAAAAAAAAAGATCTGTATGGTTTGCATTATATAATAGAAACCTACTTAACGTAATAGATTCAAAATAAAAAAAATATCTATGATGTTAATTCCATTTGTAAATATTCTCTTAAGCATGCAATATGGTAACTACTTTCATAGATGTAAGTAACAGCTGGAGTTAACAACTTAACTATAAAATTTACTTTGTCACCTCAAATGTCCTTAAACTTTGCAAACAAAATGATTCATTGGCTAAATATAAAAATTTACATTAGACAAAGATGTTTACCATGCAACTATAAAAAGTAAACTAATCATGAAAACACATTTTTGAAGCAATAAGCCTCCTTTCTCTCCAATAAAGCCAATTCTGTTTCCTTAGTGAGAACTTCAGCATGTCCATTGCTTTTGTAATTGTCTTGATAACACTGGTTGTTCTGCTTATAAAAACTGACACCAACAGTTAAAAATTTTTCTAAATAAGAAAAAACTTTACAAAAAGAATATTTCTAACAATTGCTTACAATCTTTTGGCCAAAAGCATAAAACAACTTAGGCCAAGTTGGGTGTTAAATTTGAGTGCGAGACATGTTTTTTTAAAGTCACTATATATTTTCAGCAATATATAATGATGCATCTGCTTTAAAATAGACTGTATTTCTTACTGAAATTTAAATTTTTTAAAGTATTGAGGATTAAAGACAAAATTCAAAATTTGAATTTTCTGTTTCATAACACTTTACCTAGATTTTCTTATAAATAAAGCAAATAAAAGCTATGTTTGATTCTCATTATTTAAGAGAGTTAAAAATTCTTATGTACCTCTGCAAAATGTGACCATATCAGAGAAAATTTTAAGTGGTGAATTATGACAATACAATTTTAAAATTATTTAAAAGCTAGAACAATGGAAAGGATCTAACCCCAGGCTACTGAATTTAAGGCTATAGTAGGTTCTTGGAAAGTCTTTCTTTTCATTCCCAACTGTTTCAAATATGAGAGGACATCAAAAAGATCTTCAAAAATTATATTATCTTTTCTTGTTGTTGCTTTCAAGGTCAATTTATTTTAATATATTTACTATCTATACAGTAAAAAATAGATTCACTTTGTTTTATTTTGTTTAGTTTTGTATTGGGCATCACTGCCCTCTGGTGGTGGGAGTAGGAGGCCCAGCCTTTGCTCTGTGGAGCTGGAATTGAACCTCCTTCCCAATGGGCCGCAGTCTCACGCACAACCACTAGGCCACCGGGGCTCAGCGAAGAAGATTCTTAAAATGTGGTAGTCAATATTATGTTCTATGATAACTTACAAATTCTAGAATATGATTTAAACAGATTTTAAGCTTCTAAAGATAAAGCTAGCTCATGTTAGAAACACATCTGTACTTTAAATAGGGGAATGATTTCTAGAGGTAGTATTTTCAAATATATTTTAACATGCTTTTGGGTAGAAAACTTTTGGTTTTTCGACTGAAGCAAAAACAAAAACACTCACTGCCATCTAGCAAACAGCAAGCATGCAGCGCAGAGTAGAACTGCTCTTGTCGGCTTTGAGTTTGTGAATCTTTGCAGCAACGGAGAGCCTCATCTCTCTTCTGAGGCGCCAGAGAGCATGGAGGCTACTAACAGACACATGTAGAATCCCACTATACATTCCGATGAACAGACAAATGTGTTAGCAGACAAAGGTATAACCCACTATGCCATCAGGACTCCACTGAGTTGTTGTGTAATTTGAAGTCATATCAGTTGTAAAATTATGCCAATAAGTTTCCAAATGGTCCTGGTCTTGGAAAAGTACCAAGAGTTGATAACACTAATACTACAAATTACATGAGTTGTTACCATGTTACATTATACTAGTTTATATACAATATTTTACTTACTTTTTACACTACTCACGTACTGACGTCCTAGAGGATGGGTGATTATGAGACCATAATGGCTGACTACATTAGCTGACAAAATGGTGGATGACTACACCATAACTGCCAAAATTTACCATTGTGTAACTTCCAAATTTAGATCATTACAAAGTTCCCAAGCCACTGAGAATCATGGCCAAGGCAATTTTACCTATAACTTTAGCAAAACAAGCAGTGTGTTCCTTGCACCTCATTGTTAATGCCCAAATTTTCAGATAGTACTTTTTATTACTATTATCATTAATGAAAAAACTCAGATTTTGAGTCAATAAGTGGAATAGGAATAATAACTTTCAAAAGTAGTAATACTATTTGCATTTTACAAATGACACTAAGGCATTTATACTTTCTACAAAATCACAAAGGAAAACATCAATCAGTTCCTCAAGAATGGACCTAATTCAGTCCTCTCATTTTTTTTTAAAAAAAAGTAACTTTATTGGGGCTCTTACAGTTCTTATCACAATCCATACATATATTCATTTTGTCAAACACATCTGTACATGCATTGTCATCATCTTTTTCAAAACATTCTCTGAGCCCCTGGCATCAGCTCCTGATTTTATCTCCTTCCTCCCCACCCTCCCTCCCCTGCATTCTCTTGTTAAGTTATAAATTGTTCTTTGTGTGTGTGTGTGTGTGTGTGTGTGTGTGTGTGTGTGTGTCTTGCATCCTCTGGACCAGTAATGGTCGCAGTGATACAATATTCTTCAATTCTTTCCACAACCTTTTTGAAGCCCTCTTAAAATTTCCCCCAATCATACCTATCGACTGTAGAAAAAGAAGCAGAGTATATATATGATTCACCAAAAGAAAATTAATTTAATATATGACTAAACTAAAAAACATAAAAGAAGAATATCAATACTGGATAGAATGAAAACATGAGCAAAGTTGGGCACCAGGATCACAGGCCAAGACCACAGAAACAATTTTACCAGAGGACTCGGTGGAAGACTGGTGAAAGACAAAATATTTTCAAAATTCTGTCCAGTTACAAAGCAAAACACATCAAAACCTGTCAGATGAACAATTTTGCTATATACCATCAAAAAACCTATTTGATGCTTAGTTAGATTAGTTAGTTAGATGCTTAGTTAGTTGGCAACATACCTGAACTCTTAATAGGTAGTCCACAGTAGAAATGATTATATTGACAGTTGTATTATTGCCAGTCTGAGTTCTCAGATAATTTTGAAAATCTATGTAACATAAAAAAGTTGTCAAACACAAAATTTTAAGGCAAATACAAAGTTACTTTAAGGCAGTTGTTTAAGAGGCATTGTGAGCAGTAAATCACCGTGGTTAAGGGAATTGCTTGAACTGATAATTTCAATATTAAATAATCCACATTTCCCATAAAAAGTAAATAAATGGTCTGGGGCTGAGCTCACTCTTGTGGATCAACTTTTAGCCCCGAACACATAGGCCTAGAAAGTGAACAGTCACACCCAGTCCTTCAAGCAAGTGAGACGGAGTAAGCATTGCTTGCCCAGAAACAAAGCATACAAGGCAAGAAGGGGCAGGAAAGAATGTCAAAGGGAAATTAGAAACTCAGGGAGGATTTGCTGAATTTCCATACAGTGTAGGGATTGCAATCAATGTCATGAAAATGTCTGTGTACCGTGTATATTTGAGTATAAGCCCACCCACCTATCTGCTGAGGCACCTAACCAAAATAACTGCATGTAAAATGTGCTGAAAAACCTGGCTTATACTTGAGTATGTATGGTATATAATATGTACATAACATATATAATATTATTGAATGAAATTGTTCATTCACTGCTCTCACTCCCTTTTTCTCTATATTTGTGTTCATTCAATGCTTTTTCTCCCTCTAAATGAATTTATTCTGTAAACTTTTACCCAGATAACAAGAAAGATCTCTTTAAAAAAGGCACATAATAAAAAAGTAAATAATTATTACAAAACATACCAAGTGCTTTTCAATATAGCAGCAATCACATTTTTGTCTAGGATATTGCTAAAACCTATTTCTGAATTCCTCCTTCAAGTGACTTGGACATGTGAATAATTGAAAGGTCTTAATACTTTATAGAGAGTAATTAAATGATTTATTTAATTATAATTTGTTCCTCAGTACTGTGGTAAATTTCAGGGGAAAAAAGGAATAGAAAATTCCTATCTTAATCTTAAGTAGCTAGATGCATAAAGAACTAATGGAAATAATATTATATCAAATTACCAAGGATTTCCTGAATAGTGAAAATAGTTCATTCATTTGACTAATAACTCACAGTTTGGATGTTTGAGACACATTATGTACCTTAGCAGAAAGGCCTTGTATACTTACTTCTGAATTTTCAACCGGTGGAGAAACTATGCAACATATCAACCCATAACATAAATGGGCCACTATGAATGAGAATGGACTTCATAACCAATGTTTCTTTGATTGTCAATATTCTAATATAATAGAAATGATACAAAACAATAAAGCTATAAATTTCTGTGTATGCCTCTACCTAATATATTTGCCTTCATCGTTCCTGTCCTTCCCTAACATGAGAACAACAAATGGATTTAAAGGTGGCAAAGCAATCTAGAAGATGCCACAAATCCACGCATAGAAGAGCAATGAACAGGAAACTACTTGCTGACTTTGGAGAGAAACATAAATGTGATCTACAAGGCCTGACCATACCTGGTGTCCAAATATTCATTTTTGGTGCCATGACACAGTCTGAGATCTCACAAACCTGAATTATGACCCTCACAAAGAAGTTGGAGAAAGCGGAAGAGGTCACAGGTAAATTCATCATCCTGTAGCACTTTTTCTCCTGCAAAAAGAAGCAAACATTACCAAGAACCTTCCCTAACCTCCCTTCCCAACCCCACCTCCATCATACTTGCAGGTAAATCTAGCATAGTTCTGAACCCCAAACAGTCGCAAATCATAGCCACATGTCTATCTGAAGCTCATAAGATCATGTGCTTGGCAGATAGATGTACTCCTTTTCAAGAAAAGAACACTGAATACTAAAACTCAAGATTTCTCTCTGTTAAAGTCAGCAGCATGGGTTTGGCAACATTTTACAAATATTCTGAAGGTTTAAGTTTTTTAAAATCAGATGTGTACAGGAAAGAACTTTGCATCTCTTTAAAATGCTCATAATGTTAAATTTTCTGTGTTCCCAGCCTCAGACCTAAGAAATCCATGCAAAAGGTGGCCAATATATCTATAGAACATGGGTGAGAGTGTCTTAACCTATGGAAGAAAATGTATCTATAAAACCATAAAGTAATTGATAGTAATGATTTACTGACTCATTTTAATGAACTTTTTCACCAGTTTATCTGTTGACTCAAAATAAGTAAAGAAAGACTTGATGAATCTCAAATAAAGATGTGATTGCCTGGAGTATTAGTGCTAAAACTAGGAACTGATAAACTGACTTTATTTTAAATGTGAAACCAAGAGAAAGGTATGGGTGATTCTCGTTGCATGAGCTAAGCAAAACCCCCTAAACAAACTTCATCTCAGTTAGTTGATTCCAACACATAGCACAAAAAGTGAAGTCACACAGAGGAGACTTCCATAAATTTGGAAGGTGCTCTGAATTCCCCCAAAACAGAAAACTTTGGAAGAGGACTTATAGATTTTGATATGTTCCATTTCAATTCATCTTAATCACAAGTTACTCAGAAAACACAAACATAAAGAAAGAAAAAACAAACAGTACCACACACATGAGCATTAGGTTGCAACACATACGACATTAGTGATAAAACTTTCAACATTACTGGACCTGCGCAGGCTGGGCAAAAACAACAACAACAACAAAACTTTCAACATAAGGTTTGTATGCTCCAAAATCTAAAGTTGTTTAGAACACATGATGACAAAGGTTATAGAGGAGGTTAATGAATATGTACTAATGTAAAAAAAATAACTTTTCACATACTAGAAAAAATTGGGTTTAAGAAAGGAAAATACACAATGAGCATGTGTTGGTTTTAACTAAAATTATGAATAACTTTAATGACAGAGAACTGATGGACTTACCAGTCCGCAGTCTGTGACTTTCAAAGTGAGAGGCTTCAAGTTATGATGGGATTAGGAAGCAAAACCATTTTGAAAACTAATGTAAACATTTTAAAAAGTACATAAAAGCACTGTACTCGTCTCCCTGTCACCCTGCAAGAGATGATATTTGGTGATCAATCTAAAATCACCAAGGAAGCAAATAAGATGTTGGGGTAAGTTTCAGTGCTAATTGCATATTGATTTGGGTTTCAACACATGGCTGATGAGTCTGTTCCCTGGTTTTTATATTCGTGACACAACAGGGAAGGAGGGAGAGCACGCTGAGTATTAAAACTCTCCACTGGTGACATTTTATATCATTTTATTATGTATCTAAATCAGAAAAGTCTTTGAAATGATATTTAAATAAAATACTATGCGCTACATAGGTTTATTGTTTTTTTCCCATGAACCAAGATAAAAAACTATAAATAAAATAAAAAGACATGTATATAACTTAAATGTTGACATATTCAATGTAAAATAATCCTAGTGTGGAAGAGTTTAGAAAAGTTAACCTTGAAATATATATCACACCACGTACCTACAAGTACTCTACCAAGAAAACTGATGTATAAGATGTTTTTAGACTGTTGGCATGCATACTGTTTTCTTGCCTCTATAAAGAAACACACACAAATAACTGCATATACATGAGGGCACACCACACATTGCAGAATACACAGAATGGCAAGAAGGGGCCAGTCAAGCCTTCAGTTGGCATCAAGTACTACCTCATATGGGGTGCAAGTGCTTCACAAACACATCACTCTGATTAAAATGCTGCCATTGCCCATGCTGCGTATCAGAGGTACAATAACAGAGATGGATGATGGCTTTATGTCTGCAGAAGGTACAGGATCCACAGTCTATTTCTGATGTATGCATAAGAAATTCCATCATAAGCTGAAAACTAATATTAATAACAAAGAGTGACATAGCATGAGATGTACTTGAAAGGCCTAAACTCACTCAACTCCATTGGGTCCATTCCAAATCTTAGAGATCATATAGGACAGAATAGACTGACCCTTTGAGCTTTGGAGACCGTATATTTTTACAGTAGAAAATTCCATCATTTTCCCACAGAGTAGCTGGTGGTTTCATATTGTTGACCTTTTGGTTAGCAGCCCAAAGTGAGACTTTATTGGCATGAGCTGCATGGTGGTTAAATGTAAATAATGTGAAGGAGACTCTTTGGCTTCAAATGGGATTTAAGGTAATAAAGTGAGAGTTATTATTGCTATAGTTGAGTTCGTTTGTGACTCTTAGTTACCTCATCTGTTAAATGAGGATAACTGCCTCCTAAGAACACATGCAAATTGTGAAAATATTATCTGTAGCAGTGGCAGTAAAACTAAATAAAGATGGGAACACCTCCAGGTCACATAGTTGTTGAATATATTAACTAAGAGCAGTTATATTTTCTGAAAACTCTCTTAATTTTATAGATCATATTGATAGAGGAGGTGAAAGAGACTACTATTAGTTAATAAAAATATGAGAAATGAAACAATTAAGTATCAATTTGTTTAAAGTCCAGAACATAACAACCCTCTCCTTTGCAGTAAAAATTCCTTTAAAATGTGGCAGGAATTCTCTCATTCAGGAGGGAGGCAAGCAAGTGCATTTAGATAAACCAGGGAGGCCTGGGACCTTAGAGCATAGCGGTCTGAAAACCCCATGAGAAAGGTACATATCAGAGTGTTCTGATGTACACCTCAAGAAATATAGATCTCACTTGTTTTCAGTACCTGTAAAATTTATTTGTTGTGGTCTCAAAATTGAAAGGTATATAGCTTTTTTATATTTTACTGAATGTCTGAAGCAGTTTGGGAAGAGGTGGGGCAGTAAGTCCTACTATTTCCTTCTGTCTAGCACTTGCATAAATAAACTTTGAGTTTCTGGTCATTACCATTGGATGAAAGAGTGACAGGCAATCCTCAACTCTTGATTCCTGTCACTGATACAATAGACGAATATTTTCTCGAGTATAACTTTCACTTGAAATGAATATAAAGTAATCCTTTTTGATTTATTCAGGCTACAACTGAAACAGTAAACACTATTGTAGAGAGATAGATATAGCACATTTTAAAGGCTACTGTTCCTCTCACAGCTACTCAATATTAGAAAAATACACAAAAAGGCTTTAAAATGTTCTGGAAAAATTTCTTTATTTTTTCATTTTATTTCTTTATGGAGTTTTTGAAGTCCCCTTGTATAAGTGTTGACTGAAATTTTAAAAAATAACACATATGTGTGTAGTCATTGCTTGTACTATTCATAGAAATACCTCAAAGGACTCAGATTATTTTTTAGGAAAAGCGTGGAAAGCAGTCCAATTAGAAAAAACAATTGCGAATAAAAAGTTTTTAAAAGTTATCTGCTGTGTATACATGATAATAGAGTTGAGATAAACATAGCTGAAAGGCTAAGTAGAATCCCACCATGGACGTGCTTCGGGCACCACTGCTAGTAAAGTCAAGCTGGGGAACTGAACTCAAGAAGCTTCTTTGTCTCCTCTTCAATGTAATCAAGCACCTGCCTGCCTTGGGAGAAATATTTCTTCAGAAAGCTAACAGTGCAATTTTGTATAGTGACAGAATTGAAGAACTAATAATGTAATATTAAAAATGGTGAAAAACCAGGTTTTCAATCCTTGAGAATAGTTTTAATATTACTTCTTAACTGGCTTACATATGGCTGTTAAGTCTTTTGACAGTTCAACTAACAAAGAATCACATTTAAAAAGGGGCTTATGGCTAACATTTAGCTAGTGACTACTATATGCCAGATGTTGGGTTGAATAAGAGAGGGTACCCACTCACCCCTCCAAAAAATGGGAAAAAATCTTTGGTGGGCAGAGATTTCGTATGCATTTTGACTTGTGAGGCAAGAATGAAACACCTTGCTCTGAGTTACTTGCATCATCTGGGAATGTTCTATCTGGTTACAATGAAATTTTTCATAAAAGCAGTTTTGTTCAAACCACTTTTTTTGTGACGGTCAATTTAAGAGAACATTGAGTGGCTATGAAATTTTGTTTCCTGCTCCCGAAAAATGCCACAGAAGCTATTGTGATGTTTAACACAACTTACAAGAACAGTATTATGGGAAATATTCAGATAAATGAGAGTTTTTCTCATTTCAAAAATGAGAAATGTGGATTGATGACATCATTCTGGACATCAATCAACTTCCTCAACAGTCAAAAGTGTCAATTGGTAGTACACTTGGAGTTCATTCTACCAAGTCAGACTGTTAATCAAGCTTTCTAGTTAGAGGTTCTGAAAGGATCGCACAAATTAGTTGGGAAAATATCTGATATGGGGTACATGATGACTAGTTTAGCCACCACAACAAAGTACCTGCTCATGCAGTCATATCAGTGCACCAGTTTGAAGCAAAAAAACAACATTTCTCTCTTGTCCCACATACCTTACTCACATGACCTCACTCTGTGTGACTTCTTTTTGCTACCATAAGTGAAGAAGGACACAAAAGGAGAGTGATTTGATTATGTCTAAGAGGTCAATTTAAAAA
Source organism: Nesogale talazaci (assembly GCA_004026705.1). Classification (NCBI taxonomy): domain Eukaryota; kingdom Metazoa; phylum Chordata; class Mammalia; order Afrosoricida; family Tenrecidae; genus Nesogale; species Nesogale talazaci. Next base: position 98,529 of record PVJH01000895.1, read on the forward strand.
TGAGGGAGGTGCTGTCAACCACCCAAACAGATGAGTTTGAAAAATGTTTCCAAGAATGGAATAGCAGGTTTGAACAATGTATTAAATGAAATGCAGAGTACTTTGAAAGTGAGGTTTGTTTTGTAAAAAAAAAAAATTAAATACATAGCTTTGGGGGAAAATACTTCTGATTTTTCAATACATCCCCTCATATATTATCTCATCATTTCACTGCAAGTTTACAACAATTCTAAAAGGTAAATTATATTAATACTACACGTGGATTATTTTGTAAACTGAGAAAGTGTTCAACCTAAAAGATGTCAAGCTAGTATTAAGTGGTCACAGCATGATTTAAACCCAATGAAGTTCAATAAATATTCACTAAATGTTACTTCTGTGAGGCACAAGGTATAAAAAAAGACATGAAATTCCTCACAAGCAGTAAGCAGATTATTTCAACACATATTTTTCCTAAATTCAAATTGCTATAGCTTTTAACCTTTGAAGTGTTAACAATAATGATATCAACTATGTATTATCCAAAATGTTTGCATCAATTTTAGAACCTAGGAAAACAAACACACATTTTATAGATTTGTGATATTGTGAAGGATAATTTACATTACTGGGCTTTTGTTTTATTATTTTAAAATGAGAATTAATAAGTTCCTTGTCTGCTTTCTTTAATAGAGCCTTTAAAATAGTTAAATTGGCTCAAATAAAAACGCTTTTGATAAATGCACAACACAATAGACATTTGAGTTAAACCTCTAATCCAAAAGGTCAAAAAAAAGACCTAGAATCACTGTAGGCAGTGACTGTAAATATAATCTATAAGTCCTCTTATGTGCATTTACCTACATTTAAACTAAACCTCACACCATAGTATTCCTATTGCTTTGTGTAAGCATCAGTCGATTATTATACTTTTCTGCTAAATACATTGATTCCTTTAATAATAATTATGAAAATTCTGGGCTAAAGCACTCCCTTTAGTCTATCACTAAAGACAATCATATTGATTATTCGTTTTTGAAAGGTTTACTCTTCTTTTGGATAGTAAAAAGAAAAACTGCGCTGCTACTGAGAGGAAAATCTCAAACTCTGTAGGAAGGAGAAGACCACTCCACAGGATTTTCACAGCGGGGCTAGTTATGGAAGCAGCTGGCCACACCTTTCTCCTGAAGAGCAGTCACTGAGTTTGAACTGCTGATCGTTTTGCTAACAGCAAAGTGTTTGAACATTTTCCCTTCAGAAAGTCCTTCACAATCTCCTAATTACTCATTGTCCACTTTAATCCATTCACTTTATTTCTACCGTAATAGATTAAGAATGGTCATCTGACATGTCTTCTGCCTTAATGGTGCAAATGCTTGTCCCCTAGATATAAAACTCATGGTCTTGGTCTTTCCTGGCCCCACATTAACTCGGATGTCTATTGTGAGGCTCGGACATGGTAAGCATTCACCACATTCTGCATCTAGAGCATTTTCAAATCCTGGGACAGTTTTTGGCACAAAAATGCCACGCAAATTGAATGAATAATAAGGTAAGATAAGCATAAACCAAGCACTTGTGTGGAGGTACATTTGTCAATATACTTTGAAATTATTCAGAACAAACAGTTAAATTAATAAAGAAGCAAAGAAATTAAAAAGTTATAGAAATCAGTATTTAGGGAGTAATAAAAATTCATTCTGGTTCAATCCCACAAAAATTTGATGGGGTGCCTATAAATCAATAATAGTCTCAATACATTGTATCATAAAATATAATTGGCAATTTCATAAATATTAATTGGTTATTGGTGTTTTATATAGGAATCTGCAAGCCTATCAATTTTGGAGGACTGGGATTAATTTCAAATTTTCTTATTGCTTATCAAGTCGAAGATCACCAAAAATGAATCAAAAGGCCCAAAGCAATTATTATTAAAAAATTTTCCAAAATATTCTAACTAAAATAAAGTTGCACTGTCAAGATTCTGATGAACTTATTGTGCAGTTAAAGGGTTCTGATAAAAATAAAAAATTCAAGAGCAGAAATAAATTTCCAATGTTCGCAAGTGTGAAAACTGGATATTAGCATGATGTTCTTGAAGGAAGTCAGAAGCAACACATAAGGGGACATCAATGCTGCTTAGACCAGTGCCAGACAAGTGAAAAGTCCTGAAACGGCACTGAAAGACGGAAGGTGAGTGACTTAATCTCAAGGAGGTAGTGTGTCACGAGCCCTTCCATTAGCTGTGCTCCCTTAGATAAAGTACATAGTCTTCTCTTCCTGAGCCTCCTTGTCTATTGCAAAGACATGAGCTACGTCACAGGAAGGTTGGTGTCTAAAAGTCCACACATTTAAACTTATAGATTGTCCATAGTTACATAATTTGTGGTCATATCATAATCATCAGGAATATATTAGTCCTGATGAAGAGAGTTAATTTGAGAGAAAGTTTAGATCATTTGTTTCAGAGTTTAGCCTAGGCAACCTGACCTTCCTGACTTGAAGCAATGTTATTACTAAAAAGTTGATTTTTTTTAAAGCCTTTTCTGTGCACTCCTAGGGGAATGATTTATTTTTTCTTCTCTGTGATTGGACAGTAGAAAAATTTTTTAAAGATGGCAGAAAGATTCTTAAACTAATGTGTGAAATAGTATGATATTAATAAAGCTAATAATTTACTCATCTTTTATCCTAGTGGTACCTTGATTAAACAAATAGATCTCATTTAAGAGACATAATTTCATCTCTAAAATCTTCTTTACGTACTAAGAAATCAGGAAATGAATCCTTTCTTTATTACATTGTAGACAGTGTGTTTTAGAAATCGCTTTGAAATGCTAATAAATCTTTACACATATTAATTTGGAGAGCAAATATTTGTAACAACTCTGTCTCAAGCACATACTTAGTTTTTATGCTAAGACTTCAAATATGTGATATTCTTTTTACTTTACTTTTCTTTTTTTTCAATCTCCAAGGAGACTGTCAAACATTGCCAGTGCTGACTATATTTCAAGTCGTCACAGCGGGGTATTGGACAAAGTTTTCAATTAGCAATAATCACACATTGGGTAAACCTCATTGGCTACGAGTGTATTCTTTTTTTTTGAGTGATATTCTCTTTTAAATAGAGAAAAACTCTATAGATCTCCGAGTATGTGGAAGAGAACAAGCCAGAGCACACTGCATAGAGACCACCTCAGCCACACAGTCCTTCTAGATCCACCCCTGAGTTACCGTGCACCAGTCAGTGCAGCCATAAAGCCACTGTATCTTCACACAGAAACACCACAGAAGGATGGGAGCACATATTCTGTTTCCATTCATTTACACACATTTGCAAACACTGGGCCTGCTAGATATATTTTAAATATAAGTAACAAAAGATCCCCAAATAATTCAAATTCTTATTGTCCCTCCACATCTGATATGTGAAAAAGTGCACATCCTTAGAGGAATAAGGGATGGAGGAAAGGACAGGATAACTGGGTACTAAAGTTTTGAAATAATAAAATGCACAATGATGAAAATGAAATAATCTACTTATAAATACAGTCTATAAAGTGGGGGAAAGCACATCTTTCCCTTTAAACTCTCTGCAATGCTAACACAAAGCTGACAACAAATAAAAAAGCAAATCAACAAATGGTAGTTCATTTTTAATAATTACCACGCTCATGGGTGATGACTGAGGAAGTGAGGACAGTACATTAACAGTAGTTGAAAGAAAAGGAGATGGAGAAAGAAAAAGAAGTTGAGATTTTGTTTTTGTTTTGCTATTTGTACGGAAATAAAACACGAAATTAATCAGTTTGGGGTATCCTTTTATGGGATGAAAGAGAATAAGTAATTCAAAACAATCACATTCAGAAACAAATAATTCTCAGTAGAATTTTCACTCTAATTATTTATTTATGACTTAGGGTTTACTAATTTTATCCCAATTCACACCTGGTGACAATAGAAAGGCCTGTGTCAAGTGCACCTGTGGGCTCGCTGTTCCTTTAGGGAAGATGCTGGTAACATTGCAAGTAAACTTTGGCCCATGGTGTCAGGAACAGTAGGGGAAAACTTAAGGGGAAAATAATTTCTAAAAAAAAGTTAAAGTTCCAAAATTTGAAAGTCAAAATTTTTACCTTTAGGCACTTTCTAATGAAAAATGGCCAGTATGTCTGTGAGGCAGGCATATACCTCTGATTTATAGTTATTTAGAGTTCCTTGAAAGGCCCTTATTAAGTATAGTCTCTATTGAAATGGATGCTTCCTAACAGAGAAAGATAGGTTCATTTTTCAAAACAATGAATTGTGTTTAAAGGGTGCTTGTAAACTTTCTTAAAATTAGATAGACTGAATAAGTAATTACATGGCTTATATTTAATGATTGAATCAGTAATAAGATGTCAAAGAGAAAATAAAGTAAGAGCCACAAAATAGTAGCAACCTAGAATGCATACTAATGATAAATTGCAAAACAAGAAATATGCTGTTGTCATCTTTTTTTTTAAGAACACAAAAACAAAGGTACTTATAGAGATTTTGCCTAAATTATCTCAGAAAGGCAAACAATGACGACAGATGACAGATGGGGAAAAATTACTTTTGCAATAAGATAAGTTCTATAGAAGACCCAATGTTTCAAAATGATTACATTGACAATATGACAAGTAAAAATCAGATTGAACACACAGAACCTACTGAAAGTAAACTAGTTTGAAATCTAATATGGAAAAAAATCAAACCAAAAATAATGAAATTTTTTTCCTTAATATCCTAAAATGAAGATTCATCAATGCTTACCTTCACTTTAAATGCACTGCCTACTAAAGTTCTACTTTATACTTACATACCTTTAGAGAGAGGAAAACTCTAAGCTTGTATGAGTCATTATTGCTGTGCAAATTTAAGTAACGCGAATGCAGTCACGTGAATACAAAATTTATCCTTTCATAAAATATTTACTTCTTACATAGATGTATGGCCACAAGAGAGGGAACAATAGGCATACTACAAGGGAAGAAAAAGAACCTGAATGCCTATAAATGTGCTAATGTGGGAAGAGGAAGTCAAAGGTTTTCAAATTTAGTCCATCCGTATGCTCTGTGATTTATAGATGAGTCTTCATTAAGGTAACAGACTGTGGGGGGGTGGGGTGGGGGCGCACAAAGAGGGGTGACTGAATGACATGTAAAGTTGTCTTTCAAGTGGGAGCTATGTAACTAAATATATATTCTACATGAGTAACCAAAGCATTTTATCAATATCAGAATGACCTTGTAACTCTGCTTGAAAAAAGTAATTGATAATTGACTCATTTCAGGGAGGAAGAAGAAGAGGAAAACCTTTTGATGTAAGGGACTAATACCTGATCCTTCCTCTGTTACCATTCCAAGTCCTTCAGCTTTGTTTTGTCGCTCAAATGCATTTAGGTCAAGGACACTACAGTAACAGGGAGAAAAGTATTAACACAATAATATCAATGTTCTAATCACAGGAAATTAATTTACTGTAAACACCGCATATTTTGAAGTGTGAACCAAAAAGATCACATTGTAAACCAACATCTACAAGTCATCTTCATGTGGAGATGACAAGATTCTTTACCAGAACCTAAACTCGAACAAGCCCTGTGAAAGTCAGACATAATTGAATGATGTCTCAAATTTAGGAATTCATTTCAATTTCAAAGATACAGTTAAGGGCTGAGCCCCGGTGGCGTAGTGGTTGTGCGCGAGACTGCGGCGCACTGGGATGGAGGTTCAATTCCAGCTCCACAGGAGCAAAGGCTGGGCCTCCTACTCCCACCACCAGACGGCAGTGATTCCCCAAAACAAACAAACAAACAAACAAATAAGCAAACAAACATACAGTTAATTTGTTTGAACTATAAATATGTGTCAAGCTCCTTAGCTGATGATTCTAAGTATTTTAAAAAAGAAGATCACAAATTAGTTTATTATGGATCATTTGCTTATAACAGAGAGAAATAGGGGCTGAGCCCCGGTGGCATAAGTGATTAAGTGCAGGACTGAAGCCCACGGGCTTGGCGGTTCAAATCCAGCAGCAGCTCTCAGGACCAGCACTGGGTAGCGCCCACGGCCACCAGAGGTAGTGATGTCAAAAAAAAAAAAAAAGAGAGAGAGAGAGAAACAGACTACAGGCCACCAAACAAAAGGGAATAAAATAGTTTGTTTTTTTTCAAATCTTATAATATACATTTTTAAATATACAGAATACATGTTCATTCCTCAAGAACTGTAGTTCATATTTTAAGTGCAAGGAAAACTATTTTAATTTATCAATACTGAATAAATTAATTTAGAAACGAAGACTTACTAACACCCTAAGAACTTGGTAGAAATAAAGCATTTCTATCATCTTGCTTTAGTAGAAATTATTTTGTCAACAATTATTTTGATTAATGCAAAGTAAGTACTTTATAAAATATAGTAAATTGATTAGGATCAATTGCAAGAGAGCATTTCCTTACCTACAGGACTGCATCAGGCCAGCAAGGCTCTGAAAGAAGCCCACGTCCTTCTTCTCCTTGAGGTAGTCTAGCATTTTCTATAGTAAATATATAAACCATATTATCACTAAACACAAGCCTATATTTTGGTAATTATATTAAAATGACAATAAGTACATGCTTTCTCCTTTGGAACATAGATTAAAATATGTGACACATACAATACTACTAAGGGTATCCTTACCATGAAATAGTAACAAATATGTTAATGCAAAATTGTACATTTATATGTACAATAGGAAATTTACATTGCTGGGAACAAAGGAGTTGACATCACAGCCAACCAACAAACCAGATGTCAAAAAGTGAATTCAGATTCATGGTGACCCCCTAGTGTCAGAGTAGGGCTGGGCTTCATAATGGTTTCAATGAGGTATTTTTTTCATGTAGCTTGGCAGGCATTTCTTCTAAGGATCCGCTGGATAGAATTAAGCATCCAATCTTGATCCAGCATCAAATCACTAACCATCTGCACCAGCCATGTATTCCATGTTAGCACCAAAAGGGCCATATATAATAAGGGTGATTACTACATCTCTTAATTCTCTCCCAGTCATTCTTAAGTACTTGGAGATCCAGATGTTTCTTAGCTCAAGTTAGCAAGGAAGATGATCACATGTGGACACAATCAAAATTGGTTTCCTTAAATGATCTGATAGTTATGACTCTCATATGTTAATGTTATATCCATAAATTCAGTTTCTAGTATCATTTGATGTGCAGAATCTGGGCTCAAAAGTTTGATGAGACATAAATGTAAAAAAAACACTATAGTAACATACAAGTCTATCTTGTTCACTTTCCATTATATAAAATAGCACTATGAAGTCACGTTAAACATATTGGAGAGTTCAAATAAGTACTAAATAAGATGGCAGATGGAACTCTCAAAGATATTTTTTTTAGAGTGGGAAAAAAAAACCTTTATTAACTTATTTCAACAGGAAAAGTTGCCCAGAAAAAAGGACTGCATTTCCATCCATAGCTGGCAGCAGGTGGAGAAAGAAGGTGCTGATGTCGACAGGCCTAGGATAGTCTCTGTGCATCCTAGCAGAGGGGGTGCCCAGAGAAAAAACCAGGTTCCCTCTCTTCAGCTGAGAGAGACCTTGAGACTACCCCAACCACAGAAGCCCAAAACAACAAAGACCAATCCTGGAAGAAATAGCGGGGGCATAGGATGTGACCCTTCAAGACTGGTATCAGCAGGGTGGTGTCATGGGTTGAGGGTTCTGTAGCTAGGACATCACCACGGCCAAGATGGATAACATACAGGGGTCCTCAAACTTTAAACAAGGGGCCAGTTCACTGTCCCTCAGACTAATGGCGAGCCAGACTATAGTTTAAAAAAAAAATAACTAATGAACAAATTCACTGCAGGACATTCAGCAGTGGCAAAAACACCTGTTGGCTTGATAAATGTTCTTGGAGGGCCACATGTGGCCCGTGGGCCATACTTTGGAGACATAGTTTGAGGACCACTGAATCATAAGGCTACTCATCATCTGTTTGGTATCCTCCAAACTCTGGGAATTGGCAAAGTTGATGAAGGAGCAGTAGACGACAACCCACGCACACAATTTAAGCTGGAGCATGAGGTCACACTTGAGAAAGAACAAGAGGAACAGGTTCATGTAGTCCGGTGTCGGATCGTCCAAGACCAGTTACACTTGCTTGCCTGAGGCCTGTACCGCAGCACTTGGTTTGACTTCCGTGGGTCTGACATATTATTTGCAGACAGCAGAGTGGAAGATTGGGCCATTCTCGAAGATGTTAAGGAAGTAAATAAATCTTACTTTTCTCAAAATCTTAAATGGAAGAAATTATCCCTTTATATTAAAGTGACCAGATTTTAACATTGGTAAAGTGCTACACCATTGTTGGGGGGGAAGGGGGGAGCGGGGGTAGAGGGAGTATATACCCTTCCCATTTTCTCACCATTCCCTAGCTTATTGTGCATTCTTTCCAAAAATGGGGATTTTTAAAAAAAAATGTCACAAGACGTGGGAAAAATTATTTAAAATTAGGACTATCCCACCAAAAAGCGGGATATCAGGTCACTTTGCTTTATATGTCCTATTCTAAAAAGGGCAGAGCTAAACAGTCAGAGTTCAATAGTAGCTTTTTCAGAAGTCAGAGCAGAATGTAATATAAAGCTAAATATAAAAAGAATACATGTAAAAGTAAGCATACTCCTACATATACACAAACATAAACAAAGAAACATACCCCCAGAGATATATAGAAACAAGGTATATATAAATCTCAAACTCACTGCCATCAAATTGCTTCTGACCAATTGCGACCTGTAACCCAGAGCAGAACTGCACCTGTGAGTTTCTGAGATCACAAGTCTTTTAGGGAATAAAAAAAAACTCATATTTCCCCCTCAGAGAGGCTGGCAGCTTGAGACTACTAACTTTACAGAAGCCCTGTATGTAACCCCTGTGTTCCACAGTCAGGTGCTAAAACATCTGATCTAACAACATATTAAGCATGAAATACTTATTCTTTTAAAACAAAAGGAATTTGGGCATAAGGAGATTTTATGTTTTTCTTAGGGAAAAGAGATAAATCTTTGTGAAGCGTAAGGATGTACCATTATCTCTCAAGAGTCCCTTTGCCTTTAAGAATTTCTGCAAACTGGGTGTTCAGAATCTATGCTCCTGCACTGTTCCTTCCTTCTGATTTAGGTTTTTAAATGTACAATCCTTGGATCACACAAGGTGGTATGTGTCTTCTTTGTAGACTCAGCTGATATCTCACTTAGGTGATTGCGTGTTTGAAGACAAGCCATTAAGGACCCAGATGTCATTCTCTCTAACAGCCGGGCACCACCTAGGTTCTTCACCACACTTAACTGTAGCACCCATATCTTCAGTGATCTCTTCATAAGAGTCAAGATTGAGAAGAGCCTACTCATAAAAGCTGATTATTCTCAGTTTAGGACTATGTTTAAGTTCCCCACTTCCCAAGACCATTCATATATCTATGGTTTATATATGTCTCAGTTTCACTTTAAAGGCATCATTAATATTTTATGAATGAGAACATTCTGAATCATTCCCGTGGGCGAGAGTGATTGTATCATTAACTTAGCCAATGCGGTATAAGACTATGAGTGACAGTGGAAACTCAGCAACCATTTCCAGCATCCCCACATGGATGAAGCCTCCCATGAATGACGTTAAACCATAATCCAGGAATCTGATTACCCTGGTTATTAGCAGGAAAGCATTGTAAACTCAATTATGGAATATGTAGCTAGGTCAAAATTTAACACCCTATCAAATGACATCCCTTCTGACTTATTTTTTTGACTTATTTTTAAATTGATTCAGTTTTTAAAACTTTCTTTTTTGAAAAAATAAATCATTTTATTGGGAGCTCATACAACTTCCATCATGATCAATTAGAGACGTCAATTGTATGCATACCACATTTGCACTTTTTTTTTTTTGCATACTACTTTCTTGGTGATTGGAGTTTTTCTCTGCTTTGTTTTGTCATTGTTGTTTGGTTTTTTTGGTCCATTTGTTTGTGTTTTATATGCTTTTCTGTATATGGACTCTGAACCAAAAACCAAACTCACAACCACAGGACCCATGCTGGCTTTAGTAACCCTATCTGAGTTTTGGGGCCCATAACTATTTATAGGAGTAGAAAATGCAGTCTTTCTCCCTCAGAGCTGCTGGTGGGTTGAAATTGCTGACCATGCAAATCGCAGACCTAAGCAGAACCACTGCACTACTAGGTTCCTTCCAAGATGGGTAAACCTACAGAGAAAATTACTAGATTAATAATCACCAAGGGGCACGGTAGTAGAGGTCAGAGACTAACAAGAATAAGTATGGGCAAGAAAAAATGTTCTATGATTGACTGTAGTGATGACCTGTACAACTTTTATTAGGTTGTGCAATATGAACTAACAGTTCTGTTGTGCTAACAGAACTGATTTTTTAAAAATTCCAAATTTATACACAATATACAATGAAGGACTTCTTCCTAAGTCCTTCCTAAGTCATAACCCCAAACCCAAACTCACTGCCATAAAGTTGATTTTGACAGGCAGCAAGCCTATAAAACAGAAAAGAACTACTTAGTGTAGGTTTCTAGATGTTACTCTGTGTGGAAATGGAAAGTGCTGTCTTTCTTTAGGTATAAAGCATAGAACAATGTAAATTATTATATAAATATTGCAGAGATAAGGAAACTTTCTATATTATGTAGCCTTTACTTATGGAAAGCAAAAAAAAGTCACTCATTTTATTCTCAATAACCTCATGGTAAATTCAACACTGATCTCTTCATGCACAAACAAAAGTAGGTCCTAAGTAACAGATTTTGTCAGTAGTAGAAATCCCAGATATTTTCATATCATTTTAAGAGGTTTTAAAAATCTTTCAAAATATTTACACTAGTTATTTAAGAATGGTTATTACTAAATCTGGTACCAGATCTTTTTATTTAATAAGTTCATAAATAAGCTTATTAGTCCTGCTACATTTTCAAAACTTTGTTTTAATAATATTTTGATAATAATTATATTTAATTTTATTTTGTTTCTTAAAAAGACTTGTGCAATTTTATATTATGATTTTAAAAACATAATTCTGAAAGGCATCCATAATCCTCACAAGCTTACCAAAAGGAGTCTATGACATTAAAAATAGTAACAACATGGCAAAGGTCTAAAACTCTTCCCTTGAATCATATGCTCTTTTCCAGTTCTAATATTTTGTGATATTATTTATGGAAATAGTATAGAATGATAGAAATTTACAGATGAAAATATCAGATATTCTGAGGTGCTATTTAATCAACTCAAAATATCATCAAACCATGAGCAATGTTCATTTTTTTCCCTGAGATTCCAAGATCTTCTCGGAGTACATATGTGCTTTTGTCCTCAAATATGAGGAGTCTAAGGTGTACAGTAACTTGCAGTCTAAGATTTTCACTTAGCTCATAATTCTATATGGAAGGATAACTGGTTAATAGCCTATGTAACATTTTCCCAGATGAATTGTTATATATTTCATGCTAATAAACTATCTTTTTTCATATAGATGCTCAAACCAAAAAAATATATTCTAAAGATTTCAGATGGAAAACAACATAAAATTCATTATTTGCTTTTGTTTTGTTCTTTAATTAGCAAAGTAGATATTCTGTTCATGGCCACATTTCAGGCCATGTAACTAGTACCCCCATAATGCCCAGTAAAAAACTTTTTACAGTTTGTTTTCAGGAAATCTTTAAAAAATTCCCACTGCCACCATGTTCATTTATCAAATTTATAGACTGGCTTTCAGTTTGATTAAAAGATTGTATCTTTTGGTCACTAATCACAGTCCAGACCATATCTCTTTCTTAAACATAACACAGTTACAAAACTTGTTTGAGGATGATTTTTCTCTTGCCTGGGGAAAAGTTAAAAGAATTACAATAAAAATATTCATAATTGTGTATTGTGTTAGCATAGCAGGAGGCTTAATAAAATCAATTTAAAAAGAATCAATTTACTGGAAAATACACCAGGAAACATGTTTTCAGTGTTAGCACATTGTCTATCACTCTTTTAAAAAAATTAGTTTGTGTTGACTTAAGCACCTAGAATATATAATTTCAAATCATGGCACCTTACGGCATGTCTTCAGATTTCTAAAGAGAGTTCATGCCTCATAGGTGTGTCTCATTTACTCCGCAAAAGGTAAGGTTGTTGGACACTGAGAAAACCTGAGCAGAAGATAGGAAGCTAAGTAGTCCATAATTTGTAGTTATTTTACAATGTGATCCACTTATTTGGTAAGGTACACTCGATGAACGGCTAAGGGATATTACCTGCTGTACTGTTGAGTTCCCACCATTTAAGATGGCAATTCCAAGTTTCAAAGTAGCAGCAAGCATTGGCCCTGTTTCACCTAAGAGAAAAAAGAAAAAGAAAATGCATTATCCGACACATTAACCTATTTCAGCTCAAAAATTTTACTTTAAAAATTGCTATTACATAATGGTGGGGGTGAGGCGGGGCATGCTCTCAGTCCCTGGGAGGCATTGCAGCTAATAAGACATATGAAACAACACTAGAGCCCTGTGCTGGAGGAGTCATACGGAGACCCCTGGCAGTGCTAAGGTGCTTGCAACAGCACTGGATCCACAAGACTTCTCACTCATTGGCCTGCCTTCCTCTGGTTTGGTGTCACTGGGTGTGTTTTGTGAATTTATAGATTGCTATGGGGCATATGGGCTAGTATCAGGCTTATGGACTTGATCTGGATTGGGATGGGATGTTTTCTTAAAGAATAATTACTCTTTATAAAAAGCTGTCATACACATATGAGTGCCTCTCTGGCTCTTTTTCACTGTTGAACCCAGACTAACACACCAACTATTATTTATTTTAATATTAATCACTGCTACCTATCTTAGAAATAGATATGATAACCTTAATTAGAGTTTGAGAACTTAGTAACAGTCTGCACTACCATTCATTTTTCAGTCCATGACGAATTATATTTCAGGTGTGTTTATATAAAATCTTACTAATGTAAGGCAAAATATCTTGGCTGGCTACTGAAATATATACAATAGTATATACAATAGTAAATACAATAGTATTTCCACTGTTAAAATGTACACATTAGTAATTCTAACCACTTATATTATGGACCAGTAAACTCTAACCTTAAGACCAAATTCCAGTGGTCACATGTTTTTGTAAATAAAGCTCTATTGCCATTTGTTTATAAAAGATATCTGACAGATTTTATGCTACAAGGGTAGATTTGAGTACCGCATTTTTCAGACCATAAAATGCATCATAATGACCATAAGATACACCCAGTTTTTAGAGCAGGAAAACAAGAAATAAATATTCTGAACCGAACAGTACCAGTATACTAAAATGCTCAGGGACACTTTACCTTCAGACTGTAAGATGCACCCTTGTTTTACCCCCACTTTGGGGGATAAAAGTGTGTCTTATGGTCCAAAAAATACAGTAATTACAATAGTGATTATATTCACATGGCCTGCAAAATTAAATTTACTTATCAAAGGACAAGTTTGCCAAGCCCTGATTTACATGATGCCTGCTAGAATTTTGTAATAATGTAGAATAGCTGTCAAAATATAAAGGGCAGTAATAAAAAGAAATGTTATACAAAGTGTCTGGGAAAAGAAAACCGTCCCTAGGCAGGCAGAGAGTTGGTGCTTATTAACCGCCACCTGCAGTAATTGTGAACCAAGCGTTCAGGGGCCAAATGCATCAGTGGAATTTAAATGAGAGACTAACAAGCCAAGACGGACATCTAATGAGTGCATACTACTGAATGTGGTGAAATAGTCCTCACCTTTGCTGGCACTGATCGTCTGTAAGACCATTTCAGCAGCACCTCGGTCATGGAGCCTGGCTTGCTGGTATAGCAGCTTTTGCTTTTCCATTTCTTTTTCCTGAACACAAATCCCAACCATTTATGTTGTGGCTTTCAAAATGCACAGCAGCTTTCTAAGACCATGTTTTTAGTCATCTCTTCATGTATGGGCTCTATGACAACATTATGGACCATTTTCACACAAACAATGTTATTAAACAAGTATCAACATATTCAACTCTTTGCTTTTTCCTTTATGTTTTTCTTGATATACTTTTGGTACTAGTTTATCAAGATGGATTTTCTCAATTTTAATGATTTGATTAGTTCCAAAGCCTGTATCACAGTTTTGAAGTACTGGACATCATCATTGAAACTTGCACTTTCTGAATTAGGCATTTGTGCAACAGTTTGTCACATTTTTAATTATATCCCATCTCATGGCCGTAACTTGATACTGCTCAGCAAATGGCTCCAGTTGCAAGTTATCACTGAACCAAGGAAAATCTTTAACTGAGATGTCTTGGAGTTCAAACATAATTGAAAGCCGATATGATAAAACAAACAAACAAACAAACAAAAGATAGGCTTCCACTAAGTCATGAGCTTTTGATACATATCTCCCCAGTCACCTCGCCCGCACCCCCCCTCGAAAGTAAAAGATGCAATGTGCCTTTATATTTTGTGTTCTCCAATGATACTGCATGGCACTACTAGAGCAATGGCTAGAGTTTGGTCTTTTCCACTGAAGCTATCACTGAAAACAAAACAAAACCAAAACATTAAATAAAATATAAAGGCACAGCAAGATCAAGACTGGTACGATCATTCATTTGAGCAATCCAGGTCACTGGAGAATAGAGACAGAACTAAGCAGTATAAGTTGCAGAGTGGAAGTTGCATAGAGCCCTATGACAGCGAGTCCATCAAATGGAGTGATAGGGAAGCTTAGTCAATGGGACATGAAACGGTCAATTAGTATCATGTCCGTAAACACAACGGCCAAAACATATGTGACCTCAGAGCAGGAAGAGCTGCAGCAGAAGCAGCCGGACGACAGCTTTGCTGCCATAAACTTTCCATCCAAAGTACGGGAAATAGACACTGGGAGATGGAAGAGGTTTAAAAAATGAAGGCTTGCTAGTTACAGAATATGAAAAATAAAGTGAACTAAAAGGGGCGGGGGAATAAATGGATTCAAACAAATGAAAAAAGAAACCTTTAAATCAAAAGCAACCAACACAGACATTTATGCTGTTACCAGAGAGTTCTCGCCGAGGCTGGCAAATTTGTTTCTTAAATCTTTGATTATATCGTGCTGCGAAAACAAAATTGATCAGGGTTTTGTTTTGTTTTGTTTTTCACACTATAGTTAGAGCTACCGTGATTAAATTTTATTTTTCCTTAAATTATGCGATAGGCCTAAATGGAAGCAGAGAAAAGAAAAGAAAAAAAGGCAGCTTTGCTTTGTATTCAGCCATGCTAACATCTAAAAGGTTTGCCTTCATGTTTAAACCTCTTCCTATGAAGTCAGAACGAAACAAAAACGAAACCACACAGACAGACAAAACCATACTGCCATTGCAACAGAGTTTCAGAAACACGTAAAGAAGACCCTTTGTCTGCTCTTCAGGTCCTGCTTACAATCGATGAGCAACATTTGATTCTTCCTTTTAGACCCAACAATCTTTTACTTTCCTCCAAGTGCCGTCACTATATGGAACATTGTTCTCCAGTTTGTAAAAGTTTTTCAGTAAGAAAATGAAGAAAAATTAGCCTAAAGTATGTCCCTCACATTTTCATTCACTGAAGAGGCAAGTAAGTCAGAAAAAGCAATTATTCTACTGATCCGAGAAAACAAATAAAGATAATCATCAGACAACCCAAGGAAGACTAAAGATGGCGGCATTACCTTTTACAAAAGAAACCACTTGTCATTTGTGTTTTCAAAGTGGGTACTTAGGCCCAAGGATAGACTAGAACAACTTGCACAGTAGACTCTCAGTTTCCAGTCGCCTCTTCTATAACTGAAATCATGCATGGGGACTAGACCCGCAGGAAGATCAAGAAATCCAAATAATTGTCTTCTTTTTAAACACAAAAACAAAACTCTCCACATTCAGAGGTCAGGCTCACTTTTCTGAGATAGTACTTACATTTCAACAATAACAAGTATGTCAGGGGTTGATCGTGTGAGTCATTTGAGAACATAGGGGCCTCAAAAGACAGACTGACAAAGAAGTAGGCAAAAAATGTACTTGATTAAAAACCAAGCCATAACTTCTTTTTCAAATGTCCTCTTTGTTAGATGCATTCAATGCTATCTCTTTGCATATTCTTTAATATGGTTTCCTTCCAGTAACTTTGTTGAGAACTGTTTTTAATATGTAATTTAATCCCAGTATTGAAATTTATATCACAATATAAGACGTAAAAACCTTGAAAGAAAATCCAACATGTTTTCACACAATTAAATGATGGATCATATAGAAAGAAGAAAATCACTTCAAATTTATTGTAATTTATTAAAAGCACCTTTAAAAAGTGAGCTATTCTTAAACTGTGAAAGGGTCTTAAATTAACACTATTGTATCTCCAACCTCAGTTTGAACTTTGTTATTTCAATGGTAGAAATGAAAACTAAAGAGAAAAGGAAAGACAAACACTAGGATATGAATTTTCTGTTAAGAAAATAGTTCTGATTACCAAAACTATGACTTAAACCAGTTATCCTAAAATCTTAATTTTTGTCAGTTTTTCAAGGCCACACATAACTACAAATCAAGCTCATGATGAAATAAGTGCCCCTGAGTGAAAATATCTAAGGCCATTGTTCAATTGCAGCATAACTGAAGTTTGTCATAAAATGGTACTTTTATCTGAGTGTATCAATTGTTTAGTAAGTGGAGGGGGTAAGTAGTAAGGCTTGAAAAAAAAGGCTTGGTTTTCTGCTAGCCTGCCTTAAATGAGAAATGGATAATGAAATAAAAAGTAAATTAAGTGTTCCCTATTCTTAGGGAAAAATAGTTTGTTCATTTATGGAAATTAAAATATTTTTAAAGAAGGGAGTCTTGATGACACAAAGAAAATTTTGTGTCATTCATTTTTCTAAAAGAAAATCTTCATTTACAGGGACTTTTAAGGCATGAAGCATTCCAAATGATGAAATTTCCTATTGTATGAACTCTGAATTGTGTCAAATAAGAACAATTGGCTTCTCTTTCTTCTTGTTGCTATTCATGCTCACATCTTCAACATCCACTGAGAACATGGTCATTTTAAGTTGATTTCAGAAGCAAGTTATAGAAGAGAATACAAATTTCCAGAAATTGAACTATTTCAATTTTTACCATAATTTGATAAGGTCTTAATTCAACATGAACTATTTAGATCTATCATCTTATGTGTACTTGTAACCTAAAAATAATATTGAGTTTAAATATTACAAGGAAAAAATAAGGCCAAAAAAACAGAAAATTCAATTACACAACCAGGAGGGAAAAGATGAAAGAAATAAAATGGTAATACATGGTTTACAACACAAAAATGCAAACTGACACTAAAGATTGGTGGTAGAGCATGGGATATAAAAGGCACATTCTCTCCTTGAATTAATTTTGATCTGTGAACTAGATCCAAAAATCATAGAATGTCCACACAAGAGTTGATTCATCGAGTTAGGAAAATATTTATACATATGTAGCTTGGTTGAATAATGCACTCTCAAAATATAAAATTTAAAACAATAAATATGGAGTTTCTTTGGTATAAACTTCCAAAGACAGGGGCTATCTTTGTTTGTTTTATCTGGAATACCATACGTGTACTTCTTTTTCCACAGTGTCGTCTACACATGATAGAATTTTAATAAATTTATTACACTACTAAATAGTTTCATGTTATGCTGTTTGTACAATTATTTGAAATAGTTCTACTTTTATCTTTTTGTTTGAGGAGCTACAAAATTTGTACAATGTAAATGCTTATGTTGTTTATTATCAGTGAATGGGCAAACAGGTTTTAGAATTACATAATAAACATAATGGCAATTTTCAAATTATAATTTTTAGTGTTTTCAAGTGTTTTAATAATAGCCCATAGTTAAACTTCCAACTAGAATGAGCAGAGTTCCCAAGCAAAAGATAATTATATGTCTGGTTGGTATACTAATGAACATTTTAATCTCAAAATAAACCTTGTTTAAATGCTGTACCAAAGACTGACCAGTCAAAGAAAAAAAAGCCCTAAACCAGTGACATATCTTAACTAATATGTTGGAGACCCTTATTTCTTCCCATCTCAGATATACTTGTATTTTGGTTGAAATATTATTTCCTCTGTATTTTGCATATTTAGACTTAATTAACAGAACAAAAAAATTAAAGGATTCCTGGTAGTGTAGCATGCTGTACGGTAGCTGTTAACCTCAGTGTCAGCAGTTTAAAACCCCAGCTGCTCTGTGGGACAAAGATGAGGCTTTCTATTCTCATGAAAATTCACAGAAATTCAGAGAGGCAATTTCTCTCTGTCCTATAGGGTAAGTATGAGTCACAATTGACTCAATGGTAGTAAACATACAAAAAAAATTAAAGAAACCATCACTGATCAGTTAGCTTCTTGTACTAGAGAGGATTGTGCACTGCTGTGATACTGGATACTGGATATTTCACTGCTATGTCAGTGAATACTCAAATAATCACAGAATCATACATTGCGAACGTATTTCAGAAAGTTTCAAAACTAAGGCAAATTAGGAAGGAAAACTGGGCTATACGTCTTTGAAAAACTATACAATGAAAATTGTATGAATAGCATCAGATTATCTGATACATAACTTGATTATGTGCCTTTCATGTTTAAAGTCTTTAGACTTTAATATACTTTAACAATGGAGATGAGACAAAACTTTGGGAAACTTGATTTGCTGATAGGCACAACTCAAAATGACAAGGAACAGCAACAGACATTGCTTTATTGTCATAGCATGGATTGTAGAAAGTACAATTCTGAAAAACTGGCAGTCATAAAGAATGCATAAAGATTGATATACTAAGCACTAATTAGTTGAAGTTGATTGATATGGTTATTTGGAACCAGCAATCATAAGATTTACTACGGGGGGAATGACAAATTAAAGAAGATTGGCATTACAGTCATTATTTTAAAAATTTCAGGATCCATTCTGAAGTAGACTTTTGTAATGATGGGACAATAGCATATATTTACAAGGAATACCAATCAATATGAGTATTATTCAAATTTACAAATCAAGCACTCATACCAAAGATGAAGAAACTGTTAGCCTTTAATTTTTTTACCAATTTATGTGACTTAAAATTGATCAAAATATGCTAATATTTACCAATTATTGAACTCTTTATTTTGAAAACAAATAACTAATGTTGTTATTATCAGGTGCCTTTGAATCAGTTCTAACTCACAGTGACCCTATGTGCAATAGAATGAAACACTTCCTGGCCCTGCATTACCCTCACCATTGTGCTTACGTTTGAGTCAATTGTTACACTATGTCAATCGAGCTTATCCCGGTCCTTCTTCCTCTTCCCTCTCCCTCCACCTTCCCAGCATGATGTCCTTCTCTAAGGACTGGTCTCTGGGAATATATGTCCTAAGTTTATGAGATAAAATCTCACTTTATTTGGCTCTAGGGAATATTCTGGCTGATTAGTAGTTTGGAAAATACAGTCTTGGTGTTAGAAACTACACCAAGGTGTGGTGTTCATGTACTTGAAGTCAATTAGATGATTGTAAGTCTAGGGATGGAGCCTATCCTGTCAATCGAGAGAGAGGCAATGAGACCTCTGTGGGCATGGCTTTCCCTGAGAATTCTGGGAAGTCTTGTGATATTTCCTCCATGGAGATGAGAGACCATCTCCTCAGGGGTTGAGAGTAGCTCAACTGACAAGACAAGATGGCAGTGTTTGAGGAAAGGAAGAGCCGGAGGAGAAGCCACATGGCCTTACCTTAATGGAAGCTGGAAAAGCCACAGAGAGATCCCTGCCAGTGCTGCGGTGTTTCTATCGCCAATGGATAGTGCTGATGGACCCTGAGTTCTGGAAACGAGGAGCCATGAGGGGTCCTGTGCAGCGCCGGGACTCTGCACTCACTGGCCTGTGACTTCGTGAGTCGGAAGGAGACTTTATAGACTGGTATCAGACATATGGGCTAATATCGGACTTATGACTTTGAACTGGACTGGGTTGGGATGCTTTCTCAATGTTCCATTCCTCTTGAATATAAACTTTCCCTTATATCCATATGCATGTCTATGAATTTGTTTTTCTAGTCTATCTCGACTAACCCACCAGGGATTGCATTATACAATTTTTCAAGACCAACAACTTATTCATTGAAACATCTTTTTCTCAACAACATAAATTATAACTACACATATGAAATATATGACAAAGTGATTGCACCTATGGGAAGAGATAATGAAGATGCTCATTAATACCAATCAGAATGAGATCAAGGCTGCAAGGGACCATCAGTTACTTGTAGACAAGTTCAAGTTGAAACTGAAAAAAAAATTAAGCAGATTTATCTAGAGACTGTTTCAAGAACAGATTTGACACATTGAACTTTAATGACAAAATGAGTTGAAGAATAACATCAAAAACATCATGTGTTAAGATGGTCAAAGGTCATAAAAAAGAAATAAGAAGGAAAAGACCAAAATGGATGACAGGAGGTACTACACTGACTTGCAGAGACTAAAACCAAACGAAAGTCACTTGTTGAATGAAAGTTAAGAGCACTTAGTATTTAGTGTTGGCTCAAAAACAACAACTTGGCCAAAAAACAGCATAACAATAAACTGAGAAAAGACTGAAGTCCAACATTCAATCTTACTTGCATCCATAGTCAATGCCCAGGAAAAGCAGCAGCCAGGAGTAAAATTATTTAAATCTGAGTACGTGTCCTTTAAAGTGTTAAAAAGCCAATGTGTCACGTTGAAGACCAAGGAATGCATGACAAAAGACACAGTATTTTTGATCATGTCAAGTGAATATGAAAGATGGACAATGAATATAGAGGAATATAAAAGAACCCATATCACAAAATTATGGTGTTGGTAAAGAAGATTAAATATCCTATGACCTCCAGGAAAAATATGTTGGAAGAGTACAACCAGAATGCTTTGTGGTGGATAATTTCAGATTGCAGATATATAAATATACATATTTATATTTGCAGATATATAAGAATGTAGGGGTGGCATCCAGCCTGCTAACAGGATGTAGTCTAATGATGTCTTCCTGTGAGTGTGGCCATCTCATAAGGAGAGCCCTGGGAACTCCCCCCTCCAGCCCCCACCCCCGGCTTCACCTTCCTGTTGGCTGACCTGGATTGCTGTCAGAGTCACCACCATTGGATTCACATGACTTTGCATCCGTCAACTTGTGATCAACCTGAATTTTGGATCATTGTATGTGGCTACATGAGTGGAGAAGGACTTATGGATTAGAGTTGGACTGGGATGAATATTTTTTGATATCTAACGACTTCTTGACATAAAATTCTTTCTTATATATTTGAGTTCTCTGGCCCCGCATGCTTCTCAGAAGTAAAGATGATAAGACTTTGTCTCATATCACTTTGATAACTAGAGAATGCATAACAAAAGCATGCCTGGTCTTAAGTGGCTTGGATATGTTATAAAGAGGGAACAGTCACAGAAGTAGAGTATCAGGCTTGGTAAACCAAAGATTTAGTGAAAAAGAGGAAAGACCTTCAATAATATAGATGGACAAATGTGGCTGCCACACTGGGTTCAAATAGAGGGATGGTTGTTAAGATGATATAGTAGTAGGCACTATAAATCGGAATAGAATCAATAGCACCTATCAACAATAAGGCAGTAAAATCTCAAACTAAGAAATTATTTTAGACCAGTACTTTCAGAAATAAAAAAGGCAGTTGTCACACTGGAGCAATGCACCCAAATAATACAGAAGAATGGCCATCAAAATCCTGTTCCCTTTCTCAACTATGACGACTAACTCTTTACACTTTTGTGTCATGCAGACATTATGAGGATCCAAAGACTAGTTTTTCTTAATAAAAGAAATAATGATATCACTATTTTATATTCACAAATATGTTTTCTATTTTTATTCACCAAAGCATTTCTTTAACAAACTGATCATCTACTTTAGATTAACACATCTTAAATGAAACCAAAAAACATAACTTTAGGAGTATAGATATCATATATTTTTATCTTAGGTTAGACCATTCTCCATAAGTTACATTCTACAAAGTTGATCTAAATATTTGTCTTATCCATATATAAAAGACTACTCTTCTTGATATGATTAAACTAGAGTATTGTATGATACAAGGATTATGTGCCAATAAAACTTTTTTAAGGACTATCAAAATTCTGGATATGTTGCTTCAAGTTGTTATCAAAACTGAGTGAGTTATCAATAATTCAGTATCTCAAAGGAAGGTTTCTATGTACCTAACAACAACAATCTTTAACAACTGATTTTGCTATCTTCTTCTCTACAACACTAAGAATAACATAAAATATTTGATAGGATGCCTTATTCTGTTTTCACATTAAACTAGAAACAGGTAACTTCTGTAACATTTATCTTGTCACATAACCATTCTTTTTTGAGACCCTGCCTTATAATATTGATGCTTAAACTAAAAAAGGAAGGAAAACTTCTGTGATAAACAAAGTCTGACTCTATAATAAAACTATGCTCCATCTCTCCTTCCTTTAAATTTATACTTCAATCATTTAGAAAGTCTGCAAGTTAGTTATAAAGCAGAATAGGAAGATAAATTATATTTTTTCACTTCTGAAGAAGTATTATCTCTTCACTCAAGATGATGTATTATCTCTTTATTTCTGATGAAATAAATATCATGGATTAAAAAAGTAGCTAAAATAAGATCTGGGTGATCTTCATCAGATTATGAGATGGGATGCTAGTCTCTAAATATAAGGCCTTATAAGTGGTGAGAAAACACTTGCCAAAAGTAAGCTACTTAACATAGAAAGAACAACCTCATATCAATTGCATTAAAGTGAGTATTTTCTGTCTCAAAATTTTCACAGAGGCTTAAAAGGATAGTGATATACAAACCAATTCCAATTTTAAATTGCATAAGTATTTGGGGATAGGTATAGATAATTCAAAAATATTGCTATAACATCCAAAAAAAACTTATTAAACAAAAATAGCAACAAATGAACCTATTATTTCTTGACATTTATCTATACACTTCTGAAAGTAGAATTTACATCTCCTTAAGCCGTTTCTGAAGAATTCTGCACTCTTCCATTTATATCACATCACAATTGCAGTTTTGGAATCCACTGGGGCTCTGTGATCTGGGACTGTGTTCCAGCACCTTAGATCACTAACATTGGGATCACCAATTCACACTCACCAGCAGAAAGACTCACCTTTCTGCTCCTGCAAAGAAACCCAAAGGGGCCATTCTGCCCTCTCTGATAGGGTCACTATGAGTAGGCATCCATCAAATGGCAATGAGCTTGGATGTGCTTCTACAAGAGATTCTGATAGAGTTCATTCTCAGTGTTCTTTGAGATTTGTGACCCCACACGTCTGCAAGGACCAGGCCAGAGCTGTACAGCAGCTGGAGTGAGGTTGGCCAATGCTGCCCTCAAGGAATGCTACCCTCAAGAGCTATGTCACAGCGGGGGTCATCCTGGGCACAACTTTACCGACCTTTTGGTTCTCAGTGCAATTTTCAATTTTCTTAAACCTTCTTCATAATGAACTTCTGAAGGTATCCTTCATATCAGGACTACCTTTTGGAAAGGTAGTGGCTACCACACGAAGTTATGATGAGGTGCTACTGGACAGATAGATATCCCTGAGGAATGAGGGTTACTGCTGGGGAAAGTCCAGTCAGGAGACAAGGAAAGGAAGCATAAACATCTGGGAGAAGACAAGTGCATGGGTGTTGTTACATAAAAAGGGGAAGAACAACTTCGAAGTGGGCAAAAATGACTAAAAATACTTTTAAGGATCTTAAGGAAGAAGAATACCTGGTAATATTTACCTAGGAAAACACACTGGCCCAACTTTCTATACACACCATTGCAAGTGCAAGTGCCACAGACGGCACATTGTGTTTTTAATCTTTAAGGCACACAACATGCTCCAAGCCATACCAGAGGATTTTGATGTGGAAACTCCACTAGGTAAACTGGGCTCGACCTCAAACACACCTGTAACCTGAGGACTTTAGATTGAAAAGCATGGTGTTTGAGGAAGCAGAAGACAGCTATACAAAGAGTGTTGAACTTTTGTTAGACAAACATTGACTTAATATATAGATGTCGTCCTTGTTGAATTAAGAGATAAATTGTTCTATCTTGTGATTGACAGTTAGTGAACATTGTTGTAAATTTTCCCTGACAACCAATTCCTATTGTTTGTGTAAATGGCTTCCAAATACATAAGGATTTATTTTGTATAGGTGAATATTTTAGATATTGTGATTTGCAGCTACCCTAAATTAGTCCATTAGTCTTTCCTCAAGAGTGTCTTAAAATTTAGGAAGAGAACTAACCAATAACACTATTAATGGAAGATCCTTATGCACTGGGGAGATTATTGATGAGATTCTCTATTATAAATTAGTAAGGAGGTCTCCTAGAGAAGCAAAAGGCTGATATAAAACATGGATCTAGGAATGGATTTTTGCAGTCACCCTATATTCTAGCTCCTATTTAAGAACAATTAGTTTATACAACTAATGAAGGAATTAGTTCCTAAATGAAGGGAAAACAGAAGATAAAGGTGCTACAGCAAAGTGAGGTGAAGAAATTAGATGGTGCTTGGCAATCAGATAAAATAGCATTAGAGGTCTTGTTTCAAAACAAGCAGCCTTCTGAGTGAGATGTCAGTTAGTGTCTACATGGAAGAAGCATACCTACAGCCATGCCCCAGAGATTGTAAATGATATCATTGAAATCCAGAAGGAATAGAATGAGAACTTAATTTGTGAGACTGGTGTTCAGAAGGCTATTCATGACAGTGGAAGCCCAAGATACATTTACGAGATTGATATAGGAACTAAGGGACAGGAACAAACTGATTATTACACAGTGAGCATTGGAGAGATAACTACAGTAATTCAAAAAGATAAACTTGATTTGAATGGTTAGAACTTGTCACTTGAGGGCCTCTCTTTGGGCCTGTTTGGTTTTTTATTATTTTTGTGGGTTTAAATTTTTTATTTGCATATTGGGGTTTATCTCCAATGTATTCTTTCAATGGGTAGCCCTTGTGAAATTTTGCAATATGTTTATCTGTTTTCCAGTATATGAAACCCAGGATTGACAAATGTATAGAAACAAGTAGAATAAGAGTTCCTGAGAGGGGAGGGGGAGGGAGGGGAAGGGAAGCTGATATCAAGGAGTTCAAAAGGGAAGAAAATATTCTGAAACTGATTGTAGTAGCAAATGTACAATAGTGATTCATGTGCCTTAACTATAGAATGATATGATATCTGTAAGGGCACCCAATACAGTGGCTTTTGAAAAGAAAAGGAATACTCATTTGGAATTTTATATAACATTCACCATAACTTTCTGTGTTGACCTCTCTTCCTTGAATTAAACTAGACTAGCAGATCCCTTTGCAATTCAACATTTTGGGTGGCTCCTGCTTTAAGATGCAGCATGATGAGATGATGACAGCAGCATTACTAAATGAGCTTGCCTGCAACCATCCACTGATCACAGAGATAATTCAAATGTGTTTTATTTGGAATAAGCCTGGGCATATATGAACTAGAATCTCAATAGAGCTGAATGTCAGTTCATCCTTGCAGAGTTCAGTTCATTCACAAAACTGAAATTCAATTCAAAATAGGATTTTTTGAAGCAAAAATGTTTTTACCACTGGTGTAGGAATTCTACATAAAATGATTTAAATCTAAATTAATTCTTCTTTACTTGATGTTGTACTTCTTTAGAGTATGAACCCAGTAATTAGTCTGAGTTCTTCAGCAAGCATGATGTAATTTTAGTAAAGCCTGAAGCTCATCTGGGAATGAATAGAGCTTAGCCACAGGCATATTTAGTATCAAAGACACAAAAAAATATATTTAATCAATAGCTCAGGACCCGAAAATCTCATCATCAAATTCTTCTGTGAATTAGAAATTAAACACCAAAAGATGATGCAACTCGCTTAATATTTTAAAAAGAGGGCATAGAAGAAAATAATTTTCCTTGAGGTTATCTTAGCTCTAGTATTATTGAGATTTGGGAATGAGTAATCAACCTATGCAATACTATCTTTATCTTCCACAGAAATGCTTTCATGAAAGTATAATTTAATTCATACACTCAGATTTTAGAACAGCATAATAGAAGAAGCACAGATTTAAAGGAATATTTCTGAATCTTTTTCAAAATCATAGATTAACATAAGATCTGCTTATGTCACCAAGCTCACTGCAGTCATACAATAGAAAAACCCATAGCACTCTTTAAAATGTAGATACTTTAACTTGAAGCACTATTATTTCTTTAATGTTATTTTTTCTCTGGCTTATAAACTATAACACTCAATTGCACTAATAAACGTATCACTAGTAAAACATATCACTCTTTTTAATTAGCCTAGATTTTCTTTTAATAGTTTATCATTTTCATTGCTTTACTATTGAAGTTGCTCCAAATAAAATTATTAAATAAATGACTAGATAAATCATTTTACACGTATCCTAAATAAAAAGTGGAAATAAGTGATCAAGTTAAATCAGGCAGATTTTGTTAGGATCATACCAATATAAACATTATGAAAGTATAAAACCTTGCAAATATTCAGATTTCCATGTTGAGCTGACTTTTTTTATTCTTTTGGAAAATTTCCTTAAAGCATCACTTTTCTTTATATTTACTACTCTGTTCTCATCAATTTCTGCTAGTGAATTTAATCAAAACTAGATCAAATACTAACAACCAGTTAGTTGGAAGAAGAAAATTCAATTCTCACACTTTATGTTGTTCTATACATCTTAAACATGGTTTGTTAAAGGAGTTTAGACTGGCAATAATTTTTGTTTCATTTTAAGTTATATGAAATAATTTATAATTAAGTATATCTAAATGATGTAAGACATACAGACATGTCTCAATGAAAATATAAAATCACTGTTTTGCCATTTGATCACTGTTTCATGTATTCAGAGTAAGTATATTTGTGAAAGGTAGCATGTTATAAAAAACAGACTTAAGAGAACATGTTCCCAAGGGCTGTGTCTAGTGTGACCATCTGATCTCCCAACTGCACGCAAAAGCAACGTGGAGAGACATTGACAACGCAGGTCACCAAAGTACCTTCAGCTGCCCTTGCTTTTCCTAAAAGACTCGCCACGACCTGGACAAGGAAGCTTCCTACCTAAGACCAGTTTTCCACCAGCTTCCATGTACGTCTGGTGAGTAAAACAGTCTTGAAATGGAATGAAGCACAGAAGGACTAGAGTTTTGAGCATTGAAGCACTATTGGAAGAAAGAACTTCAAGCAGGCCATTTAGTACGGAGCAGAAAATTTTTAGTATTACCTGGCCTAATAGACAAAAAGACTTGTGAAAAAAAAATACACTTAAGTATTGTACTGTAATCCCAAATCAGTTAAGTATTAACACATTAACTGGTTCAGTGGTTAAAATTCTCAAATCTTGCATTAAACTTAAGGATATGTAGGGATTAAGCATATTTGGAAATTGGCAGCAACTAAAAAAATGCTATCTCGTGATATAGCATAGTCATATCTGTTAGTTCATACTCCTGATCTTGGAATTAGTTGCCAAATTCACTTCGGGTTTTAAAACTCAATTCAGGGTTTTAAACTCAATTCAGGGTTTTAAAACTATTTAAAATAGCTCGGTTAAAACAGACACAGTTAAATTTGAGCCAAACCAAATTTGAAATATGTAAGTTAACTGGAACCATAACTGGAGGTGGGGAGAGAAGAAACACAAATGTGCCAAATGCCTGGAATGGGAGACGGCAAAAGTGGCATTAATTCATTGAGCAGTCTGATGTGGCTGACTGAATTACTACAGAGCGGTGCAGAGAAACACACGTGCAAATTTGTACATTGGCTGCCATGTTTGAGTCTGGCACCATTGTTTCTAACTGCCATTCATTAATTTTAGTTGCTATAAACCCTCACATTTCAGAGGAGAGTGTTTCAAATTCTAGTAGGACATCAAAATGTTTTTTTCTTATTGCAGTATTAGGTACAGTATGGATCTAGTCTGGCTTGGTTCCTTCCACCATATCTGAACCGGTAAGAAGTTCTGGTTTGAAGTCTTGCCATTCCAATTCATCCAGGGCGTCTCTTTCTCTCAAACGAAGCTTCCTATTTCACTTCATAGCTTCTTATCCTGCCTTTCATCTTCACTTTCCCTAGTAAGTTAGCAGTTTGAATTTGGATTCGTCTCTCTCTGAGATGACTTGTGACTAAAGTAAGCATGTGTACCAAACTATGAAACCACCCATTATTAACATTTAGTCCCATCATCTGGAGTATTTTCATAAAGTTCACGGAAAACTAGAATGGAAAAATAATGAACACTTTTCATAAATGTTTTGAAGCCCCTTCATATTGTTGTTATACATTTATATGTCATTAATTAACAGAGCAAATCTATAGCTTTTAGTTTTTGTATAAATTCAAATTTAAGAATGTATAAGGATCATAAACAGCTAGTTATAAGAGCAATATATTGCTCAAAAAAATAGTGACCAATAATAGTATCATTTTTTGTAAATAGATTCATGACATTTAAGTCAATGTTAAGAACAAATTCTTCATTATTTAAAAAAGGTAACAAAATCACTTAGAAACTGAAATTTTATTCTCTTTTTTATTTTAACTGCAATTATTTGGCATATTGTCCTATTGGGAAGTTTAGTACTGATTTTCCAACTCAATAGCCTCATGGAAATAAAAGGAAAGCTTATAGGCCCCTTCAAAAGGACATAAATATTATTTCGCAACTCTAGAATAAAATATGTTGTCATTAGGAAAAATTTCAAACTCTTTAAAAAACTAAAATATAGAAATAATGATTTAGTTCTTCACTGCATTTAAGTCATTGAACATATTCTGTAATCAAGAATTAAAAATATTAAAAACAATTAAAAAAAGCAGACTTCTTTCAAGTCTCACAAACAGTTCTATTAGTCTCATCTCTTTTCCATGGAGACAAAACTGATATTTTAAAAAATTAAGATAGAATTCTAGAATATGGCACTGTAGATTCCTAAATATATGTTCATATCCTAAAGAGCTGGACTCTTTTCTTCCAGAACAGTAAACATCTCAAAGTTAGCATGGAGAATGTAATTTTGAATTATGAAACATTTAAATTGTAAGAAGAATAAACCTGCTTTAAAGAAGTGATTTTGAAGATAGCAATTTTATTGGACCTACAAACAGAAAGAATTTCAAGACCTTTTATTATCAATGCATTCAAGATGTTGGGTCTAACAAAGGTAAATGTCACAAGAAACTGAAACTCAGACCCAGACAAATACACACACATATATATCGTTTTACCTTGCTGCGTTGGGATCCTGTGACCTTAAGGAAGGATGAGGACGAGAAGCAAAATAGCAATAAACAGTTGCTCCAAAGACAACCAAGAGAGCACAAATGGCGTGCACGTCAGAAAACAGTGCTGTTTGCCACCCACGACTCACCCCAATTTGCTGCACTTTCTCAGCCACAAAGATGATTTTGAGAATAGGACACACATATGTTAGAAAGCATTAAAATGTCATAGAGGAAATTAACTATCTCATGGCATATTTCCCAGCCAGTAATAATAAATGGATGCATTTCATATGAATTAATTTTTTTACACAGTGACTTCCTTGCTTCAGAGATGAGCATATTAAACTGTTACTGAAGGGGTATTATTCTAAATCCATTGTATATCTTTCATGGGCCTCTAAAATTAAATACTTATTGCTATTTACTTACATATGCCCAGATGCTTAGTTCGATATCCTGAATGCCCATTAGTTAAAAACAAAACAAACAAGCATCTAGTCTATGCCCCCCCATCATTTACTTTTGAAATTCATATTAAAAAATGAAATAAATCCCCCAACAAGAAAAAAGAAATTGAGCCAATAAATATGAGTGGTCATCAACAACTCGTTGATAAATAAAATGTGGTTGCAGTAAAAAGGAGTGGGGTGGGTATTTATTCTCCCTCTAGCCTATTAACACAAGTAGCATTTCAAATGAAATACAATATTGAAAATCTGAGAAGACCTCGGGAAATGATCATGAATTAGAACACAGTTCAGGAACAGACGTGCTCCTACCTCATGCTGGCAAATGGCACCCTGTGCTACCATCTACACATGTACAAGGGACGAGTGACCTAATTGGGCAGAAGTTAAAATGAGCTAAATAATGAAACCTCTTCAGTTCAACAGATATTAACAAGTGTTTAATAAAAAATTCAATGTCATGTTGCTCTTCAAAAATACTGTCCTCATCGTTGGGATTCCAGACCACAACATTCAGTGAGATGAGAAAAACCTGAAGCCCTCTCATCTCTGAGAGCTCTCAGGAACACTCATTCTGAACATATAGGTTTTGTTATTATTTCACTATTCTATTCCTTTGATTTTAGCTTCAGCAAATGTCAGGACACAGATTTGTCCATCCAGCTTCTGACATGCAGTTCCTTGACACAATAAGCTGCAATAAGCCATGAAGCAAGAAACAGAAATGTCAGTTGTAAGCTATGGAATAATGTACAAATGATAAATGTAGAAAAATCCATCTTACTTCGAAACTCTTCACTTCTTCTTCACCATCATCATCTTCCTCATCATGACAACTCTGATATGCATGAAAAAGAGGTCATCAGTGATAAAAGGAGGCAGAAAGTACAAGAAATTTACAGTGGAGCAATCATCATCATCATTTTAATTCTTTTAATTCTTGTCATTAAACCTGGTTAACCACACATAACAAATAATATACATGGAGCTTAAATAGCATGAATGATGAATTCCTGATGAAAACAACATTGCGTACTGCTTTTATAAATTTAAGATATTTAATTGACTTTTTCATAACAGAAATTGATTGAGGTCATATCCTACTATGCAAACTACTTATTCTCATATTTTCCAAGGTCAGACCAAAATGCAATCCTTTAAGACATGAATTATTTTAAAGATTTACAGTCTTCAAATCCAGGAGGAGCATTGTGTTCTTACTGTTTGATTTTTTTTAATGTTTGTTGAATACAGAAAGATCCCTGGATTCTACTGGACTCCTGACCTAAAATGTGACCTGTTTGAAGCCAACGAGTCATATCAGTTCTCTGTAGTACAAGGGGTTTGGAATCATCTACAATGGGTTTTGTGCTAGGGAATGATGATTAGAATGTTGACCAGAGGCAGTCTTTTTAGTTTTTGTGCTCCGTAAGATGACCTATTCTACAATTTCCCTTCAGCAGCATTTGTAGTTGGGATTAAAAGGCTTAATGATTTTAAGCATCTCTACTATTTATATTTACTAATCTAAATACCCCTTAATGATATAAAGTTTAAGATTCTTTCAGTTACATCACCTGATATATAAACTTCATCACCTTTAGAAATTCTGGGAGTGACAAGACTTTATAATAACTATACATACTTTAAAAGTAACATATCAAATACTTTTGTCCCAGTGGAAAATATTAAGCTTAGTTTTAGCTTAGACTAGAATAGATGCATTTACAGATCTTACTACAGTCACAAGGAAGGTCTGTAAGACTGAGACATATCCTACTTTCAAATCAGAGACTTAAATATTTTCATCAGATATTCATTCTAAAGTTCATTCATGAGGCCATACATTCCTCCATCTCTGACTTTTAAATCACATCCCTCTTATTCTAGTTCTTTATTCATTCTCTTTAGAATCCACAAATCATCAATATACAAAACTGCTTTGATCCATTTTCCTTCTGTGGTAATGTGGCAGAAACCCTCTTCCCAGATAAGTCTAATTATTTGTCTTCTTTGAACCTACATTTGGTACTGAGTATGCAATGGCACAGGTCCACAGTCAGATATACTGATGCTTCTAAAAATCCACAGACAGCAATAGCTGGTCTTTCTAGCCTTTTTCAGTTTTCAGTCAATGTTCTTTCATAATTCCCACAATGTCTATTTTAGCCCTTCT
This sequence comes from Nesogale talazaci, assembly GCA_004026705.1. NCBI lineage: Eukaryota > Metazoa > Chordata > Mammalia > Afrosoricida > Tenrecidae > Nesogale > Nesogale talazaci. Next base: position 130,646 of record PVJH01000895.1, read on the forward strand.
CTTCAAACTTTCCTTTACAGATAGATCGCTTTCATCTGTTTGCCAGTCCTGATGAATGACTGTACTTCCTTTTTCAGAGAGAAAATAGAACCAAAAGCAAATTTACTGTGGCCATCCTACACTTCACAGCTTGCTTTATTTTCACCCAGTGGTTTTGAAACTATGGGATTCAATCCAATGATTGGACAAGAAATAATTTTGTGAGCTACCATAGACACATTTAAAAAATAAAAAGACAAATGAGATATCAGGTTATATTGCTCACAGAAAGGGTAAGATTTCATAAAACTTTTCTTCCAAGGTACATATTTTTATATTTCTATAAATGTCCTAAATAAATGTATTTTGTATTCTATTCTGTGGTCTCAAATAAGAAAGTTTTTCTTTTCACTTATATAACCTAAGCGCTCCTTGTACCTAATCAAGGACCTCACCCCAAATTATTCATTCATCTACTCTATTATCCGCATTCCCCCACACACGTAAACAGGATTAACAGTGGTCCATCAGTGAGCTGCTAACTGCAAGAGCATCATTCTGAACCCAAGAACTCCACCAAGGGAGAAAGAGGAGGTTCTTTTCACCCATAAAGAGTTACAGTATCAGCAACCCAGGAAGGTCTACATTGTCCTACAGGATCACTGTGGGTAGCAGTTGACTTGATGATACTGAGTTGAGGGTTTGTTGGTTTTTCCCTGTAAGTCTTTCTTGAAAATGTAAAAGCAAAATAAATCCACTTTCCATAGTATCATGGTTCTATATATTTATTATCTTATGCCTTCTCTTCCTCAGTAAAATAATATTTATATTGTCATTCCTCAAATCTGAACCACAACTCACATTTCTGTAATAGGGCACTTCCACCACTTTGTCCCCTCTTCACCCAGTTCTCTAAACTGCCCTCACTATTGTCCCATGACATACATGTAGAAAATGCTGGATGATGTTCAATGTTCCCTTATTTAATTTCTCAACAGATTATAATTCTGTTATCCACATAATTCTTCCCGTAAATCTCACATCAGGCCACATTTAAGATTCTTGTATGTGTTTGGGTTGTCTAGGCTTCTAAACAGCTTACATTCTAACCACTTACATTTCGATATTCTTACAGTTTCTTACCTAGGCTTTCCTCTCTTCATTGACAATATGGGCAAATATAATCTACTTTTCTGACCCCAACTACTACTCAATGCTGGTGAATCCCACATCTGTACCAGTGTGTTATTCTATCTGGTATACTGAAGGTCAGATACAAATGCCATATCATATGCTAAACATCTTTACTTAGATGTCTCCCAAACCCAAACCAAACTCACTGCCAAAGAGGCATTGCTGACTCTACTGTCCACCTGTGGGTTTTGAAGTCATCATGGTTTACCGGAGGAGCAAGCCTAGTCATTCTCCCCTTGAGCTGTTGGTGGTTTCTGACTTCCGACCCTGTGGATCACAGCCCGCTCTGTAACCACTACAGCCCCAAGGCTCTTAATGTCTCCAGACATCTTTAATATGTCTACAATTCAACTTGTCATCTTCCTCTCCTGCCAAATCCTAGCATTGTTCTACGCTCTCCACCTTGGTAAAGGCACCAGCAATGCCTCCATTTCTAAGTCAGACATCGCAGAGAACCCTTAACTGTTCCTTTATCCTATCTTCCTTATGTATCCTCTGCTCACGGATAAAATTAAATAAATGCTCAATAAAGAATGTTACCATTTTTAACAAACAGATATATCTTTCAATATTCAACTTCCCTAACAGTTTTAAACTATGCACGCTCCATTACTGTGTTATGTAACCTGTTCTTCAAATACCTAACAGTTCTTATGTCATTGTAGTTATTAGTATTTTTGTAATCAGTTATTTGACTATTGCTTCCCATTAGATGCAAACTTTGGGAAAGCACACTGCATGTGCTTTCTGCGTATTCATTCTATCTTCAAATACCTTAATATTCAACAAATATTTGATGAATAAATGACTGTTTGGAAAATTAATGAGTGCATAATATATGAAATATTAAAGTAGGAAACAGTGACTAGTTAGCAAGAAAATTATAGTAGAGATTCATGCAACAAGTGCAAATTAAAGTTTAACACCATTTTTGTTTTACTCCAGAACATTGATTCTTATCCTTTATTAGATACAATAGATTTCCTTTTCTCAAAAGTAGACAATAAAATGAGAAAGAAATGTTACTCACTTTTGCCATAATATCTGCATAAGCCATATATAAAAAATCTTCCTCCAGTTTGCTATAGAGAACAAGAAAAAAACATTACTTGTTAAATAGGAAGCTATGCATATGTAAAAATACATATATATATAAAACAATCTTTGCTTTTTGTCCCATCAATATATTAACCCAAAACTTTGGTCATATGTGTTATAAAAATACCTTAGAATAAGAAATCAAAGACTTCAGTTTTAACTCTATCCTACCTTACCTTACAGAAGAGTGTTTCAAGATACACAAAATAAATGATTGGATGTTCTACATACACATAATAACTGCTATTTTTTTCAAAATGTAAAATTTGAGACAAGAAAACTTAAATGAGGTAGGACTCTGACATCAGAAGTGACACGACATTTGATGTAATGACTCCCCAAATTATCATGTTATCAATTAAAATATAAAATGTTCACAAATGGTTCTTAAAAACAGGTTAAAAATGTTCATTAACCTTTTTGAAGAATATGGAAACATAATATATCAAGAATGGCTTCTACCAACAAACCCCTAAATTCTGCAATGTTATTTTTGCAGATCTTAACTTCAGGCATCAGATAAATTCACTTATGATAAATACCTCATTACCTGACAATGCCAGACAGAGAGTTGCTCTATGCTTAGGGATGAGATGATTGGGTTAGTTAGGAAATAACAAGAGAGAGAGAAATAGTGAGAGAGGATGGATCACATTAGCGAAGAGGGAAAAATGTACATTACTATGGCATGCAGAGGTCAAAGGACTCTTTACGACTTCGGAGGAGACTTTGTGGAGACTGTCAATTAGTGCGCATCCCCAGAGTTTGCAGAGAACAAGTAAAGCCTGGGACAAAAATGGCTCTCTTTTGAGAAGTAAAAAGACAGACAAAGCTTTTACAACTTCAGAAGCATTTCATCTAGAGATAAGCTGTGAAGTGCCCTTATAATGAGCAAATGTTGAAGTCATTTTGATTATCGGCATAAATTTTTTATTTAACTACCTAGACTTCCTGTGTGACGCTGGGGAATTCTTGTGACTAAGACAGTAAGAGACCAGCAAAGCAGCAGTTCTTAACACAGATCTTGGAGAAAATTCACAGTTGGCAGGATAGCTCATCAGGTCTCCGCGGGTTACCCGGAGGCATCCCATCATGGATGATGATCTACCTAGTAAATCGCAGGCACTAATAACCTCCATATATCTTTGGTACTGGGATTAGTTTCAGGTCCATTCCCTTATAAAACTGCTTGTGATACGAGAAAAATCATTCATAAGAAGAACTAAGAATCATCCAAACTACCTTAATTACTGAATTGTGAAAAAGAGCTGAGAGGAAGCAACATACATTGGTCAAACTTGACATTTTTTTTGAACAACTCTCTCTCTTCAAAGAAGAACAAGATGAAATTGAAATACAAATATATGATACATGAAACACTGCAGCATGAACTGTATTTATGTCTCCTATGAACCTTTCCAACCATACCATTTCTCTGTTAAAGCTGTTCGACTAAACAGAAGGATCAGCTGATGCAGAGGATCAACTCTCTTAGTGCCTTCATCTTCTTCTGGAGGCTCATCTCCAGGTTTCTATTAAAAAAAGTCAAATTTATATAATTTCATATTTACAACAAATGTCAGTGAAATCCACGTGAAACTTGCTTAGGAATAAATGCTAACAGGATTCCTCTTTCTGCTGTGACGTGGGTGTCATATTATGTTCCCTTCGTAAAGCAGTGTACCGCAAAACAAAAACACATGCATTTTAATCAATAAAGAATATGGCCAATGATTCCTTACATTTGAAATGGCATTTTTTTTTTTTTGGCATCACTGCCCTCAGGTGGTGGGAGGAGGAGGCCCAGCCTTTGCTCCGTGGAGCTGGAATCGAACCTCCATCCCAGTGGGCCGCAGTCCCGCGCACAACCACTACGCCACCGGGGCTCAGCCTGAAATGGCATTCTTATAAAAATGAATCGATATTAACTGAAAGGGTAGTTATTTGTTACACAGATTTTAATTTTCTGAGGGCTCAACTTGCAAAGATTTTTAATACAATGCATCATCTTGAATATAATAATTTAGTTCATATAGAAATGCAAAGTAATTATGAAGTCTAAAAAATCATTTACCCATACACAAAAGGATAATTGATGAATTCTAAGTGACCTAATGCTTGAACTGCTTAAATACTAATTTTACTAAATTTCAGTTTTAAAATATATTACTAGATAAACCTTAACATAAGGAAAAGCTATTAGTCACTTTTATTGACTATAAAATTATATTTTCTCTTTATTGATTGTTTGAATTAATGATATTTCTTTATTCATTTAATTACTCATTTGGATTTATATTCTTTCTACATAAATAATTTATTTCCTGCCAAGACATTAGGTTAAGAATTCTTGGCCTATCTCTGAAAGGATGCAATCTACTCAATGTTAGGCTTTATAAGAATGACATTTGTTTATCTACTGTGTCCCCTAATAATTTGTTATCTAGAGAAATAACTTATATATTTTGTCATAAAGAGAAATAAACTCCCTAATCTCATTTGCAAATTAGTGGGATTCAGAAGTACAAATACTGTATGTTTTTACTTATACAAAATTAAATATAGCAGGAAATGTATAGAAACAACCATTGGCTGGTAGTTGTCTGGGAATGGGAGTCGGGGAAATGGAAAATTATTGCTTAAAGGATTTCTGGGTTTCTGTTTGGGGTAATGAAAGTATTTTGGAAAAGGAAAGTGGTAAAGATTGCATAAATATATTATTACAATTAATTTTGCTGAATGGTAAACCTAAACATTGAAATAGCAAAAAAATTGTGATACCTAGTTTACAAAAAAAGAAAAAAAAATCTCTGAGACTGACATATCTTAGCATACATAAAAAAAAATGTAAGACTTACTGTATGTTTATATATTTCTTGGAGAATATGGCCAAAAGTCTTTGACATAATTTTAAACTAGTCTTTGACTTAAAAGTGTTTGAGGTGATCAGTCCCACATATAGAATTTTTAGAAACAACCATCTTAACAGCAAAGCTACACTACCATTCCACTTGGCCTGCACGCACTTCATGACAGCTGATCTCCTGCCTAGCACATCTTCTCTGCCCTGTGGGATACCAGCATCTTTTAATTAGCCTTTTACCAAAACCCTTTCGTAGACAGAATTTTTTCTCTATGTGAATGAATTGTTTCCTGGCTTAAGACTTAATAGTAGAAATTCTTGGTAAATTTCTAAAATCCATTCAATATTCTATATTGCTTTCACCCTAAAGACATTTAAAAACTTTAGAGATTCATGAATCAATAGTATACAATAAAGTGTACTATGTTTTTAATCTTTCATAGTTCTATCTTGTTTCTGTGGCCTTTAATAGTGCTTTAGGTAAGAACTTAAGAAAAATTGCTTCAAAGTTTAGTTTATAATAAACTTGTATTTTTCATCTTAAACTATAATGGCATTAAAAAATAATGGCATTGCTCTGAAATAGTGGATTTTCCCCGAATGGAGTAATAATTGAGAAAAAGTCTCAAAAGACTAACAAACTGAAATTATATTTTTCTTCAAATCATATGAGAATTGCCCATATCAACTTTATTCCATCAATCCCACGCTCTTTCTTTTTTATAATCCCATTTAAAACATACTGCTAGATCTTCTATCAGTTTATCTTCAAAGTAATGTTCTTCTGTTTCAATCCAAGACTTTTCATATCCCTGAAGAAAGAGATTGACAGCTCGATGCCTAGGATACAAGCACAATTTCAAACACAAGTCTTTGAGTTTAAATTGAAAGGTTATTCAGTGGCACATAGCATTAGATTATCTGTTAACTGAACTTTCTATAATTTGCTAGGGTGATAACATACCCCAGTGGTTTTAGTAGGCTTCTAGAAGGGCCACAAGAGTGTGCATTTAAATTCTGCTTCAGACATTTCTAAGTTTTTTAGTGCAGAACAAGTTATTGAATTTTTCTAATTTTCATTTTCTCATTTATAAACTTAGTATCACCTCCACTATATTTCAGTTTTGAGATTTTTAAAGGAGGCAAAAAATAGCACAATGGGCAGGTCCTCTTGAGTGCCATTATGTTCTCTGAGGCTCTCATAAAGTAATGGGAGATATGCGCTTGCTCCTAGTTCAGAGTGTGGAGGCATAGTTGCTATAGGAACTGCAGGACTGAGGTGGTTCTCTGAGGTCAAGAAACCAGATCTGATGCACCAGGTTGTGTCTCCTCATCAACATGCCTGACGTATGCAGGGGTTCTCTACCCTCCGAAAGCTACGTCCCTTTACTACAGTTCCTCATATTGTGGTGACCCCCCCCAACCATAAAATTATTTTTGTTGCTCCATCATAAATATAATTTTGCTACTTTTATGAATCGGATGACCCCTGTGATAGGGTCACTTGACAGCCAAAGGAGTCACGACCCACAGGTTGAGAACAACTAAAGGAAAGTGGTTTGGTATGTAAATTTATTTTCCTTAGTCCCATACGTCAGCTTCTGGGTCAAGACTTTACGCTCAACAACAACTCACTATCCTCCAGTAAGTTCTGTGTCATAAAGGGACCCTTTAAGACAGAGTGGAACTGGCCCCGTGGGTTTCTGAGGCTGTAAATCTTTACAGCAGCACAGGGTCTCTTCTTTCTCCTATGAAGCAGCTGGAAGGTTTGAATTGCTGACTTGCTCATTAGAAGCCCAAGACATATCCCACTATGTCTAACAGGTTGGTTAGACTTTACCCTAATTTAAAATAAACCAGCAATCACTAAAACTGATTGGGCCAAGCACAAATGTAAGCACTTTGATACACCGACCAATTAAATAATCAGAATGTCTGAGGTGGGGCCTTTCAGGGCACCCAGCAAAAGAGGTGTCATTGATCTCTGCCACACAGATCAGAAGCTCAGAGGCCAGGTCTCAAAAGCAAACAGTCTCCTAGCAAGGAATGAGCTTCCAGTGTTCGCAGCCGTCTCACATAGCTAAGCAGGCCTCACCAGTTCATACCACACTTCTCTGGGAATATCCAACCAAGGGAACAAGGCTAAATCTGACGCAACAAGGCACTAAGCCTTTCTCAGGCTTTTCTTGGGCTATAGAAACTCATGTTTATTTAGAGGGGAGGCTCATCTCTTCTTAGGGGAAGTGGCTGTAATCTGTTTTAAATCTTTAAAAAGCCCCCACCTTGGCAGATTATACAAAGGAGCCATGCGGAAACAGGCAACCACGGCTCGTTTCCTCTGCTTGGAGAGCAGCTTGTGCCAAACAGCTTTTTTAGATCTCTGAGGATGCTCCACCTGAAGGAGAATGATAGAAACAAAGAAACAAAACCATCAATAATTTACACCGAATCTAGTTTCAAGAATATCGGACTAAAGGGATGCATTTTCTAGCTAATCAACATTTGGGATCCGAATTCCAAAAGGACCTTGAAGTTCTTAGGGAAAATTTACATCCTAGAAATTGCTCAATGCTAAATATATGAAACCTTCAAATACTGTAGAATTTCTTTAATAGCAGTATTAAATGTCCCCAATAATGTGTGACTATTAAAAACTGTGTCTTCTTTAAAATCAGGGAATATAAAACTAGTGTTTATAAAATTATCTTTGATCTCAAAATACCTTTTACCTTCTACATTATGGTTTCAAAAAGTATTTTCTGCTTAAGGGTAGAAATTAATATATAAGGTTTAGATATTATATATTTAACAGATATTTAAATATATAATATATATGGCTTAAATTAAAAGAACAGTTCTAATTTCCAAGTTTTTTACTACCATTGACAAACAAGATTACATATTTACATTACTAAATGTTACCTAAGTAAAATCACACCACTACTCTTTATAACATGTATGCATCCTTTGTAACTAATTTATCTTTGGAGCTATACTAATTAATGTGAGTTGAGGTTATTAGAAGTCGGCAAAGTTATTAATGTCTACAGATATGTTAAAATATTTATACAATTTTGTTAGGTACAAATGAGACTTAAAACTGTGCAAGAAATAATGCAAGCAACTCTACTGATTAGCTAATGAACTACATGTGGAAAATGATTAATTACAAGTATGAGAGAAGAATTTCCCAACATGATTCTAAAATAAATTAGTATTTTCTAGGCAATTAAACACTATACTTCCCAGACTGTAATATCTCTGGCCCATATATGTAGATTTCTGGAAGAAAGAAAAATGGTTATTAATAAAAAGTCAAATTCATTATCTCTCGTGGTGTTAAAAGGGCCAAAAATTAATGTAATATTGCCTGAAGAAACAGTAAGAATGTTTGAACTACAAACTATGTTTGAAATACAGATATTAAAGAGCTAACTTAATTTTACCTCTTTCTTGACATTCAAGACTGTAAGTATAGCAGGTTTTCTTTTTTGAGACTAAGGCATTGTGGATAACATGGATGATAATCATGATACACATGTACACCTTTTGCAAAGTCACTGGAGATAGGATAGTGAATAGTTTAGAAAAGACCCTTGCCATCCTAAAGTTTAATATTTGGCAGAGCATTGTATTATATAATAAAGAATCTTACATAGTGAGCTTTTAGGTAGATCAATTAAATATATACTTTTCTTATCAGTTTCTAGGTTAAAGTCAAGGTGTATCTTGAAATTCTTTGAATGCTTCCAGGTGTTATTGTGCTAGCTTAACGATAATTTTAATTTTAAGAACTCCCAATGAGGGCTGAGCCCCGGTGGCGTAGTGGTTGAGTACGGGACTGCGGCCCACTGGCTTGGCAGTTCAAATCCAGCAGCAGCTCTCCAGTAGCAAGGCTGGGCCTCCCATTCCCACCAGAGGACAGTGATGCACCCCCACCAAAAAATAAATAAATTAAAAAAAGAACTTCCAATGAGACAACTCATGCTCTTGATATAAATTTGCATATATCCAATGCAAAATAAACATCTTTAAAAGTGTTATATGTGATAGACATTACAACAACAAGTATTTTTCTGTTTCTCCTATTTTTATATGACCTTATGGGTATAGCAGCACTCCTCATAACCCACTAGGGCCTGATCCCTGACAGCACAGAGGGATACACATTGAGCCCCCCCCCCCCCCCCAACCCCGGCCCCCGAAGTCAGTACTTTGAAACCACCAGGCACTCACAGGAGAAAAAGAGACTTTCTCCTCCGGGAAGGATTTACAGCCTCAGAATCTCCCACGGGCAGTCTACTCTGCCCAACAGGACCACTGTGAGCTGGAAGACTTCCTGTGGCAGTGAATTTGATGAGCAAGAGAGACAAAAGAACTCTCTATCTACTGAGTTTCCAGGTAGGTGTTTTAAGATTTGTCCAAAGTTTATCTGCATTACATTTGTTAGGCTCCTTTGATAACCCCTTTCAGATACTTTAGAATCAAAGCACATGTCTATCATGACATGTTTATCTCTGTATGTGGCCATGCCCTTTCTTAGAGTGTGATGGAGAGAATATTCAACCACTACGACCAGTTGAGCATAAAATGGGCATGTGGTAAGGCATCTGATTTTTAAAAAATAAGTGCATGCTTATTAGAGTAATTCTCAATTTTATGCAAACGAGCTCAAACATGTTTGAGGAATATAAAAATGTAGTGAGATTTCCATAAACTTTTTTAACATCCACTTGTCTAAAATCTATTTACCTAACCCTATAAATATGTATTAAAATCAGAAAGAATTGCTGACTTTGGGGAGATTAATAGATACCGGAATTGGTACATCAATAATTGCTTAATTAATATCTAATAATATTCTTGAATATATATAATATAGAAACATGATTCTGTAGTTGTATATAAGTCACTTAAATGTTATTAAATTATCCTATCTGCTAACAATACTATCTAGTAATTCTTGAAAATATTATAGAGTTTTTAAAGAAAAAACATTAAGTGCGAAGGTAGTGTGTAAGTGTGTGCTGATGTCAATATGGTCTACTAGACTCTTCATTAGTTTAACTTCATCTTGTAGCTCTATAAAATAGATGACACTGGCGGCCTTTCTAGCAGGCTGGTGGCATCTGGATCAGGAAGATGAAAATGTAACGGCTATCATCAAGGACAACAAGAGTAGAGTTGCCGGTGAGTCCACTCTAAAAAGAGTTGACCAAAGAATGAACGGGCACGAGCTTTCCATGAGATCAGCCTTTCTCCAACAGTTGCCCAAGTCTTTCTTCTGAGTCACCGCTGGGGGGATTGGAACTGTTAGAATTCTAGGGATGGGCCTCATTTGTTCTGCTCTGGGGCCACCTTTTGGGTGATATATTTATGTTATTTAACTGACCAGATACTGCAAAACAGGACCCAAAGCAGAAAGCTTATTATTGATTTGCTATAGTTGGTATCGACTGGATGACAGTGAGATTGGTATTTTTAAAAATTATGGTTAAATATGTTTAAGATAGACACAGCATGTTTTTCAAATATTCTCCAGATCACTTATGTGCCAGAGTTCCTGAAATGATGTAACTCGCTGCCATTAAGATAATAATGTAGGCTTTCTGCCATGAAATCTTTAAGACAGACAGCTTTATATATCATCTGTGGGGCGGCAGCCAGTGGGTTTGAAGAGCCAGACCTGAGGTTATCAGATCAATATCTAGCCCACAAGTGGCATCAGGGCTCCTTGGGGTGATGGAGGGCCTTTAAATTATGCTTTGTTCAGTGTAAAATAACTATTTGGTCATGTCAAACAGGTGTTGTCACAAAGCTTAAGGACATGTCACTCTATTTGGGGGAAGTTTCCTAAGTATAGCGTTAGTTTGCTAAATGGGGTTCATAAGAAATTGAAAACACAACTCTGTACAGTTTACCTTAAATAGAGAATTATTTTATACAAAAAATATAATCCACTGATTATAATTTTTAAAATATTATTACTTTGATAATTCTGTAGAAAAGGTAATGAATAAGATAATCAAACACTGTTCAAACATTGTAGTAAGAAATAGGTCACAGCTGGAAAATCTAATAAAAATATCTATCTCATATGATTTAATATCAATGTGCTACTGCATATGAATTATCTTAGAGAATATTAGCTACAAAAGCATTTTAATAAAAAGGAAGGTTAATAAAGCAAATATTACTCTGCATATTAAACCAATAAAAATTAAGAGCAGTAATAAAATGATAGAAATAGTAAAAAAATCTGCATGAGATCAAAATAACAACTGTAACTTTAACAGAAAGAAGAGGAAACTGAAACAACCAGAGAACATTTTTAAAAGCACTGACACTTGGAAATATGTAACTCATGCCATTGAACAGTTCATATACAAAATGTCAAATGGAAACCTAATTAGCTGTCCATTTTCACTAAATTTATTACTTAAAATTATATATGCATTAAATATGTTAAATCAGGTGTAACTGTGAATTTTGGTTTAGTAACTAAGAATTAATTATCTTCATAACTTTTATTTTAAAAAGGATAATAAGACAAAGGTTCAATATCCCAAATATCATATCTGTATATTCCCATAAGAATTATATGCTTAAAATTGTGTTTACTAGTTACAAAACATCCTTAATTTGCATATTAAAATAATCAAACACCCTTAGCATGCACTTTTTGAGCCATATTTAAACTAGCATGCATGTGTTTTTAAAATATTGTATGTGTGTGATACAGTTAATAAATAAACACAAAATCTAACCTGCTCAAGATGAAAAAGGACATTTGCTATATCTAATACTCTTTCTACCGTCTTCTCTGGATCAGCCGTACTCTCAGTCCTGTTAGGCAAGTCTTTGTACAGAGCCATTTGCCATCGGATAGCAGGATCCTCCAACTGCAGAAGAAGAAGAAAACCTTTGATATAATTTTAGGCTACAATCTACAGTGGAGAAACCTGCTTCTAAAGGATCAATGAAAAACTACAGTGAGAATAAACTGGCTTTAAAAATATGCAAAAATTAGAAAAGACAGAATCCTTAGACTGATGAACTTTATAACTTTGCAGGGAAGATGAACGTGAAAACATGATGAGAGTTCTAAAAAGAAACAGAAGATATTAAGTCTTCACCTAATCTCTAAGTGGTTGGGAAGATTTCCCTATACAAATTCAATTTTAACTGTCACTTACAAATGAGTTAATCATAAAGGGTGTGGACAAAGCAATTTTTTCATATATCTTTCACTAAAAAGATAACAAAATAATTATTATAAACTTTGAACACATTTTTTTTGGTCTGCTAGATGTGTTTCTATATATTTTCATAGCCAATTCACCCAGGGTCAAAAGAGTAATACCCTGTGGTTGGGGGATTTAAACTGAGGCTTCAAGGGGAATTCTAATGCCATAGAGCTGGCATCTTGGAAAGCCCCAGGAGGATGAGCAGGCACTGACTTGAAGGCAGTGAGTTTGGTTTGGGCGTTCTGTTTGCAGAGTCCACACTGATAGCCAGTGTGACATTATGCCCTTGTAGAGACCTATCCATGAACTTAATCTTCCAGGATAATCTTCCAGTTCATTTTCATCTACACTGTGAGCAAACACATATGAATTCATCTTATATCCCTTAGTCCCCCCCCCCACACACCTCTTCCTTTTCTTTTGTGTATCTCAACATGTATCAGCATATGTATGTCTTTTTCATTATTACTTGTTTATTTATTGGCTCCCCTCCCTTTCTTTAGGAGCCCTGGTGATTTAGTGGTTATTCATTGGGCCGTGATCCTCAAGGTCATTGCTCCAAAATGACACACCAGTTCACTAAAGACAGATGAGGCTTTGTCTTCCCACAGCAGTTCCTGGGGCAGTTCTACCCCCTCCCTTAGGGTTGTGCTGAGATGGCATCAACTCCAGGAGGATGAGCTTTAGGGAGCTCTCCCTCCTTTTGCCCATTCTGCACCAACCCCCTTTCCTCCTAGTAGCTTTTTGGGTGTCAATACCATTTTTCTTGATTTTTCAAATTTATAACAGTGGTCTAAAATAATATTTGCCTTTAAGAAATGGCATAACTCTGCTGAACATAATGTCTTTGAATCCACGTCTGAAGTTCTGGTCAGGGTCATTACAGTTTGTTTTAGGGATGCAATATATTCCATTGTATGCATGTACTAGATTTTTTTCATGTTTTCTTCCACAGACAGGCATTTTGATTATTTCCCTTTTTTTCCTATTGTGGATAACACTTAAATAAATATGGTATTTTATTTTTTTATTTCTTCAAAGCATATACAAATGAGAGGGATTTCTGGGCCTATTTGTTTAAGGGAGTGCCTTACTGTTATCCATAGTGGGTGTACACTTCTGTACTCCACCAGGAGTGTATGGTGGTTCCAATTGCTATATAGTCTTCCCAGCATGTGTCTGTTTAATTATTTTATAAATAATATCTGTTTCCCATTATATGCATTTGCTTGTTCTCATGTATCTTGAATCAGATTTGGCACATATATATAACAGAAATAAGCACTGCCCGATCCTTCTCCATCCTCACAAATAGGAGCATCCTCTTATGCTCGAGCCCGATCTTGCAGCTACTGTGTCAATCTTGAGGACCTTCTGCTTTTTCACTGCCCCTCAATTTTTCCAACCATGATCTCTATCTTAGAAACTGATCTCTTCTTACAACATGGCCAAAGTATGGAAGACAATGTCCTTGGCTCTGAGGTACTCTATGGCAGTCCATGGTACTTGAATGTTCTTTTCCAGCACCACAACCCAAATACCTTTTTCTTCTCTGGTCTTCCTATCCAATGTCCAAATTTCACATGCCTATGAGGCAACTGAAAATCCTATGGCTTGAGTCATACTTGACTTGAACCTTACTCCTCAACGTAACATCCTTGCCTTTCAACACTCTTAAGAGGCTTTGTGCAGCAAACTTACCTAAAACTTCTGTTCTCTGGACTACTGCTTTCCTGAATATTGGTTATGGAGCCAAGTATGACAAAGTCTTTGACAATTTTGACTTTTCTCCATTTATCGTGATCTGGTCTACTGAATCAGTTGTAAGGATTTTAGTTTTCTTTACAATGAGTCATAATCCATAGGGAAGGCTGCATTCCTTAATCTTCATCTGCAGCTTCTTTAATCTCCATAACTTTCAGCAAGCAAAGTTGTGCTATCATGTTGTTAAAAGTCTCCCTTCAATCCTAATTCCCATTCTTCTTCAGATAATCCAGCTTCGCTGAGGATTTGCTCAGTTGACAGACTAAGTAATGGTAAGAGGACCCAACCTGGAGGCGCTTTTTCTGACTCTAAAGCATGAAGTGTTCCTTGGTTCTATTCACTCCCTGCCTCTTGATTCATAAATAAGCTCTACACGAGAACAGTGAAGTGTTCAGGAAGCTTCTGTCTTCTCAAGGCTTTCCAAAATTTATTATTATCCACATAGTCCAATGTCTTGGCATACTCAATAAAACACGAGTTGACATCTTTAGGGATCCTCTGTTTTCAGGCAATAACCTTTTGAAGTCAGCAATGACATACCCTGTTCTGTGTCCCCTTCTGAATCTGACCTGAACTTGTGGCAGCCCTCTGTCTATGTTAGTCCCGTAGACTCGAGAAACAAATTCATAAACAGGCACATGTATATAAGAGAGTTTTATACAAAGGGTAATTGTACATTATGAAAACATCCCAACCCAGTCCAGTTCAAGGTCATAAGTTATTAGCCTACATGTCTGATACTAATCTATAAAGTCTTCTTCAGACTCATGAAACACATGCAATGATGCCAAATGCAGAACAATCACAAGCCAGTGGGTAGAAAGTCACTAAATATATAAAGCTCTATTTTTTCTTCTCGAGAAAACCTTATTTTCTAAATTTCAATCTATGTTATCCTTGCCTGGTAAAAATTGAATTGTAACAGTTCATTTAAATTTGCTCTCAAACACTTGATCTCTTGTTTTTAATAGGTATTTTAAAGTAGTAAAAGATAGGAGGTTTCTTTTTTCAATTGACATTAGTGAGAGCATTATCAAAATATTACTTGGAATTCAAGGGTGATAGGTGAAAGTAGATGTCTTTACAGTATTCAGGTGAAAATCTGCATGAGAACAGCTTGAAAGGTAAGTTACTTGAAACCTCCATGTCCCTGAGATTAAGCGGAGAAAGAGGAAGAAAGGGAAACACACAAGGCACTCAGTATTCACTGGCACACTTCCCCAACTACCTGTAACTCACCCTGCACCACTGACCACAGCCAACCAATCCTAAGCACAACGAGGACCCGTGAATTTTAGCACTAGCATGAGCCAGGAACCCAAAAGAGAGTTACAGAAATGGAACAACAATACATGTTTATTGCAAGAATAATGAATAGTGAAAATGTTAGTATTACCCAGAGCAATCCACACATACAACAACAATCGATCCATATCCCAATTTCATTCTTTAAATAAATGGAAGGACAAATAACTAATTTTGCATTGTAAAGGATGAGATCTATGATAAGGAAAGAACTCCTTAAGAAGAAAAGTCACGGAAGTAGAGAAGAAGGAAAGGGAAAAAAAAATGAGTGGAAAGAGCCACACGTCTGAGAGGTGTCATGGGAGACTGCCACTGTTTTGTGTCCTGGTGGTATGGTGGTCTGTTTAACTAGATATATTATGCTTCTTCTTTTAGGCATGATAGTCCAAAAATAAAAGAGAATAATTATACAAAAAGAGAAAGGCTACAGCCTTGAAAACCATCCATTTTTCATATCCATCAGTTCAAAGCACTAGTCTGAGTGGATATAAAAGGAGAAAAAATATCAATCAATAAATAAACTGACACTAATGACTTTGTGGCACATGCAATAGTCTCAAACATTTTTTAAAAGAGCACCAAGTAAGAGACAGCCCACTTCTCAACTTCTAAACCTGGGACACAGTCACAGTACTTAAAACATCCTGGTACTCATAAAACGATAGTAATATAGACCAATGAAACCAATCTAAATCCATAAAGACCAAAATAGAAAACCATAAATAAATTCCTATATTTAGAGTTAACTGGTTTTTGACAAAGGGCCAAATAATATTAAATGGGATAGTCATAGTTTCTTCAACAAATACTGCTGGCAATATTGAAATTTTGTAGAATAAATTATACATATCATCCCATATACGAAAACAATCTCAAATTGACCAAAGCCTAAAATATGCAAATTCAAGGGCTCTAATGATAACCAATGAGAAAATGTGGACTTACAAATCCCATTGCATAGCACAGACACATTATCAAAAGAAAAAAACATAGTAGATAATGAACTCATGAGCTATGCAAAGGTCTCGAAAGACTTCTCTTAAAGAGTCAAAAGAGAATACTTAGCATGGGGGCAAATTCTATGATGATAACACAATGGACAAGGAACTATAATCTATAGAAAACTGTAACACCTCAGTAATAAAAAGAAAAATAGGGCTGAGCCCCGGTGGCGCAGTGGTGTGCAGGACTGTGACCCACAGGCTTGGTGGTTCAAATCCAGCAGCAGTTTTCCAGGAGCAACGCTGGGCCTCCCACTCCCACCAGGGCAATGATGCCCACAAAAAAGAAAGAAAAAGAACCCAATTAAAAAGTAGGAAAGGACACGAACAGAGAGTTAATCAAAGACATTCAGTGCCCAACAAACTTGTTAAGAGATGTTCACCATCCCCTACTGGGAGACAGAAATCAAACGAGATCATACCTTATACTGACAATGATACTGAAGTAAAAATAAATATATAAATGCGGACTGACTGCAGAGAAGTTAGAACCCTCATATACTGCTGGTGAAGCTGTAAATGGGTACAATCACTGTGGAAAACGATATAGTGCTACCTCAAACAATTGGGAATAGAAATCCCACACCATTAAGAAATATATCTGGGTATATCGCCTAAGGAAGTAAGAGCCATAACCAGAACACACATACGCACACCCATTTTGTCACAACATGGTTCATTATAACAATAAGATGGACACAATCTAGGTGACCACTAGGAAATAATGGATAAAATAATGGCAGTACACAGACATATGCATTGATACTAACAGTGATGAAAGTAGGAAACAACTTCTGACAACAATGGACGTGGAGAATATTTTGTTGAGTGATGTTAGCCGATTACAAAAGACAAATGTCATGTGAGACCAGTGCTATAAGGGGGAAAACAAAACAAAATAAAGATATTTAAAAGAAGAAACAGACTTTGGAATTTGCCAAAGCATGGACGGCAAGGAGGGAAAGATAAACGCTAATAAACAATACAATTGACAGGTGTTAACTGGTGAAGTAAGAGAGAGTAACCTACAAAATGGAGAAGAGAAATCAATTAGCAGGGGTAAAGATGAACTATTTTAAAGGTTGATTGATGGTTTAAAACTTTTGGATAAAAAGTTGACCTCAAATGTATAGTCCCACATAACTTACCATAAAATTATTAAAAGTAAAAAAGAAATAATAACGTTAGCTCTTAAAAATAAAGTTTTACTTTCCCCCATAAAATATATTTTCTTATTCTTTAAGTGTAGCAAGGACTGTCCTAAAAAATTTAAATGAGAAACTAACATCACTGATCTTGCCTCTTCGCATTTATTTTGGGACCTCAAATTCAAAGAATTCAAAATAAATGTAATTTGAGTTCTGAGACAATGCCCAAACTGCTATTTTGATGGAGTGTAAATGGGAGACTGCAGAATTCTTTGTGCAAACGGTAGAAAGCTAGAAGCATCATCTTCAGAAGTATATTGGCCTAGTAGGAAAATTTTAGCTTAACATTTTTATATATTTGTTAAATAAAAGCTTCTATGCTTCTGTGACTTCTAATATTCTATGACTGTATGAAGGTGGTTTTAAAAGTTTGTGACAACCTTTACAGGGGAGTCACGGGGATGAGACAGACCAGTCAAGGTGCAGTCAGGCAGTGATGATGCATACAAGTTTCCTCTAGTTCCTGAAGCCTTCCTCCCTGTCCCCCAACCATCATGGTCCCAACTCCACCTTGCAAATCCAGATGGACTAGAGAAGGTTCACCGGTGGGGAGGGGAGCTGAAGTTATGGGGAAACCAAAATGGATGAGCCCCTTCAGGCCAATGGTTAGATTGGAGATGCTGGAAGGGTAGAGAGAAGGTGGGGTAGAGAGATGGAACCAACAGCAAGGATATACACACAAACTCCTATTTGAAGAATGGGCATCAAAGGAGTGGGTTGGGGGAGAGGTCAGGCAGTGTAAGATATGACAGAACAATAACAATGTATAAAGTACTGAGGGTTGGTGGGGAGGAGAGAGCAGGGGAAGAGGGGAAGAGATGGAAAAGCCCATACTAGGGACTCAAGGGAAAAGTGGATGATTGGAGAATGATAATACAAGTGGACATGTGAGGGTGCTTGACACAGTATGTTTATTTATGTATTGTGAAAAATGATGTAAGAGCCCCCAATAAAATGATTTTTAAAAAAAGGAAAAAAGTTTGTGGCAAATGGTTATAAAATAGAAGAATCATCAAACGGACTTTAAAAACCCTCTGACTTGTGTGGGGGTGCACTTTGTTGTTAGGTGCCAACAAGCTGCTCCAAGTCACGAAGCCCTGTCCCTCACAGAAGCAAACGCGGCTCCGTTCTGCATCTTCCTCTGCCCTGCTCTCGTGTCTGAGCTCCCTGTTGCAGTCACACAGCAACACACACCTACCTACGGCCAGTATTTATACATCGGAGCACTAAACGTGCGTTACGATTGACTTTAGCTTACCTTGCCTTGTAAATGGATGTTACTGCGGATTATATCCCGTACTTCATCCTCAGTGTCTTTCTGTCAAAAATAAATATTACCAAAATGAAGTCTTATCAATCATCATAAGTTAATAAAAATAACACAAAGTTTTTTTCTTTTCTAAAATAAGGTATGTCTGCATGAACCTCCTTTTTGATAATAACAAAAGCACAATCAGTTTAATTTCTCGGCAAAGACAATGACTTAAACACTAGAAACAATTATCAATATATCCTTTGAGTGATAAAACAGTGACGTCACAGAATGCTATATACTTTGAATTATAATGCTGGGAATAGCTTCACCAGTTTTTTCTTTCTTTTTCTAATAAAATAGTCTACGGCCATACCACCCTGAACGCACCCAATCTCGTCTAATAAAATAGTAATATGAGACTTTTTTTATTATTTTGGGAATTGACTGAAGAGCAGTTAATCAGTTTTCTATTTAATAAGTCACAAACATTTTGCTTCATCTCATTCATTTAAAAGTTTTATTGATATGTATTCCACAAATTATACAATTCGATGGCTGGATTATATTATAAAGATTTTGGCAATAATCCACAAAATTGTAGAATATTTTCTTTATTTTTGTAGCCATTGTAATTACAAAAGTTTCCCTTCTTCCTATCATCCCCAGTCATAATGCTGAAAACATATTAACCTTGTTGCTGTCTCTATAGTTTATCAATCATGGATTTCACATAAAGAAGGCATGCAATCTGCAATCCAGTGACATTAATCAAATAAAACAAAGAAATACCTCAATCAAAATCAATGCAATAGTAATAATAATAATAAAAGAACAAATTCAAAATGGGTCAAAAGAGAAAACAAATAATAAAAGCTAAAAAACAAACTCACTGCCATCAAGTTGATGCCTACTCATAACTCCCTGCCCCCAGTAGAACTTCCCATGTGAGTTTTGAAACTACAACTGTTTAAGGAAATAGAAAGAGTCATCTTTGTCCTGTAAAGCAGCTAGTCGTTTCCACTGGATAGCAGCCCATTGCAATAACCACTGCTCCACCAAGGTTCCTCAAACAAAGGATGGAAAATGTAACCTGACTATATATCAATTGTGAATCTCCCTCTTTGCTTTTTTTTTTCTAACCAAACCTGTTTCACGAATTTGGGGCTTTCTTTCATCAGATACTTTCTTAAGACTATAGTGACTTGATGCAGCCAACTCCATAGTAAGTGCATTGAAAATTGAAGGATTTGGGAGAGTAGAAAAAGACAAGGTGAAGAAGCAGAAATCAATTGGATCCCTATACACTCGTGAAGGGTGAGCCCTGGTGGCATAGTAGTTTCTCACTGGACGGCTAACTGCAAGATCAGCAATTTGAAACTACCGCTGCTCTGCAAAATAAAGACAGGGTTTTCTCCTTCTGCAGAGGGCAGGGTCAGAAACTCGCAGGAGCAGCAGAACCTGCCCTGCGCTGCAGGATCGATATGAGTTGGCATCAGGAGATTACATTGAGCTTTTTGGTTGGGGTCTTTTGGCTGTTGATGTTGTTGTTGCTGCACCAGTGAAGAGAGTTCTGGAAAAGACATCAAGAACACAATGTCATGTGAAACCCCTACACACATGTTGCAATACTGAGAAATAAACCTGATCAAAGAAACAAAAGATCTGTACACAGAAAAGTACTGAACAGTATTGCAAGAAAGCAAAAGAGACCTACACACATGGAAGACTATTCTGTGTTCATTGATAGTCTTGAGAAGACGATATTTTGGAAAAGACCATACTAGCTAAAGCAGTCTACAAATACAAATGCAATTCTGACCCAAATGCCAGTTTCATTCTTTAAAGAAGTGTGAAAATTAAGTACCAACATATGGAGAGTGAAGAGACCCAGATAGGCAAAAGATTTCTTTAAAAGAAGAACAAGGGAGAAGGCCTCACATTACCTGAAGTCAAAAATCACTATACACCCACAAAAGCTACAATAGCCTGTTACTGGTACAATCATAGAAACACATGCCCATACAAAGGATAGAAAATCCAAACATAAAATCACACAGCTACATATAAGTGATTTATAATAATGGACCAATAAACACTCAATGGGAAAGGAATACCTCTTGAACAAATGACACTGGGAAAACTTATTTATCTGCGGAAGATACCCCATGCACAAAAGTGAACTCAAGATGGATTCGAGTTCTAAGGCAAACCCCAGAGCTATCAGGATCATCAGTGAGAACATGAGGATAAACCAACAGCGCCTAGTGCACAGCTTACACAGAGAAGAAAATATAATACAGGAAGTACACATAGCAGAGAAAAACTAGATGACAAGGGTATAATAAAAATAAAATGGTAACTGTAAACAGCCCTGGCCTTTGAAGCTTGACTTGCAGCTGTGCTGCCATTCACTTGTTAATTTTGAAGATCACCATATGCTAATTGCCTAAACTTGCTTGCCCTATAAAACTGGCTTACTTCTCCCAAATAAACAAGACTTGATCAAAATAAATAAATAAATAAATAAATAAATAAATAAATAAATAAATAAAATGGTACATCAAAAGAATAAAACAAGGGCCCAGAGACTATAAAAAATTATTTAGCAATGGTGGTCATTTACTTGATGTCAATTTCATGATTGGGATGTAGGGGTGGAGTCTAGCCTGTTAATCTGGAAATAGTCAATGAGGCCTCTGTGTGGGCATGGCTTTCTCTTGAGAATTCTGGGAAGTCTCGCGGTATTTCCCAATTAAGAGGTGAGAGACTGAACTGAGTCACTGGGAGATGAACAACTGACAAGATGAGATGACAGCACGTTGATGGATCCTGATTGCTGGAGACAGGAGGAGCCAGAGGAGAAGCCACTCTGATGGAACCTGACCTCTGGGGCCAGAACAGGCACAGAGAGACTCCTGCCTGTGCCAAGATGCTTCAACTGCCACCGGACACACAAAACACTGCACCCACTTGTCTATGATTGCACTGGTGTCATGTACCTCATAAGTCTGAAGGAGACTTTATAGACAGGTATCGGACATATGGGCTAATATCGGACTTAGGACTTTGGACTGGACTGAGTTGGGATGCTTTCTCAATGTTCCATTCCTCTTGCATATAAACCTTTCCCTTATATCCATATGCGTGTCTATGAATTTGTTTCTCTTGTCTACCCAGACTAACACAGCAGTGACCTAATAGGTAAGGAACTAATCACTAAAACTATAGAATTCTGAAACACTTCAATAAGAAAAAAATAAGTAATACAATAAAAAGCAGGCAAAAGATGTGAATAGAGAGTTCCCAGATAAGACATTCAAATGGCTAACAAACACACTAGAAATTGTGAAGGATCACTAGCTATCCAGGAGGTGCAAATGAAAACAATTAAGGATTAAGAATTTACACCCACAATCATAGCCCCATTCAAAACACAGTGGAGAGGGGCTGATGAGATTGGAATTCTTATACATGGCTGGTGGGTTTTTAAACATGTACAACCATTGTGCAAAATGACACAGAATTAGGTAAAACAATTAGGAATAGAAATACAATATAAGGCAGCAATAATTTTGCTCGACATATATTCTAAAAATCTATGAAACACAACATGAATAGATGCATAGAGTCTCATGTTCATTTCTGCATAGTTCACACTATCAAGAAGCTGGAAACAGCCCCAACAAAAGAATGAATAAACTCTGGTACATACACACAGTAGAATACTACGCATACTTGAAAAACAGTGTTGAAACCATGAAATACCTTATGATATAGTTAGATCTGAAGGTCATTATACTAAGTGAAGTTAGTCAATCACAAAAAGGACAAATATTGTGTGAGTAAATTACTATAAGGATAAAAATAGTGGTGGGATTCAATTGATTCTCACTGGTTTGGCAAAACCAATACCTAGTTTTTTGTTGAATACCGTTAAAACAGTTGCTAAAATTACACTTGTAATCAGGGTTCTCATGAAAGTGGGTAACTGGGCAGCTGTCCAATGTAGAAATCACAAATTTCAATCCTTACTCATTTTTAAATGTTCATTTGCACATGTTGTAAGCACCTTCATTCCATCCATATGTATAAAACATAGAACTAGACCTGCAATATTTATTTATTCTTTTTATAAAACTTGTTGAACTTTTGCTGAAATACTACATTATTTTAAAATCATTTTATTTGGAGCTCTTACAGATATTATAACAGTCCATAACTGAAACATAATTGTACGACTGTTACCACCATCTGTTTCGTCATTGCTATCAGCTTCCCCTTTCCCCCACTTCCTCTCTATTCTTCTTATACTCTCAGAGAATCATTACTTCCATTACTGTTTTTGAAAAGTTATCTATATTGTCTTTCATGCATCTAATGATCTTAACTATACAAATAAACATACTCAAGTCCCACAAAATTAATGAGGTAAAAACAAAATTGTAAGGGAAAAATATTAAAGAACTGGAGGATACTTGTGTCTCATCAGTGCTATATCACACACATGATTTATCATGCCTTCTGTGTGGCCCTTTTGTGAGGGAGTGACCAATTATTTTACAAGTGGGTTTTGGGCCTCCACTTTGTCCACACTCCTTTACGTCATTTATTTTCAGGGGCCATCACTGCCCTCTGATGAGAGTGGGAGGCCCAGCCTTGCTCCTGGAGAGCTGCTGCTGGATTTGAACTGCCAAGCTAATTGGCCACAGTCCCGCACTCAACCACTACGCCATTGGAGCTCAGCCCCCTTCACGTCATTTTGATGGCTTGTTTTTGAACTGCTGAAACCTATTCCCATGGACACCTCATAATCACACATGCTGGTGTGCTTCTTCTATGTGAGTTTTGTTGTTTCCCTGGTATATGGTTGCTTGTTTATCTCCAAGCCTTAAAGACCCAGGTGCTATATATTTTAATATCTGGGCATCATCAGTTTTCTTCAGCATATTTGCTTATGCATCCATTTTGTCTTCACAGTACCACATTGTTAAAACAATCCCCTTTTGTACTGAGGTAATATTTAAGTAGTGGTCCAAAGTCCATATGGTTCCTTATTGCGCTTACATGTATATACATACATAGACAAATACAAATACATCTATCTCTTTATATTTAGATACATGCATAACTATTTATAGCTACATATACAATATTTTCTTTTTTCTTTCTTTCCACCCATCACATTATCATGTTTACCCATTTTATCAATAATGAATTATCAATAATTCTCTCTGATATACTTCAATTGATCAAACACAATTAGAAATGCTACACACTTCTCTCTGTCAATTTTAGGAACTTTGATTTCCCTGACTCCTCTCTTTATTGGCTCACTTCTAACACCCACTCCCCCCACCCCTCTCTTCCCATTCCTGTACCCTTGACTTGCTACTTCAGTAAACAAACACATAACATTAAGAGGAGACGTGCTAACCAACTAGATGTGACATGCTATCATTCATTTCAGTTTTGTGACATGCCCCAATTTCCTACAAGATCTTTATGAGTGAATTCTGCAATCACTGAAAATGTTCAAAGAGATAAAATTATTTTCAGAAAAAGTTTAAGTTCAGCAGAAGTGAAAAGTATTTTTTCAAGGAAAAATATAATATGTTCAGAGAAGTCCCCTAACTATTTCTAATACATCAAGCATATTAACTGTTGTTTACTTGGCCTATCTCTAAAGGAATGGGCTCCTACTCCCACAGTGAAAAGATAGCTAAAGATAAATCATACAAATGATTATGGTAAGAAAGCAAAAACTACCACAAGTGAGGATGCCAACCAAGGAGCAATATCGAAATACCTTAAATAACAGTTTTATTTTTTGTCAGATATTATTTATTTTCCATTAATATTATAATTCTTATAACATACGCTAATTTGTGTACCTCTTTTTTGGGTTCTTATTTAAATATTAACCACAGGAAATAATAAACTACCTTTTGGTATGTATATATCTTTTTAATACTTAAAACATTCATTAGTGGTTCATTCCCAGGTTTTGGCACACACACACACAACAAAACATTTATTAGGCCAGTAAACTGGTTATTAAATTATTGTAATCCCACCACTAGATAAACATCAACACAAATGCATGCTCTTATTCTCCAGTCATGTAATTTCCTAATCTTATAACCCAAACAATGAGATAAGAGTACCTGCATAACTATTATGAACCATTTATTACCCCTTTATTTATATATCGTGACAATCCACTTCAAAAGAGGTGGTATCACCTCACCTCACCTGAGGTGAGTTTCTCATGTTGGGATAAGTGGGAAACAACCAATTTTTTCCTGCCATATGGCATTATTCTATGGTCACCCCAAATCAACAGACACTCCTACAAGGATGCATAGTTGAATCACAATGGCAATTCAAGTCCAGAATTATGGATAGGGCAGTTCTGTCTGAAAGAGCAATAAACTTTTGATGGTATATAAGCCTGGTGGGCAACCTACTGTTTGAGAAAAAATGCTTATGATTATTTATGTACACCTTAAGGGGAGAATATGCTCAATATCATGCTCCTATGGGGCACTTTTGACTACATTCTATGCAAACCTTGGGACTTAGTCAGAGTGCTATCAACAACTAGGGTTTTAGACTCTGACCTTTTGAGGTGCACAACATCCTTCCCAGGAGACACCCAAATTGGAAACCCCACTAAGTGAACTGGGCTTTACCTTAATCTAACCCTTAACAGGTTTGAGGAACTGAAATATTGCTTTCAACTTAAGGCTTACATACCTTAGTGTGAGAAAAAGCAGACAATTGCTATTGCAAAGTTATGGAACTGGTAGTCAATGGACCTTCATTCTGAGCTTTTCTTAGAGGTTGTTAAATGTATAATGCCTGGGACTACCATATAACTATTTCATGCTCCCTTTGCTTTTTTTATGTTACATGTACTTTGGCAGGCATGGTACTGCCTTTGTGAATGAGTGTTATTGAAAATTTTGTGCTACCTCCAACCCTCACTGTATGTGTATAATTATATAAAAATTTAACTTGTACTGTGCCCTAAATGGCTGACTTATACGTGCAAAATGTCTTTACTCAGCATTATTTTAAAATCTAAACCATCTTTTAAACCAATGGTCCTATTAATAGAATTACCTTATAGCCAATGGGATTTATAAATTACCATCTTCAATAAAATGATAATGTCTCTAAAATTGACCAGGCATCTATATAAACTATGAGTACACTGATATATTTTCATATCACACTTAATCATAGCCCTAATGTATAAACAATTTTTTCTGTTACATGACACTACTTGATCCTTGTGCTCATTGAGAGATCACTGAATATATGAAAATTAAAGTGTGATGAAGAGAGCAGATGGTGCCAGGACTTGAGAAAGAGTGGTGTCTGGTATCATAAAGACTTGTCTTCAGTGCTCGCTTCGGCAGCACATATACTAAAATTGGAAGACTTGTCTTCAAACAAGCAACAATCTAAATGAAGTGTCAGCTAAGTTCATACAGAAGAAGCACACCAGCCCACATGATCCAGTATTATAAATAATAAAACCAAAATCTGGGAGAAGGAATGGCATCAGAATTTAAATCTGAATACCCTGTTTACTGAAATTGATAGGCAACAGTGGAAGCACAACATCCCTCTTCAGGGTTCTCACATCAATTATTACCATTTTTCTGTCAGTTTGTCATAATGTGTTGGCTTCTGAACTGCTGGGCTGAACTGCTGTTTAAAATCCAGGAGGGTCACCCAAGGTGAACAGGTTTCAGTAGAGCTTCCAGACTAAAAACAGAGTATGTAGAAGGGACTTGCTGCCTGCTGCAGAAGTTGCCATTGAAAACCTTTTGTGGAAAACATTGTCAGATAGTGAAGGCCTAGTGAAAGGAAGTGAAAGACTCTTGGAGATAGTGCCAGAGGACAGGACCCTTAGGTCAGAAGGCATTTCAATGTGACCGAGGTGGAGCTGTTTTCTCAAAATAGAGATAACCATAATGCCATGGATAGAATAAAGTACTA
The DNA here is from genome assembly GCA_004026705.1 of Nesogale talazaci. Taxonomy (NCBI): domain Eukaryota; kingdom Metazoa; phylum Chordata; class Mammalia; order Afrosoricida; family Tenrecidae; genus Nesogale; species Nesogale talazaci. The sequence goes on from PVJH01000895.1 coordinate 157,570, forward strand.
CTGTGGAATTAGAACCTTCCAGATCTTTATTTGATTATGAGGCATGATTCCAGGTAGGCATGAACAGCTGCAAAAAAAAAAAATCCCAAAAAACTGCTAATGGGCTGAGCCTGAATATGAGATGCATGAAATGTTGGATGGATAGCCTGCATATTAGGCAGTTGAGATGGACTGCTATTGGCTATTTTGAATCAGAAAATCCTGTGCTTTACTATGTATATAATAATGCAATCAAGAAGAATGGCATTGTATTCACAGCAAAAACAGTATTTCAAAATCTAACTTGAACTACATTGCTCTCCGTGATAGTATTATACCTATCTGCTTTCAGGAATTCTCATCAATAGAACTATTCTTTAAATGTATGCACTAACCACTAAAGCTAGTGATGTAGACGTTGAAGGATTCTGCCAACATCTTCACTGGGGAATCGAGCAAATGTGCAGCCATGTTGCATTGATAACTGTTGGTGATTGCAATAAGAGTTGGAAACAAAGAGAAAGGAAAAGTGGTGGGGAAATATAGTCTTGGAGATAGAAAGGAAGCGAGAAATCACATGACAGAATTTTACAAATCCAATGACTATTTCATAGAAAATATCTTTCCAACAACACAGAGGGCAACTCTACACAGACTTCCCCAAATAGACTTTGCAAAAATCAAATTGACTACATGTTTTGGAAAAGGCAATGAAGAAATCCAGTATCCAGCAGCTTATATAAGATCAAGGACTGACTGTGGAACAGGCAGTTGATTGCTCCTATAAAAGTTCACATTGAAGCTGAAGACAAGTCAAAGGGCACTAAAATGTGACTTTGAGTTTATGAAACCTGAAGTTAGCGAACATATGCAGAACAGATTAGATAGAGCTGATGAGCTTTGGGATAACATCATGACCATCATTCATGAGGAAAGTAAACAGTCATTAAAAAGATAGGAAAGAAATGAAAGATCACAGTGGATGTCAGAAGAGACTGAAATTTATTCTTAATCGTAAAGCAAATGGAAACAATGGTGAAATCAAACTGCTAAATAGAGAAGTTCCCAGGACACCTCAAGAAGACAAAGTCAAATGGTACAATGAAATGGGCAAAGACCTGAAATTAGAAAACCAAAAGGGAATAAGATGTGAAGTATATCTTCAACTGAAAGAACTCAAGGAAATTCAAGCCTAGAACTGTAATATTGAAAGTTCCTATGGGAAAAATATTGAATTATGCTGGAAGCATCTACAGAAAATGGAAAGAATACAGTCATTGTACCTCAAATAACATAAACATTCATTTCAACAAATAGCTTATGAGAAGAAACCATTGGTGCTAAAGGAAGAAGTTCAAACTGCACTGAAAGAATTAACCACAAAGGATCCAGAAATTGATGGAATACCAATTCAAATATTTCAACAAACCAAGGAAGCACTAAAAGCACTTATTGTCTTTGTCAATAAATTTGTAAGACAGCTAATTAGCTAAGTATCTGAAAGAGATCCATATTTTTTACATATTACAAAGACAGTGATCCAACAGAATGCTCCAATTATATAATAATATTATTGGTATCACATTCAACTTGAAATTTCTTAAAGATCATTCAGTAGTGTTTGCAGCAATACATTGGCAGTATCTACCAGAGGTCCAGACAAAATTTTGAAGAGGATATGGAACAGGATATAATTGCTGATGCCAGATAGATCTTGGATGAAAACAAAGAATACCAGTGAGATGTTGACTTATGTTTTACTGACTTTGCATTGGACTCAGTGGCTCACAAGAAACTGGATAGTCTTCAGAAGACTGAGAATTCTAGAACACCTTACTGTGCTGCTGAGAAACTAGGATATGGATCAAATGACAGTTGAATGAGCAGAATGTGGGAATACTGCATTTTAAAATCAGGAACAGTGTTCTTCAGATTTATATTCTCTCACAGTACTTCATCAATGTGTATGCTGAAAAAGTTATCAGAGAAGCTGGATTATATGAAGAACAATTTGGCATGGGGTTTGAAGGAATGTCTATTAACAACCTGCAATTTGCAGGTTGATACGACCTTGCTTCCTGGCTGAAGGACTTGCAGGCTTCAATATGGATTACAATTCAATGCAAAGATCAAAGCCCTCACAAATGTAGCAATCAGTGTATAACGATTGAAGTTGTCAAGGACTTTGTCTTGCTTAAATCCATAATCAATCCTCTTGATAACAGCAGTCAAGATATCAAAGGAGAGTTTGCATTGAGAAAATCTCTTGCATCAGGTATCTTTATTTTATTGAAAAGCAGAGATGTTACTTTGAGGAGTAGTGGACCTGACCCAAGTCGGGTTTTTCAGGTTGCTTCCCATGCACGTGAAAGTTGGACACTGAATAAGGAATACTGAAAAGAACTGATGCATTAGAATTGTGCTGTTGGCAACAAATACTGAAAATAACATGGACTGCCCAAAGGACAAAGGGATATGACTTGGAGGAAGAACCGCCAGCGCTCCTAGACACAAATATGGTGAGACCCTTTCTCTTATACTTCGGACACGTTAGGAGAGAACAGTCCCTGCTTTAGCATCTTCAATAGCGCAGAGGGTCCCCAAGGAGATACATGTACACCTTGCTGAGGTTAGGAACAATTGTGAGGAGTGTCCAGAACCGGGCAGTGTTTCTTTCTGTTGTGCATAGGGTCACTATGTGTTGGCACTGACTGGGTGACACCAAACACCATGGCAACAACGCATGGGTTCAGCCTCTGATGAGTCCCTGGAGCACAATTCAAAGATACGAGTAGCCTTGCTATCGGACAGAGAACAAAGTACAGTCTATTATGGCAAATGCACCCAGGTTATAACTTTTAATCACTTAAAACTTTTTGCAGTTCGTCATGCTATCTGCTTGATTGTGTTTACTTGAAATGAACTTGTGTGTCACTAATGAATCTAAGCCTACTTGTTTCACTTTTGTTCCCTTTATAGTCACTTGGGTAAATGTTGAGATACAAAAGCTAAGGAAGGCACACACAACTTTATGTAGTTTGTTTTTAAAGAAAAAGCTGTTCAATTGCACAGCCCATCTCATCACATCAGTGTCTCCTTGGTACCCAGCCTCCCATTAAAATGTGCTTTCTTTGCTTTGCCCTGCCTAACTCCCCTAGCTCCACGATTTTCTGCCTCGCACACTCCTTATGTAGCCTCACCCTCATCCCTGGCCTCCCTACGATCTTCAAAGTCTTATCCTTTATGTGAAAATATTGTTCTTTATTTTCCCTACTAGGATGGTATCATTAAATAGTTATTTTTATAGGACTGACAACTTTGCTGAGCACAATATTCTCTAGCTTTGACCACACCTTGTAAAGTTTACGCGTCTTCACTGTGATTTGTGGATACACAATATTCCATTGGATTGATGGAGATTGGGGCAACAGATTAAAAACAGCATGTTATCTATTTCACTACACTCAGAGTGTTTGGCTGTTTTCACCTTTTTCCTATAATTCACATGTCTATGCTTGTGCTATATTCTTTATTTCTATAAGGAAAAAACCCAGCAGAGGGATTTCAGGATTATAATGTAATTTGTGTGTGTGTGGGGGGGGGGGGCGGTTAAAGAAGTGCCATAATGATTGCCACAATGGTCATACTGTTCTATAGTCTCATCAGCATTCCAATCTCTTCACATTCTCTCCGGTATTTCTTATTATCTGCTCTCTGAATTTTGCTAAAAGAGCTTGTGTCAGGAGGCACCTTTTTGTTGTTTGAATTTGTATTTCTCTAATTGCTAATAAGCATGAAAATTGCTTCATACGTTTGATGGCCACTTGGACATCTTTTTAGGAAATTGTCTAGTCAAGTGCCCACTTTTGCCAAAGCCCCGTTTTGATATCCCGTGTTATGGAGTCCTTCATGTATTACTCCGTACTTCTCAGTCATTTTTCCTGAAAGGAAAGTGTCCAGACAACCCTCTGCACTCTCCCATGCATTCACACGGGGATGCCAACACTTTCTAGGAATGGATGTCCAAGGAAAGGGGGGGCCATTCGGAAAATAGGGCTCTGGGGTTTGTACCAGGGCTTCAAGGGTTAAGTTCTTTATTCACGAAGGAAGAAATTGGGAATACAAAGAGCGTGGGCAGATTTGGGGTGGTAGATAACCAGTTGGTTGGAAGGTGAAGTTCATTCATTCATGCTTTTGATCACGCACCACATTCTTCTTATGTAAAGAAAACCAGGATACAAAATAACAATAACTACATACGGACATGGCAAGGAAAGTCAGGGGAAAATGGGGATCTAAAGCATTAAGTGCAAAAATGGAGAAAATGTTCTAAAACTAATTGCACACTATTCTTAATATTATTGAAATAGCGAATTGTATGATACATGAACTATACGGCAATAAATAGAAAAATAATTAAAAAGGCTCAATTAAAGTCAGTTTCTCATGCATAATTCACAGGAAGAAGTGGGTTCCTGTACGATAAGGGACAAACATAGGTCCAGAGTTCTCTCCAATCACCAACAAGATATTTAAACACCAAGTAGTATGCCTATGATATAGTGATGGCTCCCAATCTGAGACCACCATCCACACAGTGGTGCAGACCATTCTGCACACTCTTCCTTCCTTTTGCTCCAGCATCGAAGGGCAGTTTGCCTCAGATTCTCTGTGGATATGGCACAGGGACATAGCTTTGCCTCCAACGTATGCAACACAAAATAGCAATTTCAATGTATATTTATTAAATATTATTTCCTCATCTCTGTAACCACGAAGAGGGCAGAAAACATAAATAAATCATGAGAATTTGAACCTTGCAAAGGAGAACTGCCTAGCTAAAAGTCAACAACTTAGCTATCCTGCAAACAGCAAAATACACTCTTTCCAATAATAAAAAATCACTCTTTAGAAATCTGAATATATCTCTCATCACAAATCTTACATAGAGGTATATATTAACTAGAATTTTTCTATATTTTTGCTTGCTTGCTGTATGTCCCCTGGAGGCAATTACCACAACTTAGAAATAAAAATGACCAATCCACATAAAGAAGACTTTGTATCTGAGTACTGGAGCCTAATCAGAAAAACTGCTTAATAAAGGTTTGGATGTGAATGAAATTTTGATACAGAGCACTGAGGGAAATAAACTCAAACTCGCTGCTCTCTGCAGGTGGGATGATCATGCCACTGGAAAGAAAAGGAAACTCACCAGGCTAAATCGATTCTTGGCCACAGCAATGAGTTCCTGGTCCCCGGGGGCACAGATGTTCAAGCCAATGGGCAATAGTCGCTTCAGAGTTGCTACAATAAGAGAAGTCTGCATAGAATACCGGTCTCCTTTCCGTTTCATTTTCTTCCTTTCTTGTTCAGAAACAGCTGCCTAGGAAACAAACATTAATTCTGGAATCTCTGCCAACTTCTCTCAATTTCAGAACTTGCTACCTAGGACAATTACGCTTACTGTGGTTTATCTTCCTCGTTTTCTATTAGCCCCTCGCCCATTTAAAGACTGTTGTTTGTTTTATATTTTGAAAACCAGACTGTTGGGCTGAGCCCCGGTGGCGTAGTGGTTGAGTGCGGGACTGCAGCCCACTGGCTTGGTGCTTCAAATCCAGCAGCAGCAGCAGCAGCAGCAAGGCTGGGTCCATGACCACCAGAGGGCAGTGATGCCCCCCCCCCCAAAACAAGCAAACGAAAAAGAAAACCATATTGTTTTGACCATATTTTTTTCTTTCTTAAATTTTTAGTATGATTCCCAAATTCCCTAGTGATTTCAATTCATTAATAGCCATTTCTATGAAACTACTAAGTGGAAAAAGTAACAGGTAGGAATATGAGAATATCTCTTTTATCATCTTCAATGTTTAAGGAAGAATTTTAAGAATTAAAAACTTTACATATATCATGTAACTGCATATATACATAAAATTTGTATAAAATACATTCTCCTTTCATACAGTATAGATGCTCACTATGAATTAGAATTGGCTTGACAGCAAAGTTTCTGTTGTTGCTGTTCTTTATAATCTTGTCTCCACAGGGTTTCATTTCCTGCTAGTAAATTAGAAAACCAAAGGAAACCAAGCTCTCTGACATTGAGTTAATGCCAATTCAAGGTGACCTTATAGGGTGTTTCCTGGCCTCTAACCCACAGCAGGAGTAGAAACCTGGTCTTCCTGCTGCAGAACAGTGGGTGCCTTTGAACTGCCGACCACTGTGTCGCCAGTGCTTCCAGTGAATTAGACCTAGCACATAAATTGATGTTTTAAAAATACACAGGATTTTCTGGATGACACCCTTATAACTGAATATGCCATGCTTCTTGAGGGCTCGGTTTTATTTAGTTTGTTTGTTTCATTAAAGATTATGCTGCTACCTAGAATCACCTCATCTGAGAGTTTAATTCCCATTGATAATCTCTAATGATGCCGCGTGCGGTTGCTAACGCCAAGTCTGACGGTCCAAACCCATGAGTCATTCAGCTAGACAAAGACAAATCTGCTTGTTGCCACGGTCTTTACAAAGCACAAGAACTCTATTTTGTCCTGCAGGGTTGCTCTGTGGCAGAATCAATTAGATGGCAGGGAGTTTAGATTTTTGATCTGGGGATTTTCTTTAGGTCGTAAAGTTTTTCAGGAGGAAAGTTCGAATGTCTAAATTAAAATAGTTAGGCCATGTCTTTTGCCCAGCTGTTATCAAGCTGCTAGTGATTTTGAACTTCCAGCTATACAGTTATAGCCCAGTGCACACCTACTATGCTGCCTGAGCAGAATTCCCACATAGCCTTAAATAATAACCATGCCTACGTCCTGCATGGTATCCATAACTGAAAAAAATAAGTGGAAGACGCTTGTTCATTTAAGGGTGATTGATATATACCAGTAATACAAAGAATGAAATCTATATGCAGCCAAAGAGAATGTGCTGCTTTGCTTTGTTTAAATAAGTTTTTTAAAAATCTATTTTCGGGGCTGAACCCCGGTGACGTAAGTGGTTGAGTGCGGGACTGCGGTCCAGGGGCTTGGTGGGTCAAACCCAGCACTGCTTTCCAGGAGCAAGGCTGGGTGTCTCCCATGACCACCAGAGGGCAGTGATGCCTCCCCCAAATCTATTTTCTCTCTAATACGATGAACTGTGGCCAGAATTTCTTTGTTCTCTTATGTTCTCAATCCAAGCACTTTTCCTGGCCCAGGGGAAGAGTTCAATAATTTAATCAAAACTTACATCACTAACAAATTGCTGCTATATTTGGTTTGCAATCTATCCTCCTATATTTGAGTCAGAGAGAAATCGGTAGCAGCACAGTCAACACCAGGCATCAAGAAGGAAAGATAAACCGAGCCCTCTCATCATTCAGACAATCATCTCATCTGTCTCTCATACCTACATGCATGTGGACTTCAAAATATTTTTAGATAAATCTAAGTAAAAGAAAATGTAACTTAGATTTAGATAAATCTAAATAAAAGAAAATAAACTTTTTGGAGCCCACTTAAGTGAATACTTAAATGTGACTCTCAAAGCTTCTTCTAAAACATCTATACCTGTAAATGGGAGATTGAGATAAATGAAAAACAATAATAATAACAAAACATCAAGCAGACTGTTCTTAAATGGTGCTGAAGCCTTCAGCTAAGCAACTCTGTAAAGATTGAAGTTGGAGGTTGGCTTCCTCTTCCACTGTCTCCTCCTAACCCATCTGGAAAGTACCCAACTTTCATAGTAAATACCTCCCCCTCCTCCCCAGTGAGGCTTTCTTTGATTAGATTGTCCACTTGTTCAAATACCTGTTATTGGTTAGGAATTTCATTGTATTTCCTTTTGTCACTTTTGCTACCATGGCAATATTTGTTAATGTTTCTGGGATGCCTACAATCTGCAAGGCAATGTATTCAAGTTGTTTTGACTATTGCAACCATATATCAGGGTGAGATCAAGAAAATAATGAAACCATCATACTTGTAAAGTGGCAGAGTTGGCATTCTCAATACGTGTAACTTCAAAAGATTTTCTCTTTCCTCTAATGCACCAAGGACAGGACATGCATCTTTAATGTGGTATTTACTACATGTACCTCTGGTGATAACTTGCAAAGAATTTTTTCATATTGTCATAGCAAAATAGTCCACCAGAGAGTAACTGCATAAGTTTTTTAAAGCAAGTTTAGGGAGTTTCAAACTTCAATAATAAGGGATCTTGCTCTAAAGATCCTCAGAGAGAACATTTGCCCTGAAGGCATACTAAGTTCATATTCCTGAACTCCAAGACAATAGGATAAGATTTGTTATAATCCATCCATTTTGTGGCATTGTTGTTGCAACAGCCCTAGAAAACAAATAAACTATCTAATGAGATACTCTTGTTTTATTTGTTGTATTTCAATTGGTACTAATTCAAAAGATAGATTCATACATTTTAAAGGGTTACCAAAGAAGCCTTCTCCTTTTCCTACAAGTTAAATAAGGCCCAAAATAAAAAAATAGAAAGGTATACTTCCCACCTTACAATGTAGTATTTAAATACTGAAGCAATTGTTTGAAGCCTATACATGTAAAGATCATTATGAGTGAGAATGGACAGAATGACAGCAATGAGGTTTTTAGCATGTATCTAAAATATTTAAATCCAGAGCCAACCTCATTGTTGTAAGTCCATTATAATTCACAGCAACCCAAAGGACAGAATAGAACCACCTTATACAGTTTCTCATGCCTTAATCTCTATGAAAATAGACTGCTATATTTTTCTTTTGAGAAATGACCAAGGACTTTAAAAGTGGTGAGCTTTCAGTTAGAAACTAAGCAGTGAACCATTATGCCCCCATGGTACACATATGTTTACTCAACACATTTATAACACTGCCTAATCATGCATAGCAGAGTAAACTAACTGGGCAATTTTGTGAATACACATGTATATATAATAAGTACGTGAATAAATTTACCCAGTGCATCAACATCCAAAAGGTCTAAAAAATATCAACCAATAAAAGTTATATCCAGATTTTTTTAAACAGCGAACAGATTTTAACAGTACCTTTGACATCTTTGACTTGGTATCGGTAATAAGGAAAGACATATTGTTGATTTCATTCTGTACCACAAAATTCTGCTCTTCTCTCTTGAAATTCTAAGAATTTGCAAAGGAACTATAAGTCAAATTATCAAACTAAGAAACCAATATCCTAGCCATTGGGAAAAAAATAAAAATGATAATGAAATATCATATCAACAACCTGAAGATGGCTATTATAGAAAAATAAAAATGGCATGTGTTGATAAACATGCTTAGTTATTGATCCCCTTATCTATTGCTTGTGGGTTTGTAAATAGTGCCACAATTATAGAGAAAAGAGCTAAAAATTCATCTGAAAGTTAAAAAGTAGACAACAAAAAAGTTGTTTTTTGGTGAAGGGTGATATCTGTAAGACATGGAAAAAATAACTTATAAATTATCAAGGATTCATGAGGGAGGGAGAGTGGAGGTAGGGGGTGGGCTAGCAACTGATACCAATGGCTCAAGTAGAAAGAAAATAATATAATGGCAATATATGTGCTTGACACAATGGATGGATCAATGGATTGTGATAAGAACTGCATGAACCCACAATAAAATGATTAAAACAAACAAAAAATTAACTATGACTTAGCAACTCATTTAGGAATATACACAGGACCTTTGGAAGAGGTGACTCAAATGGGCATATGTAAGCCAATAGTTATCTACAGCACTGCGCAAAACAGTCAAAACAATGGAAACAATCTCAAAGCCCCTTAATAAGTGAATGAATAAACAAAAGGAGGCATATGAAAACAATGGTATGTCAAACATAGACATAAATTAAGTCCTGCTACCTGGTATGATGTGAATTAACCTAGAAAACATTATGCTGAGAGCAATAAGTAAGTCCAAAAGTTGAACTGGATGTCTTTTTTGGGGTGAGTCAAACCAGATAAAGTGATTCCATAGAAAGCATCTAAGTCTCAATTACTAATACTCAATGAAAGATTTGCAGGAAGTGATGTGGGTATATTTATAACAAATTTCAACTTTCATTCCACTCATTTTACCATACTCATAAGGATACTTGTTTCATCTTTAAGCATTTGGAGATATATTTAGCATATATTAAAAGGTTAATGCTGCATAAACTATATGGAATTCAAAAGCGCATATTTTATTCATATTTTCTTTTCATTTAAGATACAATTAAATATTCATATAAAATCAAACTGCTTACTATAAGTACTGATTTAAATGTAATGAATGTACATTTAAAGAGGTTTCTTGGCTACTCAATTATTCTTGAAGAAGATTCTCACTTCTTCAAGAAGAAAACAGCAATTTTTAGCATTTTACTTGAATATCTCCAGTGTTTGTCATATTTACCTATAGGGCATTCTAGGTGGCATCACTACCTGACAGAAAATAAAAGGCAAGTGAAGCAAAATTGATCTCTGCCCAAGGTAGATGGATTTCCTCCAGATTTCAAATTTCCATTAAAGTATTCTAAATGAGCAAAGATATCACTCTCAATTAATGAGCTAAAGAGGACAACAAACATGCCCCCGAGTTCCCTCTCCAAGACTGTTGGAAACGCCAAGTGAACAAGTTTGAGAAACACAGAACTAAGTATTTCCTGATGGAACTTTAAAACTGAGGAAAATCTAAAATTCCCTTACAGACAGCCATCACTTGCTGCTCATTCTTGCATACTTACATGGGATCTTGACCAGTAGATAAACACTTCAGCCACCATACGGAAGAGTTCCTCTGCTTCTGCGTTAGGCTCTTTTAGCCACTTGGCCCTGAATTATTGAAGAAATATACCATCAGGTAATAACTAAATAACGAACTAGATTCTCTTTCCAAATGAAATTTCAAACCAAACAGAGTTTATAGTGGCTTCAATATAAATAAGATTCAAAAGAAAATAATCATACCTGAGAGTCAAATTTTATAAGGAAGGAAAAAAAGAAGTCTGCTTTAGAATGAGGTTTGTGATTTTAGGATGGTTGGTGATAATTAACTTCACTACAAACATTAAGTTATGTTATAATCATGAGAGCTCAATGGGAAGAGTTTTGTCTTTCACATAGGAGACCCAGGCTTGATTCTGGAAATTAGACATCATACACAGCCATCAATCATCTATCAGCAGAAGTGTGTACATTCCTGTGATGCTGATCAGAGATCACAGACAAAGAAATGGGTGGTGATCTGTTTCTAGAAATCAGTGAAAAAATCTATAGATTGACAAGATACTTACCCTTAACAGGGTTAGGAAGACAAATGAGACCATCCTCATGACTCTCTAGACTTAATAGAGGATATGCATTTCTATGTGTTGCAAATATAACCCTGGATATAGTCAAGCACGTGGGGACAAGGTTATGAAAACTTCTTAGCCATAACCTAACACCATGAAGAGTCTAGGAGTAGAGCATCATAGTCTCAGGGGACACACAGTTCCATTGACAAAACATAAACCAATGTTTTATATCCCACTTTGCTGAGTAACAATGGGGGTTTTAAAATCTTCTGAGCAGTCATTTAAGAAGCAACTATTGTTTTTTCTCCATATGGAAAAATGAGGAATAAAAAAAAAGTAAAGACCTAATTAAATAAGCAGTTGGTTCAAAAACTTATGGATACTTGAACTCTAGGCTCAATGACCTATGACCCGAAGCACTAGCTGGTGACTACTCTGAAAGGGTCACAAGAATCCTAGAGCCTGTACAGAGCGTGAGAAACATGTGGAGCAAAGCTCCAAAGCATGAATGTGACTAGGCTTACTGTTGAACAGCGACGGATGGCTCCTGTGAGGCTAAGGCCTCAAACCCCTCAGACCTTGACCTGAGCTCACTTCTGTGAGTCACCTTTCAGCAAAATAATAGCCACACAAATAATGAGGTGAGTAGGGGAGGCGGTTATTCTTAGAATAACCAACCAGAGGAAATCAAAAGGGCAGCTTTTGCCCAGGGACATCCCAAAGCAGAGGATGGGCAAGAAGAACAAAAGAAAGCAGTAAACACAGGGAGGAACTGGGAAACCTGCTCCTCTCTGTGGGGTGTGCAATTAATGTTACAGAGCAAAATGTGCCTGCCTTCTTGAATGGAAAAGCAATTCACTTTGTAAATTATCATTCAAATCACAATGTAAGAAATTGAAAAGGACTGAGCCCCGGTGGCTTCAGTGGTTGAGTATGGGACTGCAGCCCACGGGATTGGTGGTTCAAATCCAGCAGCGGCTCTCAGGAGTAGCACTTGGTAGCTCCCACGACCACCGACCACCGGAGGGCAGTGATACCCCAAAACAAAAAACAAGTAAAAAAAAAAAGAAATTGAATAACAGAATCCTTTAAGCTAAAAAAAGGAAAATATGAAAATTCAATGACTATGTCTTCATACATAAAGAATTAAAATGACCTTATCAAAAAAAAAAACCCAAGGAATGGAAAAACTAAATAATAATAATAATAGGAAATAACAAAATAAAAACAAAATCCTATGGTCATGGTACTCAAGTGCCTGGACTGGACATATCAATCATTTTTTAGAAGTATACCTGTTGTAGTCCACGAATCTAATCAAGAGTGGATAGAAGGCATAGAGGTCTCTAGCCAGAGTGGTGAATTCATCCAGAATGAGGAGTTCGGCCTCAGACATGTCCCCTCTGGCCTCTGCCTTCAGATGATCTTCCTCAGCCACCACCATTGCTGCCTTTTTCTTGAGTTTCTCCATTAATGGCAAAAAGTGAGTTTTCAAGAGCTGAGGCTTTACTTTATTTATAATAGGCTGAGAAAACACTGTTTGAAGACAGATATTAATATTATGGTCTGCATGAACATTCTTTCATGAGGGAGACTGTAATTATTACTATACCAAAAGTAATGCCTCCCTCTCTGCTCACATGACTTAAGGGCAGAGCCCATTCACTAGTCATTTTGGAATCTTCAAAACCAAATTGCAGAACCAATTTGCAAAACCAATTGCTGTCCAGGTTTTAACACTCAATTGAATTTAGCATGCTTCTGTTTTGAAAAGGAGCTGGAAACAAATTATTTTCATAAAAGGAAGCAAATTTACAAATTAGGACAGTTTCTCTTTCTTTAGGAGAGATACACACAAAAAAAGAAGAAGAAATACACAAATTACTGGATACTTTTGTAAAAACTTATGTATAGTTGGAAAATGTTAATCTCATGCTAACTACCCCTGGCCCCTCTCTCAGGAGGAGAGTTACATTATACATATCACTGGAATTTATTGAAAAATTGTTGCAGTTATGAAGTGAGTTGATCATTTCTGAATGAAATGTCCCCCCAAAAGTACATGCATACATTGTAGAAATAGGTAAAAGAGAAACATCAAAATCCACCACAACTGCCCCACCTGCTATTAGTAAGACCAATTTTTACATTCCTTTGAAATATTTACCAAGAGATTAGTTACAAGGATGTGTAGTATAGACATATTAAACTTTCAATTAAAAAAATCTTTTCATTCTTAACATTGAAGATTTTCCAATTGATAAGATATTTTTGAAACCAGGCTTAAAAGTAGTATATTATTGTGGCATAGGAGTGTGTATAACTTATTTAACCATTCTCCATTTGCTTATTATTTGCACTGTAAATGCAATGTATCTAATGCAGTAAAAGATACATTTAAATGTATATATTTTACTGTATCTTTTGCCTTTTTTTCTCCCTCTAAACAAATTGCTAAAAGTGAGCTGTTTAAAAGTTCAAGGTGCTTTTTTTGTCTCTGTCTGAAGAAATTATTCATGGCTGTTATGTTTATTATAGTAATTAATGCTTTACACATGAATCTGAAATTGTTTTATTTACTAAAAGAAGTAAGTTATTTAATATTTCTATTTTTTCCACGGAAGTAGCAAGCCAGAAAAATACTACAATTTGAATTTAAAAAATTGAGAAAATACTAGGCTCCTGTATTTGAAATCTTTTTGTAAATAATAGTGTTATGCTTCCTTACAGTACTTACCTGCTAGTCTCTTCATCCAGGCACCTTCATCAATTCCCAAGTTATTATATATAATTTTCAAGATATTTCCAAGTAGCGTGTTCATGTGCTCTGAGTTCAGCGCTGTGCAACACATTTCAGCCCTATCCAGGTTGTTCTCAGGCCCAAATTCCCACCAACGGGACATGTAGCTACACAGCATGGGCAGTATAACCTCCATAACATGTGGCATCTGTGTGTAGCGAATGCCAGACTCTGCTAACTCCACAATCTCTTCCATGAGTTTTTCCAAAGATGGTATGTTAGGACACATGTCTTCCACATTAGCTGGTAAATTGAGAGCTGGAGAAAAATGCATAGAGAGGAATTGTGTTCAACAGAAGAATTCACAATTGTGCTCAAGGAAAGCATGGCAGGTTTGCTCTGCTTATAATACACATATGCAAGCAACTATTTCATCTGGGTGCTCTTCAACCAGCGCCTTCACCATTGCCACTTCAAACCTTCACTCTTTTCCTCAAAATTCCACCCTACCTTAAAAATCAGTAAATGGGGACACCAACTTCACTTTCTTTAATTCCAGTTGTCATGCCTACAAACTTTCTATATCCAACCCATTTTACCTTCATTTCTCAGCACCATTGATCACCGATTTGATTCTGACTCATGGTGCGGTGGAGCTAAACTGAGCTCCACAGGGTTTTCAAGGGATACAAGGCCTCCCTGTCTTTCTTCTGAGATGCCTCTGCATGGACTTAAACCTTTAAACTCTAGGCCAGCAGTTGGTGAATTAACTATTTGTGATATCAAACTCCCCCCTCAGCATCCCATACATGATTCAAATATCTCCTCCATTGTTGAGTTGTTGATTCCTAAAAAATTCATTCCACAAAAAATGTAGGCTTTGCTTCTCCACATTAGATTTATGCTTTAACATACTTTATCTTATTTGACTGCTCATTCAGTGACATGCCATATCACTGACCTAGTTCCCTTTTCCAAAAACTCCCACCTTCCTCAACTTCTAAGAGATCATTTTTCCCCTTGATTACCTGTGTTTTGTCCATCTCTGTTGCTTATGCTTTTTCTTTTGCCTTAATGAACATTTTTTTAAATACTTTTATTGGGGGCCCTTACATCTCTTATCACAATCCATCCATTCCCCCAATTTGTCAGGCACATTTGCACATATACAGTCATCATCATTTTCAAAGCATTCTTTTCCCACTTGAGCCCCTGAGATCACCTACCCATTTCTTTCCCTCCTTTCCCTGCCTGTCCTTCCTCAAGAAACCTTGATAAGATATAGATTATTTTTATTAGCTTTTACATCATCCTCCATCTACCCTCACCCACTTTTCTGCATTCGTCTCCCTGGCAGGGGGTTCTAGGTTGGTCCTTGTGCCCAATTCCCCATTTCTTCCCTAGCCTCCACTAATCCTCCTGGTATCTCTACGCTCCTTGTTGTTCCTGAGAGGTCTTTATCTATTGTGGATTGCGTGTGCTGTGGACTCTTATCTGTAGCAGTGTGCATGCTCTGGTCTAATCTGATTTGTAAGGTAGAACTGAAGTCATGATAGTGGGGTGAAGGAAGCACTAAAGAGCTAGAGGAAAGACGTGTGTTTCATCAGTGCTTTACTGAATCCTGACTGGCTCTTCTCTTCCCTGTAACCCTGGGAGGGATGTCCAATTGTCTAGAAATGAACATTGTTGGCTTTCCACCTTCATGACCCACCACTCATTCACCCTAGTATGGTTTTATTCTGGGTCTTAGATGCCTGTTATTTGATTCCATTGACACCTCATGATCACACAGGCTGATGTGCTTCTTCCATGTGGACTATGTTGCTTCTGAGCTAGATGGCCACTTCTTTATCTTGAAGTCTTTAAGACCCTAGATGCTTTATCTTTTGATACCCGGACACCCTCTGCTTTCTTCACCACATTTGCTTGTGCACATATTTTGTCTTCAGTTATCATGTAGAGAAGGTGAGCATCACAGACTTCCAGACTGTTAAAACAAAGTGTTCTTGTGTTAAGGGAATACTTGAGCAAAGGTCCAATGTCCATCTGCAACCTTGATTCTTATCTTAAGAGTATGATGACATACTCATATTCATATATATACACACACACACACACACACATGCACACACACATACCTATATGTAGGCCTCTATAAATGTCCTTTGCCTCCTGGTTCTTTCCTCTATTCCTATTTGCTTCCCTCTTGACCCACCATCATGTTTGGCCTTCATTCAGGTTTAGTAAGTCCTCTGCTCCATTCTCCTTGATTGAGCCCCACGAGGTATCCTTCCTTCAATTGATTTTAATTCACTTGTTCTCTTGTCCCTGGGTTGATCTCCTCCCTCTCCCTGCCCCAATTTCTTTCTCCCAACTACCCTTCTCTTATATACCCTCCCCAACCGTTGGTCCCCTTCTTTTCATCTCCAAATTGTTTGTCCTGCCTATCTTATCTAGATAGACATACAGATACATTGTTGAGTGTATAAAACAGTCCAAACCAAATAAAACAAAAGAAGCCCAAACAAAAATAATAACAACAGCAAAAAGAAAACACAAAATATCAATAACAAAAAGAAAGCCACTGACATAAATGGAAAAGCCTGTAAATAGTTCAAGGTCTGTTTGTTGGCATGTACAAGAGTTTTCCAGTTGTTTCTGATGGGATGCCACTCTGTCACCCAAGTCTAATTTTGGTCCCAGAGTTTCATCAGTCTGCTCCCCCCGCTGCTCTGCTACACGCCCTCAGTGCCTCGCCCCAGTGTCTCCAGTGGTGTCATCTGTGAGGGATGCCATATGCTGTGGTGGGGCCGGCCCAAGAGTCCCTACGTGTTATCTTCTCTGAGCAGGAACATCGGCCTCAGGGCTTGCTGGGCCAGGATGTCCTCTCCTTCCTCTCCATCCCTGTGTTTCTTCCGTGGGCTCTAATACAATGCACCCCTCTCCCTCTGTCCTCTGAGGTACATTCTTCTGAGTGGGGTTGGGGCATCAACATAGTTGGGATTGGGGCCAGCCCCATGGAGGGACCTCTCCACTGGTTCCCTAGTACATGCGATGTATGCAACACTTCAACAGTAAAGCAAACTAAACAAGCAAGCCTCTTAAAAGCTGGGCAAAGGACCCGAAGAAACAGTTCTCAAAGGGCTACACCTGCACGGCTCCCTCACTAGCCATCTGGGAAATGAAAATTAAAACAAGATAGGACACCATCTAACACTCAAAACTGAAGCCCAGTTAAAAAGTAAGCAAGGAAAGAATGCTGGAGATCGCTGAGCGGTTGGAACACTCACTCGTATGCTGGCAATGGACATGGAAATATATACAACCACTTTGGAAAGCTGTGTGATGATTCCTAAATTCCTGAAACAGCCGACAATAGAAATACCATATGACCCAGTAATACCACTGTTGGGCAGACAGCCCAAAGGAATAAGAGACAGATCACAAGCAGACATATGTCCCCAGTGTCCGTTGCAGCACAGTTCAGAGTAGCAAGAAGTGAGAAACAGCTCAAGTTCCCATCAGTAGAAGAATGGATAGGAACAAGCAAAGAAACAAAATTTTAACTGTTTAGAGACAATGTAATATTATATATGCATCCCTTCAAAAATAGTGATAGAAGCCTGACACTCCTCATGACATGGAAGAATCTGGAAACATTATGCAGAGCGATGTTAGACAATCACAAAGAGCAAATATTTTGAGTCTACTGCTGTAAGGATAAACACTAAGACAAAGACAAACACGTTTTCTGGCTAAGCAATCTGCTAACCATATTTGCCAAGCAAAGAGACACAGAGCCTGACTAATGTCCTTGAGCAATAAGCCATTCATTCTCTAGGTCTATCTTGAAAACTCCTATGACAGAGGAGAACTCACTTCAACCTGCATCAGATTTTCAAGATCAGGAGAAAGGAACATGACTCTTTAATGCAACTCTACCATGCAAAAATGTGATAAGATCCCCTCACACCAATAGCCATTTATACCAGAGGGATAAACTATACTGATGGGAAAATCAAGTCAAAAGGGCGGAAAGGGACCATACACATGAATTACTGTTAGCACAAAAGGGGAAGGACCAGTATTCAAATGGTGTGAAAAATTACTAATAAAAATTATGTGGACTTCAAAGGGACAGTATGCTTGGTACTATGCTCCGAATAGGGCACACTGGACCCAGTTCCCATATAACTTTGGGGACCCAGGCAATGTGCCATAGAATGAACCCTGGATCTTTGAGGTGTGCATAATATACTCCAAAAGCCATCCCAGAGGGATACAAAAGCTCCATCAGGTGAATTGCTCTACCTCGAACATACCTGTAGTATGAAGACTTTTAAGACTGAAACAACATGGTATGTGAAGAAGCTATATCAAGAGTAACAGTCAATAGGTGGACTACCATTTACTTACTACTTCAATACCCTACTTGTTTTATTAAGGCATGCATTATTCTAGCAGATCTAGGTCTTACTTTTTCAGTGAATATTCTTAAAAGTTTTGCCTGACCACTGACTCCCATTGTCTAGTCACATAAGGATTTACTTTGTGCAAGTCAATAATACATGTATTGCAATTTGTATTTAGCCTACATTTGTATAAATCCCCTTTTTTCAATTGTGTTTTGAATATATTACCATGGGGTAAATCAATGATACTATTAACAAAAAGACATTATGCTCCAGGGAAATATCGATAATGTTCTCTAACAAAAAATAACAAAGATCTATCTAAGGCGAACCAAAGGCAAATAGAAATCATAGCTATAGAAATAGATTTGGGGGCTGAGCCCCGGTGGCGTAGTGGTTGTGCGCGAGACTGCGGCCCACTGGGACGGAGGTTCAATTCCAGCAGTGGGGCTGGGCCTCCTACTCCCACCACCGGAGAGCAGTGATGCCTCCCCCCCCCCAAAAAAAAAAGAACGAAATAGATTTGGGGCTGAGCCCCGGTGGCATAGCGATTGAGTTGCGGGACTATGGCCCACAGGCTTAGCAGTTCAAATCCAGCAGCAGCTCTCCAGGAGCAAGGCTGGGCCTCCCACTCCCACCAAAGGGCAGTGATGCAAAAAAAAAAATAAATAAAAGAAAGAGATTTGGGCTCACAGTTTATCCTTCCCAATCTAAGAACAATTTATTCTCTCGACGTGACCCTTCTCAATAAACACCGCCATGAAAGAAACGGGAAGATATGGGGGCTAAAGCAATATGTAAGGAAACTAGGCAGTTTCCAGCTATCAGAAAGAATAGCGTCTGTGGTCTTAGAAGTGAGATGTCAAATCACCCCCTATGAAAGAAGCACAACATTAGTGATCCAAGGATTTTTTGTACATTGTACATATCTGAAGGAGGGAATGGTATGATGAAATTCTTCTGCAGAAGCTATGATTGACAGTGACAGCCCCAAAATATATTTGTAGAATCTACACAAAGAATAAGCTTCCAATTATTTCCCTCTGACCATAATTGAGGAATGGAAATAACCTAGTTATCAGACAGTGTAATATGGAGATGATTATAAGAGATTAAAATAAAATATTCTGATTCAGATAGTTAAAATTTTTATCTTTCTTTTTATACAACTTTGAATTTGATCCAGCTTTCATTTTTTCATATTGGGGTTTAGTTCTATTGTATTTTGTTAGTATTGGTAGCCTTGTTGACTCTCTGCTATGTATTTTCAGTGGGTTTTTTTTGTTTTTTTTGGTATGTGAAATCCAGGATGGGTGACTCTAGAGAGACAAAAACTAGATTAAGGCTCCCTGGGAGGGTTCATCTGGAGAGGTGAGGGTTATAGGGATCTATTATCAAGGAGTAGAAGAAGGAAGAAATGTTGTGAAACTGGTTGTAATAGCACTTGTACAACAATTCTTGATATGACTGTTAAGTAGGATGGTGTCTGGAGTATGCCCTAATAAAATGGTTTGAAAATAAAATATACTTCAATAAACAGAGAAAACAGAACAAAATCATTTCCTGAGAGGGTACTGTATAAATTGAGACTCTAAGAACTGAACATTGATAATGTAAATAGGTTTCTATAATATCAAATATTTGTTTACCTTACTCAAGAGGAATCTTAAGAGACAACTCTGATCGGTTCTAATAGGTTATTGGAATTTAAAGAAATTCTTCTAAAAGGTTGTTCTCCCCAGTGGAATAGTTTGGGGGTGTGGGAATAAGTCTATTGAGCAAATAAGAAAACACGATACATGACAGATAGATACATAGATGGCATAGATGATAAGATAAATCGCAAGATAGATAGATGATAGATAGAAACATATTGTATATATGAGAAACATTAGGAAGTGGTTGAGTGCAGAACAGTGGCCCACGGGTTTGGAGGTTCAAATCCAGCGGCAGCTCTCAGGAGCAGGGCTGGCTAGCTCCCACAACCACCAGAGGGCAGTGATGCCCCTCCCCTGGAAAAAAAGAAACTTTAGGAAAAATACACAAGGGTCAGGTAGAAATTACAGTGGCTGATTGTATGTCATTTGTACATTATATACTTTTAAATATTCATAGAGTACCAGTCCATTAGAAAAAATGTCACATGAAATAACACTGTCCCTGTAGTGTCAACATATCTGCAAAAAGGAAAGTGAAGAATAGGAATGCATAGGCAAATTAATAATACTGCTGTGCTGACTAGTGACAAGAGATAACTGAGTCAGAAACCAGGATATATATTCTTCCTATATCAATTCATTTATTTTTCTTACAAGTGTTAATTTACCTCTGGCTGATTACCTTAGAAGAAATTAAACTAACTTACTTTCAGAACTATTAGATGAATGGCATACAGTATTCTACAAAAACACAAATAAATGCACAGGAGCAAGTCCCACAGGAGATAGTATCACAGTAGGTTAATACAGGAGTATCATTACACCTGAGCTCCATCTTTACAATAGAACCCAAGCTTCTGCATTACCTGTCCTCTCTCGTGAAGATTTAGTGTTGTAGATAGAATATACATTATGTTTGTCGAGATGGGTTTCCAAAAATGCTACTGGGAAGGCACCAGAAAAGGCAGCCAGACATTCTCCTAGTGCAGAACGTTGCCTAGAAGTAGAAAATGTTTCCCTTTTAATATTTCCAAAGGAACAACTGAAGAAGCTACATTAATATTGCTATTTCAATTTAAAAGCAACAGAGAAAAATAATATTACTTCTAATAAAATTAACCTCCTAAAGACACCAAATTACATCAAGAAAAATATGTAGGAAGAATGGTATCAATAACAACAAATTATCAGACATTAAGTTATATTACACATAACAATAATTATTGCAGCATAGTTGTGATTTAATCAGTAAAATGGATAATAATACCAATTATTCTTTGATGTTTAGCTCAGAAGTATAAAAGGAAAGTATTAGAATAAAACAGAAATTCTATAAACACAAGATGGCCAATGCTTTAATTTAGCACAGGACAAAGATTGTAGCTTACAACCATAAATGAAATGTTCATTTAGTCCATTTCATAAATTAGTGCTTTAAAATGGTGGGTAATTTAAAAATATTGTTTTGATGCCTACATTCAATCAAAGAAAAACAGAGGATTGACATACTCATCAAGTGCATTCCCTTTTTATCAGAGATTCTCAGTCCTTAACACTCCACGCTCCTCAACCTTCTCACTCGGCTCCTGCCAGTCCCTCCTGGGCGGAATCATGACACACTACGATACTTCATAGAGAAAGCAGTGGCCATCAGCTACAATCTCCCTCTATGTGATTCATTTGTTGAACAACAACAAAAAATGCTGCATTTAAATAATAGCTTTTCTAAAAAATATTTCTGATTACTTTACTACACCAGACCCTGTTATTTCTTACACTGTCTGCTAGTTCAGAGGACAAATTAGTGTCTTACACTATTACATTATATTTAGTTCTGTTTTGCTTTTAATGCCCTAAGCAGGTATAAACTTTAAGAAATATAGCAACTGTTATTTAATAAAAGTTTTTGAAAGGACAAAAGGATTAAAACATTTAACCTAAACCATAGAAAGTGTGAAAAATTCAAAGAAAAATATCTGAACTCTTACTTCAAAAAGCGTAGAGAAAATGTTTAAAACCATAAATTTCAAGGTAAAGCATAAATATAATAGCTGAAATTTTTAATAATTGAAAAATTTTAACTTTCCATGTCATAAAACACAAGCATAAAATGCTTTAATACAGGGACTACAAAAACTTTAAAACATTAGGAGACTTCAAAATGCATAAAATCTGAAGAAGTAGCAGTCGGAAAGTAAACAGTTAACAAAAATAGAATTGCTAACCCTAGTCAGTGAGATTAAGTCGGATTACCAATAGAAAACATGGGGAAAGGAGAGGAGATAATTTTTAAAGCAACCAAGTAAACCTGAAAAATACATGAACTTGTAATTAAAGAAATGTATCTAATAAAAAATGAGATTCCATTTTAACTGTGACATATGTAAAGAAAAATAATTGGAAATAAGGATAATTAAAGACTGTTTGGTAAAATAGTCTAATATAGCTAGAAATGTTTTAAAATAGTTAGAAATGATATTCTAAAAACCTTTAACATAAGCACTCTTTAGGATTCCAAGTTCTGAGACCATAACTTGAGAAAATAAGTAAAAAATATACACAGAAATTTATGAGCAAAGTTTAGCCTTTTGGATTAATGTGCTATAAAACCCATTGAATGTCCAAAATAAAGTGACATTATAAACTATAATACTTCCTTATGAGAAGATATTTTATCACCATGAAAATCATGTGTGAAATAAGTTTTTAAATGAAAATGTAAGTTTTACAATATCAAAAATTAATCAGTAATTATTTTCTCTTGATCCACTTACTTGTTTCTAGGGAAATGTCCCACCATTTTAATTACTGTAGCTTTGTAAGTTTTAATATCTCATAGGGCAGATGAGGATCCTTTTTTATTACTTGACATCAAGATTTGATTAGCTAGTCTCATAGGTTTATTCTTTCAAATAACTTTTTGAAGTTCATAAAAAAGCAATTTTTTTCTATTTGTATTTCATTATAATGAGTTATTGACCAGTGGGAAAATTCATACTTAGAATCTATTTTTATTTAGTTAATCCTTTATAGAAAATGTCCCCCTTTGGTCTCTATTCCTATTTCTTACTCAAGGTGTAAGTGATCTCTCTTATTGTTAAATTCAATGGTGACATCTTAATTTACAACAGCACATCAATACATATTGTTAATCTCTCCTTTAAAACAGGAACATGAAACAAACTTATTTCATCATAATTTTCTATGTTTATATTAACTTGGTATTTCTGATTGAAAAACTCAAAGGTAATTCATAAGAGTATAAACTTAAACTTTACCATCATAGCTTTACTTATTTTGCATAACTCAATTATGGTGTATTAAATTAATTCCTATTTAGCTTAAAGGTTGTGTTTAATTTCTACCACAGGAACTCAGTGAGGCAATAGGGCTTAGATTGTAAAATGAATCTTCTCAATAGAAACAGCTGTTTAAATCTTACCTTTCCACATAGATACTCTTGCTGGTTCCCAAAGTGTATAAGCTAGTCAAAATTCTGTAACAAGAGACTTGTACGTCTTCCACTAAGGAAAGAGAGAATCTCATAAATAGAAATTCTTATTTATATATTGTCCAGTGATTGTTTAAGGTGATAATTCAATTCCATATAAAAGTTATCCTATTATTTTAACATGTAAAAAAAGCGAAAGATCTATATAGATAGATAAATATAAGTAACACTTTTCTCAAATTAAGTTATTTTAAGGAAATTAATCCATCTTCAAAATACACTGTGATTGCTCAGAACATTCTCAGAGATAAATTCTTTGTAATTTTTCAATAGGTATTGATACAAAATATTTTCCCAAGAAAAAAATAAAGCTCAAGACGTTCTAAAGAAGAGTTTGGTATTTGAATTTTCCCCCCAAAAATGTACAGTAATGAGAACACTAGTAGATATTGTTATTTCTCAAACTATCTGACATCTAAATTATGTTATTCTAAATAACTAAACCATTGCCAATGTTTGAAGCTATAAAAACAAGTAAGATTTTATAAATCATCTACCATTGAGAACGGCACGTTTAAAAGAAATCTAAGGACCTTGCATTTCTCGCCTGCCAGACTGATTTTATGCACATATCTGTCTGCATTGCTTTTATTAGATATAGTACGTTTATTGCAAATACCAGGGAATCCATTGAGGGTGTACTCATTTGTACAGTGTTCAATCTAACGTGGGAACATGAAAGTCTACAATGGAAGCAAAGTATCTCTTCAACAAGGGCTATGAACATTTTCATGTTCAAATCAGTAATTAGGACTGACCATGTGAGGTTTTATATCCATGTAACCTTGAGAATTCTGTGAATATTTATAGAAAATAAAGATAGCCAACTAAGAACATCTGGTTAAATCATGCATGAAAATACACACAGAGAGCTATAAACAGAAGTTACTTGAGTCATTCTAGTTAAACAATTATTTATGCATAGACTTTGGAACAATGGTCTTCATAGTCATTTGGTTGTATAGTTTGTGTGAACAATCTGCGTTGAATCAGAAATAATTTCAAAGCATTTCATATTGCATGCTTTCAAGTTAAATTGCATGAGAAAATTGACACAAAAAGAGACAGAGAAATTGCGACAAAAATAAAAAGGAGCAAAGAAAGACACAAAGAAAGAAAAATTTGGAATTAGTATATCAACAATGTATAAACTAGTTTCCATAGCCAGTACTTTACCTGTCTCCCTTTTAATTTACACAGTTCAATAATCTATCTGTATAATGGCATCTATTGCTCTAATGTAAATGTCATTTTTACAAATATAAAGCAATTTTGATGCATAGGCAGTGTATGAACAACCTAGATGAGCCTTTTAAAATGTTAAATTTTATTATATAGAAATATTAAGTAATGCTTCTGCTTCCTATCTGTACCACAGTACATCCTGTGGTTTAGCTGGATATGTAAGGTGGAACCGGGAAACATGGGGAATCTAGGGCTAATGGTGAGAGTGCTGATACTCCCGAAGGTTGGAGGGAAGTTGAGGTAGAAAGGGGACACCGATTATAAGGATATACATATGACCTTCCTCCCTGGGGTAGAGACAACAGGTAAATGGGTGAAGGGAGACATCCGACAGTGTGTGATATGACAAAATAATAATAATTTAAAAATTATCAAAGGCTAATGAGCAAGGGGGAAGTGGGGAGGGAAAGGGAAAATGAGACGCTAATACGGAGGGCTTAAGTAGAAAGCAAATATTTTGAGAATGATGATGTCAACAAATGTACAAATGTGCTTGGCTTACAATGGATGGATGGATTGTGATAAGATTTGTATGAGCCCTGAATAAAATGATTTTTAAAAAAAGAAATACTAAAGAATGCAACTACATACATATTAAATCTTCACCAAACTGATGCTGCCCAATATGCTCAAATAATGATGACAGCATCGGCAGCAGGGCCACTGTGGTATAATTGATAATCTGTGTGACGCCCTTGGGTTGGTTTCGGGTGTGTGTGAATTGACCCTGCTTAAGGTTCTCCATGGTCTTCTCCAGGTCCTCTGCCGCATTGTCCAAAAATGTCCGGAGGGCACATTTCACACTTTCCAGACCAGTCTTCATCACAGTCCTAGGACATATATGTAAGAAATTATAGCATCCTACAAATACTACATCTTCCTACAGTATGTCTATTTCTCAATTAGGGTATCCATTTAGTCACCTAAATCTTTGGTCACCAATTCAACAATTACCAAATGTACCACGCGGTTACACTGATTACATTCTTTGTTTCATGCAGTTACCATCAGCATCCTTTTTCAAATTGTTCCAATGCCATTATTAAAGCTCCCAAAACAAAACCCTCAATCCCTCCCACCTGTGATATGCACTAACAAAGTTTGTTTCAAATACATTTGTTTAAAAATATTTATGGACACACAAATAGTAGTTGTTTTTTTTGCAACACATTGGTGTTATTCAGTATACAGTGTTCTGGGCTGTTCCATGCATCAAATCTCTCTTTTTTTATGGCTGAATAATAATATCCTAGTCTATATGGGGATATAGAAATGTGTGTCAGGCTGAGCCCCAGTGGCGTAGTGGTTGTGTGCGGGACTTCGGCCCACTGGGTTGGAGGTTCAAATCCAGCAGCAAAGCTGGGTCTCCTACTCCCACCACCAGAGAGCAATTATGTCCAAAAAAATAAAAAGAAATATGTGTGTACTAAATTTTGTTAATCCACTTATCTTTTGATGGGTCAACGACATTTTTTATATATATATGTGTGTGTGTGTATGTATTTTTCAGTAGACTTAAAACTGCAGCAACAGTGCTCTCCAACTGCACCAAGCTTGAAACCTCACTGCCATGGAGAGGATCCCAGCTCAGAGCTGTCCTCTAGGACAGGATACATCTGGCCCTCTGATTTTCCAAGATGCAAATCTTTATGGGAGTGGAAAGTCTCATATTTCTCAAATGGATCAGGTGCTAGTGTTGAATTAGTGACTTTCTGCAAAATGCCCCAATGTATAAAGTGCCTTGTCTCCTGGCACAGTTGGTAGTATAGAACTGCACAGCCCTTCCCAAATGGCTTCCTAGTTCATACAGTTACAGCTCAGAACAATATTCCATGTTTTCATCAATGAACTCAAATTTTAAAACTAGAAATTGCATTTTGAGTTACTCAATATCTATCGGAACACACCTTCCCAAATCATATACATCTAGACTGCTTCCTGAGTCAGTGGATCTGAATGAAACATGTAATGTAATGTGGGCTAAAACAAGATCAGCAAATAACATACTCTGTTTAGATAAAGGGAGTGTAATCTTTTAGATAGTGGTGTAGTAGTTACTAAATCTGGTGTCAATTTGGGACTTGATAGAATTGAACATGAAGGGGTGGAGTCTAGTCTGTCAATCGAGTCATAGCCAATGAGGCCTCTGTGTGGGCATGGCCTTCTGAGAATTCTTGGAATTCCTGTATTTTTCCTCCTAGGAGACAGGAGACCCATTTACTCAGCTGACTCCCTGAGAGACATTCCTGAGAAGCCACATGGACCTACTCTGATGCAGTCCTGAAAGCTGGAAAAGCCACATGAAACCTGTCAGTGGTGGGATGTTTACAATGCCACTAGATTCAAGGACTTTCTACCCACTGGCCTGTGATCAGCCTGCACTAGGCGTCATTGCATGTCATTAGTCTGAAGAGGACTTTATATATTGGTATCCAACATATGGGCTAATATCAAACTTACAGGCTTGATCAAAATTGGACTGGGACATTTTCTCAATATTCAATATACAATGTCCTCGTATATAAAATTCTTTCTTATACACATATGGGTGTTTATAAATTTGTTTTTCTAGTCAACCCAGACTGACACAGTTAGCAAATGTGTCTCATCTAAAAATACCTTTGAAGGCTAACTTTATACAGAAATGACAGCTATTTCTAGTAGCTCATGAAATTGTTTAATTGTGTCTCATTTCCTCATTTACTATAGAAAACATCTCAAATAAAATTGCTAACATGAGAATAATCAAAGAGTATTATGAAATAGTCACTTCAAGAAACATGTAGGGATTTTGATGCAGATTTATCCAGCATCCTACACAGCTTAATTGTGGCATACAAGAGCACTTGGTGATTGAGTGGCTTATACACTGAAGAGTCAGGGGCGCGAACCCAATAGGGCAGTTCTACTCTTCTTTGACGGTCACTCTGAATTACAACCTACTCCATAGTACTGTCTTCGAGCTTTTAGTGTGGTTCAAAAACTGACTCTACCATGCTAAATAAACTGATTTTCCACTTACCAGTAGTCAACATATTGAATTTGTGGTCATTTTCATAATATGGCAGAGTATGTGGGAATTAATCTAGATACACACCTAACATGTAATCTTAAACTTGAATCATCTCTCAAATGAGAATAAAGCTCTTATGTTTCCTATACAATTAATGTACAATGCAAATGTAAAGCTGGTATCACGGCTGGAAGCTAATAGGACACCCACAGGCCTCAGTTTCCCGTTAATACTCACAGATTAACTCAAACCTGTCTTAGTCCTGGCTGTCACAGTATAACAACAGTACACGCACACACATGCATATTGTCAACTCTGACCCATGACAAACACATAGGACAAGTAGAACTATAGCACAAGGTTTCCAAGACTGTAATTTTTATTGAAAGTAGATTCAATGCTGATACATTGTTTTCAGCTGCGTAGTTGAGGAAATTTGAGCGTTTTCACAAAGACTCACAGCCTCAGAAATCCTGTATAACTTTGCTCTGAGTTGCAATCAACTCGTAGACACAGGGTTTGTTAATCTTGATTTAGAATATTTTTGGAAGTGATTGTCACATCCTCTTCCATTAAGTGGTTGGTGGGTTCAAATTTCCAAACTTCTGATTAGGAACCAAGCACTTAATCTATGTGTCAAAGGTGTCCTCTACATATGATTATAAAAATAATAAGTTAGCATTTTATTGTATTTTGTAAGTTTACAAAATGTTTTTCCCCTTAGCTATACTAAAGTCTTTATCATACTTCTAAAGAATAAAAACTAGATATTAGGTCCTTTCTTCTTGACTGCCTTTCATGTTGTAATGGGTGACGGTGAGTCAGTTCTGATTTACAGCAATCTTACGTACAAAAGAATGAAACATTGTGTGACTAGACACCATCCTCGCAATTGTTCTTATGTTTGAGTTCATGGTTGCAGACCCTGAGTCAATGTGTCTTGTTAAAAAAACCTCCTCTTTCTCACTGCACCTCCACTTTACAATGTCCGATGTTCCTCTCAAGGGAATGGTCTCTCTCGAGGATCTAAGATGAAATATTGCCCTTCTTGTTTTAAGGAGCATTCTGGCTCTATTCCTTCCAAGAGAGATTTGTTTGTTCTTTTTGCAGTCTACAATACTTTCAATATTCCTTGCTCTGGTAGTGTACTGGTTACACGGTGGGCTTCTAACTGCAGGGTCATGTTCTGGAAACTACCACATGTTCTGTAGCAGAAAGTTGAGGCTTTCTTTTCCATAAAGAGTTTGAGTTTTGGAAACCCACCAGGCTGTTTCACCCTGTACTATAGGGTCACTTAGAGATATTATTCACCTGATGACAGTGAGTGTGTCTTCACGTTTGTTTTGTTTAGAAAGATATTTACTTCTGTTTCATTGACTATGCAAAACCATTCAATTGTGAAAAACACAACAAAACTATGAAGAATAGCCTTGAGACCAATATGAATGTCAGAACTCTTGTGTTCACAAAGAAACTGTACATGGATCAAGAAGTAGTTGTGTCCTTTCTTATATATCAACATTATATTGATTGATGAAGAAAATTGTGACTGTGTTACCTTGCATCCAATGTCTGACCCAAAATATGAAGACAGTTGACAATTGATGTTGCATCATTTCCTAGAGAGAAAACAGCATTCTATATAAGCTTTCCCAAGAATGTGTCAAGTATTATTTTTAATTAAGAACTGCCTTTTAAAAACCTAATGTTACTATTCACTAATAACTCATTTAAATATTTTAATAACTGTGTTAAAAATCATGCGATTTTTCAGCATAAAGTGGATGTAAGTAGAAAAGCAATGAAAGCATGTTTCATCAAAAACTATTATACTCAAGAAGCATTAAAAAGCACTGCCAGGCTGAAAGAACCTATCATTTAGTTCTTTAAATATATCCTCTTTCCCATACTAACTCATCTTATCTATGGAGACTTTTAAAACTCAGCTCAAATCCTTAAAGAAATGAGGGAGACTGAAAAACCTAGTAAACTTAATTCCATTTTAATTATCCCAGTGCCTCTGCTTTCTTATTGAATTAAAATAAGTTAAACTTATTTTCCTGAATATTTTTGGTCTTTGAATAAACAGAAGTACCAAAATAAACCCGTGTGGAAAAAGCATCAGAGACATTAATCACTCTCATATTTGAAAATAGGGGCACATTCTTGAAAATAAGATGAAATGCACTCATCCTTATCATTTTTATCAGGACATAGGTCAAATGACACAAGTACTACTATTTAAAAATTTTTATAAGAATACTGCAGGCTGAGCCCCGGTGGCGTAGTGGTTGTGCGCGGGACTGCGGCCCACTGGGACGGAGGTTCAATTCCAACAGTGGGGCAGGGCCTCCTACTTCCACCACCGGAGAGCAGTGATGCCCCCCCCCCCCAAAAAAAAAGAATAATGCAAAGCGAAATGATGAATCTAAGGTAACAATTCAAGTACCGACAGTGACATTCAATATTATCAGCTGCTCAAGCTATAATTTTCTATGTATATAATTATTCCTGGTGCATGAAATTGATGAGCCTCATTTTGTAAATTTTAAAGTAACAATACATTATATTTTCAAACATAAAATTCTTTTGAAGTGTTATTAAATGACTGAATATTCTATACCCAGATTTTATAATTACTCCTGCACACAGGCAGGATAAGTTAGTGATAAGATACACATAAAGGAAAATAAAGGTATTACTGAGAAAATACTTCATCTATCTTATTCTCAAATTTCAGACTGTCTAATAATAATTATGATTAAAATCAGCCAAAAGGCAAAATATGTTTTGTCTGTCAGCAATCGCAGTCTTAGTGTTTTCCCTACAATCCCTGTTATTTTTTTCCTGTATCCAAGCTACTATGCATTATATAATCAAGAATTCTAAAAAGTTCAGTAATATATAGTATCCTATGATGCTTGCATTATAATGAGAGTTAGAGATAAGAAAGTAGAAAGTAAAAATAGAATCAATGTTTAATACATGATACCCTTGTGGTATGGTGATTACGGGTAAGTACTCTAACCTAAACCAAAAGGTCAACGGTTTGAACTTAATAGCTGCTTTAGGGAGAAAAGAACTGGTGGTTTGCTCCTGAAAAGGAACAATCTAGGAAACATTATGAACAATTTCTCTCTGTCTTATAGGGTCACTCAGGAGCATCCGTGGTGATGTGACCTGGTCTCAGGCTGCTGAACACGGAGTTCGCCATTCAAACTCACCAGGAACTCCAGGGCAGAAAGCTGAGGCTGTTTATTCTTATAAAGATTCACAGTCCCAGAAACCATGCATAAAGTCACTATAAGTCACAATTGCTATCATGTTACAAAAGCAATAAACTATCAGGTAAAATTTTAAAACATAGCAGAGACTAGGATTAATCTAGTCCTAGATATGTTAATGAGGGAAGTGTCAGAAGGCTCCCTGAGAGGTAAGACTGGCGCAGAGGTTGCAACCAAATGAAGAAGAAACTAGGAAAATACTTGTGAGTGGAGCGCAGGTAGAGAGAGCAAGTGCAAGTGCTGGAGTGCAAACGTAAACGCAGTGCTCCTGACAGGAAGCCAAAGCCGTCAACCAGGTTGAACTAGGAGGAAAGAGGTGGGGTTGGGGGTGGAGAGCCAGAGGCTGCGCTGTAGAACAGGGGTGCAAAACCTTTCTTCTGGCAATGGCCCTTAGCCATTTATGATATCGTTCTCAGCCATACTGGTTAATACTTAATTAATGCACCACTCATGTGATGACTGGAATTGAATCTTTTGAGTGAGGTATATGAAGTTACGTAGCTCGTATTCATGATTTCCTTACATGGCCTGCAGGCTTGATATTTCCCACCGCGGATTCTGCCCAAAGTAAGCACTTTCGAATATTAGATTATTGGTTCCATAGGAAAACACGAGAAGACTTTGATCAGGATAGTGATATGAATTTATTTACATTTTAAAGCGATTATATCACATTGTATTAGATTTCAGCAGGACAAGAGTGACAAAAGGGAGATGAATGAAGAAGCTACTAGATATAGCTCAAATCAGTTGATTGGTGATGCTGAAATCAAGTTAGAGTACTGGCATTGAACAAACCCAAAAGGAAACTCCCTGTCATCGAGTCATAGGGTAGAACTGCCCCTGTGAATTTCCTAGACTATGAATCTTTACAGGAATAGGAAGTTCTGTCCATTTTCTTCCATATGTGCTTAGCAGCTTAGCACATAACCAGTGCTTCTTTAGCATTTAACACGTTAAAAAATATTTTAAAGCTTATCCCCAAAAGACCTACTTATGTGCTGAATATGAACTGGCAGTTAACAGAAGGGACAATGATAACTCGAGTGCCTTTGCTGGGAGTTGAATGAACAATGATTCCATTTAAACACAAGGAGGCACAGGTCATCACAGAAGTTAGAGGGTGGTGGTTGAAAAGAACAGGATCAGAAGCTCTGCTTTGGACATGATCAAGTGCAATCACCTACTACACATTCAAGCAGAGATGTGCAATTCTCCTGCCTTTGAATGAATTCCAACTTATGGGAGTCTGTTTGGACAAAGGAGGAATTGCTCTTCAGGGTTTTTCAACTAAATCTTCACGGGAGCAGAAAAACCACCATATTCTCCTGTGGAGACGCTGGTGGTTCCAGATGCTATACCCCCTTGCAACATGCTATGCCATCAAGATTCCTTAGAAATGTAAATACAAAGTTGAAATGAAAATCTGTTGTTCTGGGGGGGGGGATGGGCAGAGTAGGGGCTATAATTTTAGACACCATTTAACATGTGCTTTTTAAAATTATGAGTTTGAAGGAAATCACCAAGAGGAGTAGAAATATAGTAGAGGTTCTGGGGTCTCCCATGTTTGGAGAAAGTGAAAATACAGAGGATGCAACTCAGAAAATGATCCAGAAGACCTGCGAGGAGGACAGGAATCTGAAAGGTGTAGGAATCTTTGCCGACTCCTATTAAGCACCCAGAGAGGCTGGCCCCCAGCTTCCTGACCTCTGTCTAACATGCACAGTGCATTTCTATTCCTTTCCTTCTTCTCTTCTGTCTCTTGTTGTATGAGTACTTCGTGCTCAGCTGACTAAAAGGAATGTTTTCAACCACCCATCATGGAAGTCCACTAGGCCGAGATTTTTGTTGGTTTTATTCTCTGATGTACTCTAGCCCCTTGAAGATTGTCTGACATATCACTGGACCTTAAGAAACCCGTGTCCAGTGAATGTGGCTGTTAGCAGGAAGAAGTAGCTTCAGGAACCAGGCAAATTTTGAGGATCAAAGTAAAAATGTGCATTTCAGTAACTGTTGAAGCAATTTTTATGCTCTACGTGCCGTGCTGACATTTCTTGCTGTGCCTATGTTAGGCTCAGCATAAATCTAAATAAACTATTTCAATGGTAAAAAAAAATCTACTTTAAGAAATGCAAATTTTGGTTTAACATTATAATTCATGGACCAAGCCAAAGCATTCATTTCATTAGCACATTTAAGAAAACTGGTAGCGCTAAGGAAATAAAACACGATATCATACCAACCAAACCGACTGCCGTCCAGTCTTTTCTGACTCATTGCTACCTTACGTTGGGTTTTTAAGACTGGAAAGCTTGAGAGGAGCAGAAAGACTCACTCTGAGCCCTAGGGCTGGCTGTTGGGTTTGAATCGGCATGCTAGTGGTTTGCCAGAACAAAACCTGGCCTAAATGGCCACCAGAGCTCCTCAGGATAATCAGATGCATCAATGCTCATATGGGTAAGAATACAAAAGAATACTGAGAGTGACATCTGAGGTAAAATGTTCAGGTCTTGATATATCTTTATGTAATTGCTCAACTCCTCTGAATAGTACAAAAACCGAAAGCTTGATACACCAACTTATCTCATTTCGAGGTACGTTAATTTCTTTTTTCAAAAACTTTAAAACTTTAACCATTTCTAAAAATGCTTAAGATAGTTCGCAGTATATTCTGAATTTTTACAAAACCTGACTGGTTTTTTAAACCTTTTATTCAACAACAAACACTGGCATCAAGGTCAACACTGACTTCTATCAAACTGTAGTCTCATAAAAATCTAAATACTAAAAAAACCTTCCAAGAAATAAAGTCATTGCCACTGAGTCAATGCCTCCTCATAGAGGGCTTAGGGTTTCTGATGTCGATCTTTAGAGGAGCAGAAAGCCTCCTATCTCTCACTGAGGGGCTAGCAGAGCTGAAACTGATTTTAGCAGATCAAAGTTTCCCCAACAGCATAACCAAGGCTTCCTAAAAGAAGCACGGTGATAATAGGGCTGCTGCAATGAAGAGTCTCACCTGTTCCATGGTCTTGAATATAAGACTGCTATCTTTCTGCCATTTTGAAAGTTACCTCACTCTTGACATGTACTATCCAAGTGGCTTTTACGTCATTGAAGTCTTATTCATGGCATGCTTTCTTTCTTTCAAACCAACTACTATTCTGTCTTGAAATTAGACACACTGTGGATTCTCAAACTGCGGCTGGACAGGGCAGTCATTTAATCTTTATTCTTTTTATTTTCCAATATGACTTAAAACAATGTCTTGCCATATTACTTGAATAAGTAATTAAATTTAAAATCATTTATTCAATAATGTGAAATAAAGAAACAGTAGAAAATAGAATTTTGTCTCTAAATTATAAGAAAGGAACTGAGGTGATCAAATTATTTTACTACATTCTAAGATTGAGATACTGAAAAAATAAAGTTATTTGATTCCCTAATTTGGTAAGAAGTCTCAGATAAACTGATAACACATTTCAGATACTGTAATTGCCCAATAACTAATTACTAATTTGTCCCAAAGTAAATAAATGCTCCCATAATGCTATATTCAAATGAAAGAAGTTTATGTATCACTTTAATATTACCTTCTGACATTATTTTATTTATAGGTGTTTGATTTTGAGATTTATGGCTCTGTCTATAAGAAATAGAGTATGATATATATTTAAATTTATAATAAAAAATAAAACAAGTTATATCCAGGACATTTGACGTGCATATTATCATCCAAGAAAAGAATTTGAAAATTAATTCTAAATTAATTTTTAAGATGATTAAATATTAAAAAGGCTCATTTGCCATGGACGGCAATGATCAACAAAGAGTATCCATTGTGCAGGACTCAGCTTTAACACTCTCAATTTAATGGGACATTCAAATTCGTAGGTATGCACTCTTTTTATAGAGTTTCTCTATTTTAAATAATTTTCCTGTGATCACATGTATCTCATGGGAAACACAGTACAAACAGACCCTTGAAAGGTATAATACAAGCATGTATTAACTTTCCAATAGCCCTGTACATAAGACAGTAGTTATTAACACATTCATGAATAGATTTTGAGGGGTATATTAGGAAAAGCAAAGTGATCTTTTTACCAGAAAGAGTTATTGATCAGTTGAGAGAGTCTACTATATTACTTGGCTATTCTGAAAATAGCCAAAAAAAAACTTAAAAAAACTGTTAATGATAAAACATTAACATGTAGTTACTGGTGAAACTTAAGCATACATTCCTGACAAGGTAAAGGAGGTGGAGTATTTTTACAAGTACTAATATTTCATTTGAACATATGATAATATTTCCCTTGTTCAATATTCTGGTAGCTAATATCATCAAGGTTATACTTATTCTATATTCTGTGTTCAAAGATATCATCAAGGTAATACTTATTCTATATTCTGTGTTCAAAGATCACTGTCAGGTGAAACCAGAAGAAATGTAAGTGCACTCTGCTCCATCAAGGAGCATGTGTAAGTGTCCTGATGGTAACAACAGTTTGGCATTTGGAGCGCACCAGGGTTCTGCAGAAGAAAGACGCAGCACTAAAACATTACAGCTTTGGAAAAACCTTTGGGGAAACTCTAACTAATACAGTAGATGTGCGTTGGAATTTACTAGATAGTAACAAGTTTGGGTTTGATGCTCAGTTATATGACAAAACATTAGCTTTATCATATTAATTTCTAACAGTCTATTATCATCAAGTTGGAAAAATCTCTAGTTGCCGTAAGGCAGTGGTTCTCAACCTTTTTAATGGTGCAACCTTTAAAACAGTTTCTCAGTTGTACAGAAACCCCCCCAACCATAAAATTATTTTTATTGCTACTTTATAACTGTAATTCTGTTACTGTTATGAATCAGATGACTTCTGTGAAATGGGTCATTTGACCTCCAAAGGGGTCGTGACCCACAGGTTGAGAACCACTGCTCTAAGTAGTCTCAAGAGGATTTCCAATCTTATTAGAATGTCAGCATCTCACCAAACAAAGGGAAAGTGCAGACAACTTTCTGGTATTAATTTGTGGCAGTCTTTTCCAGTAAAACTAAGATTATGATATTGTGCTGGAAGAGTCACTAATTACATATATATTAAGTACTTCCTTTCCAATGTAAGTGCCCTAATATTTTTACAGATCTTTGGAGGACCTTGAAAAAAAGAGAGATTCTATCACTTCTAAGACTTTTGGCTAAGATTAAGTGTGAAAAAGAGAGCTATTCATATAAATTGCTGTGTCATTGAACACTCACTGTAAATAAGCTGGTGCCAACTCAAAGTGACCGTACAGGGCAGAGTAGAACTACCCTTGTGGGTTTCTGAGTCTCTAGCCCTTTATGGGAGCAGAAAGCCCTTTCTCCTAAAGAGCATCTGGTGGTTTCCAACAGCTGATGCACAACCACTACAGTGCCAAGGCTCCTTTTTCTTAATATTATCCCATGCAAAATGCAAAATAAAAATAATCAAATAACTTCGGGTTATGCAGCGATGTAAAAACTCTTACTCATCTTACATATGAATTCTGTGTGTACGTCTCTATCTTCTATATGAGACAACAGAACAGTCACAACAGGACCTCATTGGTTTGTTTCCAGGGTGCTTACAAAACCACTTACTATGAGCAAGAATGCACCTAGGCACTGGGTATACAGCGTTAAGCAAAAACAACCAGGGTTTCAGCCCTCATGAATAAACTAAGAAGTTCATTTTAGAGAAATGCAATCGTGGAGTAAACATCAGTAAGAGGAAGAAAAGGTACAAGAATCAACAGGCATATGATTACAGGGCTGTAATTGGGGATATCAGAGAATGATTCCTTAAAATTTATATTCGAACAGACATATGAAAGATGTGCTTGCTCCATTATAGGAAGGAAAATGTTATGCACGGGGCTCTCATCCCAGACAAGTACAAAGAAGGATACTGAGACAGAGAATGCGATACCACATTCAAGAGTCTGAGGGAAGGCCAGCTACACAGAGAGCAAGAGTGAACATGCTGGGACCGAGACTGGAGGGTCACATAGAGAGTAAGCTGTGAAACAGCATGTCTTCGTGTCAAGAATTCTGACATTTATTACCAAATAAATGGAAGTCATTGAAAAGGTATGAATTTGATATGTCACACTGGTGTCTAGGGAGATAGGACTGTTGTGGAACACAGATTAAAGAGGCAAGAGAGTGGCAGGAGAATTGTCAGGTTGTCATATGGCTTAGGTGGTAGCAATGGAAATGTAGGAAATAGTTTTTCTATCCCCATAGTCTGACAGGATATACCTCACATTGTATGCAAACACAAATGCTCATTGACTGGAATTTTAAGAATGAGTGCCATGAGGCAGTAGGTGCGTTTTCAAATGAAAAGAAGCAAAGCCCTGTTATGTACACACTTATGCCTCCATCATTCCTGTCCACGGTCTATCAGAATCTTCGCGACCAGATGCTAGTTCATGTAAATGTTACTGCAAGGTTTAAATTGGATGTTAAGAGGAAAGCTTGCAAATATTCTTTGAAATTAGTTAGCAGAATTTCTAGTCTATAACAACATATGGTGATAGCAATATGACATTAAAGACACTATTTCTTTAATAATAAAATGGATACTTGAAATGATAAAGGGAATCCTTATTACTTGTCAACCTTCTTAGTTCCTATTAATCCTAATTAAATTTCCAGAAATGAGTGGATCAAGGTATTATCACTAGCAGACTTCTCAGAACTCAAATTCTGAACCATTGCCATCTAGTCATTTCTAACACATAGAAACATTACATGTACGGGATTCTGAGACTGCAAACCGTTATGGGAGTAGAGAGTTTGCACCAACCGAGCAACTGGTCATATTGAACCACTGGCCTTGGCAATACAATATTTTTGTTTGCAATAAAATATTAATCAATAGTGAAACACTGACCTTTAAACATGATATTCTTTCACATAACATTTCAATTACTGCTCTGCAGGCAAAACAGTTTTAGAAACCTTACCTTTTCTTCATATTAGATAAAACTAATGAAATATCTCACAAATATATATTGATAAAAAAACTATTTATCCATCATGTTTTTAATCCTTAGGCCATGTGTTGTGTTTCAAAGGATAGAGAATCTTTTAAAGTAGATAAATATGTACACAAAAGTAAGTCAAAGTCTGTGAAGTCTTCATTTCCTATATGAGAAATGTCTCTCAAGTATACACAAGGTTTGAAGATGCAGCTCTATTTAGGCAACTAGGTTGAGACACATTCCATCATGTATCAGAGTCCAACCCACAATTACCATTGCGAGGACAAAGATGTTATTCTTCCTTTTATTATTTTCTTCCTGTTTCTAATCTCACCTTCCTGACACATACAAATTTCTGCTGATACTTTCCTCATTAATATCTAAATAACTGAAACAACAATGTAAAAGCTTGGGAAACAAAGTATAACTTTCCATTACTAAATTTCAGAGTAGCAACTCCTGGATGCAATAATGTTAGACACCATTCAGTATTCACTAACTATATTCAAAGGATATAATTCTCAATAGGTGCAATACTGTAAAGAACTTAAAAGTTACTTGCAGATACAACAGTTTTTCACTGCGGCAGCTTTAAAAACATCTTTTCCTTCACCCCCAATTTTTGGTTTATCCTGTGAGTGAAATTGAGTTCACAGCATCTTTAACAGCACAGTACATATTGTACAATGAAAACCTTCTCAATACTATGTCAAAATCCAGAGCATAAAAGAATATAATTTGCTTTGGTTCTTTATAGAAGTCAAAGCAGGTAAGTGTATGGTAGTTTTGTACCAAAAATCTCCACATCCGGGAAAAGTATGTGGAAGGAAATAACTGTTCTTTGGGTTTTCAAGAATATGAGCCTTGGCTATGGGATTTGTCAGAAACTAAAACTTACTGTGGGGTGAGTGACACTAGAAAGGTCATTCTTGCATACCTCTCTACCACAGCACTCCAATTTCTGGAACACAGCCTAGATGCACCTCTGTGGTTAAGATCATTAAAAGTGCAAGGGTAGTTTAACAAATTTCTTTATCATTGTCTACTCTGTCCTAGATTCTGAAATATAATCAGCTGCTATTGTCACTCATTTGTTTAAATCTAATCCTTTTGATTACCAATTCTGCTTGACACTAATTTAAAAAGGGTTACAGTCCTCAATTGCACCAAAGATATTTGGCCTCTGACAACCATGCATGCAGCCATGCAACCGTGCATTCATGCAACAAAACCACATACAACACAGTGCAAAAATGGCAAAGAAAACCAGGTGAGGGCCATGCTTTTGTTTTTTCAAGGGTCTCCTTACCAAATAGTGAAATCCTATGCCTGACAAGAACTCCAAGTTTGCAGAATAGGCTGAAGACAAAAGAAAAACAAAAGAGAAAAGGGGAGGGGATGGGGAGGTAGAAAAGACAGGGAGAAATTAAAAACAACAGGAAGAAAACAGAAAAATAAACAGCTGATATATGAGCCAGAAAAAAGCAACATGATGTCACACAGGAAGAATCAATTCTCTGAGAAGAGTGTGGAGTAAAGGTTTTAAAGAAAGCGTCTTTGAATGCATCTCTTTGACAAATATGGTTTAAAAAGCACGTATTATAAGAAACCAAAGGAAAAAGAAAGCAAAGCTAAGTAATATAAAAGCAACCTACAAGGGATCCACTGAGAAACCACGGGGAAAAATTAATTTTATCCACCCAGATATATCACTGGAAGTCCTGAATTAAAAAAGTAATTTGGACATTATTTGCCAGCAATTGTATGGTGCTTTAGTAGTTGAATTCTAATTTACTATATATTGAGTTGTTTGAACATGTCTTTCCAATCTCGATTATAACTATGACACACATACAAAGACACTGAATCACAGGAGTTGAAAGCAGTGCCATGGAAACAGAACTTACACTGATAATCACACAATTTGAACCTTACACATGTACAAGACCTTTCATGCTAATGAGTGGCATGTCTTTCTGTTCTCCAGAGCAGGCCTTGGTTGGTGTACTGGTGTTGGCATTTCTCAAAGGATGGTACTGAACACAGATGTCATCAACCAGCAAAAGCATGGCAGCACTGATTCTCCCTGACTCTCGGGTAAAACCCAGGTCTGGCTAGTCTATCTTTTCATTAAATCTAAGCCCCAAGTTCCTTGATACTTTCTTCTCAAACATACCTTTCACTCATTTCCACCCTACACAGCTTTTAACCCATTTCAGGATTATGTTCAAAGCTAGCTTTGACTAACATACAGTTCCTTTCCGCATTCACAGACTGCCCTCATTTTTATCATGGTACTTAACTGGCCATGTTATAACTGACACTATCTTCACATCTACCCACACTAGTTGGAGCTCACCTAGAACACACAGAATGGCTTGCACTTACCGAAGCCTGTCACTGACCATCCATTTACAGAGCACTGCCAAACCCAGTTTGGTTTTCTCAAGAATCATAAAAGCTGTGGGTGCCCTGCCTTGTTCTGATGAAGCCCTCCCATACACAGCAGAGCTCATCGGAGCTGGGGACACTAGCACGTGCGTCATTGCAGGATGGAAGGAAAGAGAAAGAAAGTCACACTGAAGATATCTACCTCTTTTGCAGCAACTTTTAGCTGAAATCCTCCATTTTAGTAAAAATGTGGGCTAAATTATCACTGAAATTTAGTAACATAATACTTTAATAGCTTTTCCAAGAAAAAGGTTTCCCGTATATATTCAAATGCCCAGAACCATTGTTTTGTTTTGAAACTACTCAAGTGGTTGTTGGATATAAAATAGACACTACACATCTCAATTGTTTAATTTTAAAAACTAAATCAAACACGTTAAGAGTAAATATCTTGAAGTGACTTTATCAATGGAGTTTTGTAGCTGATGAGTCCTTGGAATGCTAACACAACAAGGATCTGTCCACTAAATGGAGTGATGACATCTTCAGATGTCATATTTTGATTCCTGTATTCCAATTTCTTTTAAGTGATATTTTGGCTGTTACATATACTCTCCAATCCCAGGGAAAAGATCCCAAGATTCCTGTGCATTTTTGGTCATATTAAATTAATATTCTTAGGAGTAGGTTGTAACCCAATTATGTCAGACCTAAGATGTTCTGCTATATTGAAGAACAGACTTGCCTTTATCTTCATCTTTCTTAAAGGTAAAAGTGACTTCACAATCTCAGCTCTTTCCTGACCACTACATTAACAGAAGTACCACCAGAATGGCATAGATGAAGAAACAGATACAGGAGGCGAAGTGATTAACAATGAGTAAAAAAATCCCAGAACACTTCAATTGAGTGAATTCTAACTCACAGTGAACCTATAAGACAGAGGTGGGGAATATCTGGCCCACAGGCTCTTTGACACCCTCCACATCATCAACACCAGCTAACATCACATGCCTATCCAAAGAGAAGCAGTTCCAGGCATCACATTATGGGTGAATTAAATATTTGACCAAATACAGCAAGCTAACTTTAAGCTAATAGTGGTACAGACCATAAATGACACTATAAATATCCAAATGGGCCCTCAATGGGAAAAAAGTTCCCCACCCCTGCTAAAAGACAACTCTTCCCTTTGAGTTTCTGAGGCTATTTCACTTTTAAGGGAACGGGGGTCCCATCTTTCTCTTGAGAAGTTGCCTGGTTTGAAGCCCCTGCTTTGGGATGGCAGTCCCATTCTTACCACAGTGCCTGGTTAAAAAGACAAATTTTATCTTTATCCTCCTGTGTCATCTATTTTCTGAGCAGTTACTATAAATACTATATGGTTTGATATGAAGATTTGGCCTTAAATTTCTCTGAAAAATGTCCCTTAACCTTAATTATTAATAAACAATTGTATTGTATTGTTCCTTTCCTTACCAACATGGTTGAAAATGTGTAATGTATCTACAGTTCTTAGTTTTTGTTCAATGCTCCATTCAAACCCTTCTTTGAAATTCACCATTGACTTCCAACCATCAAACATAAGAACCTCTTGTTCAATCAATGTCTTAGAAAGCTCTCTATAGTACGCAGCATGGCTGATTAATTAATTGTATTTAACTGTGCACTATGCTTGGATTCTGGATTCAGTTTTAAAGTTACTTTAAAGTTACTGGTTCTCATGACTCAACATTCAATAGATGACTAAGTTTATCTCTTCTCCTCCAAAGGAGTACTGAAAATTATTTTCTAGAGGCACCAATATAATCCCGAGGATCCAAGGATGCTTGTAACAATAGCACCACATAAAATTTCTTTCTATTTGCCGTATTTGCTAGTAAAGTATGGCTTCTCTTTTCAATCTCCCCATTTCCAGCTTCTCTTTATCTCTATATTTCTTCCACTCTCTCAGAATTTCTTATTTTACATTCATCATAATTTATGCATATATGCATAAACTATTATTTGCATACATCTATCTACTCGGATGTACTTTTAAGCTCATTACAGCATGGAACTCTGTAGTGTGCATGTGTGTACTTGTGTTCATTCTCCAAAGATACACAGTTAAGTGCTCAAAATTGTTTATGAATAAATCAGTGATTGGGCTGCTGTTGCAGCCAGGGATGCTGTTGCAATCACCTTGATTACAGGGACAACGTCTTGCCCCCTGTCACTGACTCCCGGTTCTCCCTCTCTTTTCATGACCGTTCTGCCATAATCTTTTCCAAAGGTCAGTTCTCGCCTTTCCCCTACTTCCAACACTTCAGTGATTTCAAAGGTAAGGAAAGAAATCAGGGAACGAGGGAAAAAGAAGGGACAAGTTTGCTTCGTTTTCTTTTAAAGAAAAGAAATCTGTCATTTTCTGCTAAATCACTAGTTTATTCTGACAGCTTTATTCTGTCAGTTTCTGCTAAATCACTAGTTACAGCATATTATGTTACCTACATTTAGAAAAAAATAGTACCCTCCATCAGAACCTGGTCTTCATGGCCTTTAGGGTCAATTTTAAAAACCACAATTTTCACAATCACCCAATAATACAACAGCCTTTCTGAGCTCTATTTTAATGAAGCAGTGTCCATAATCACACACTTAGCTATGCCATGCACATTGGTGAAATGCAAAGACCAACTCTTACTCCTCATTGCTGACATAGTAATGTTTACATTCTATACAGTAGGCAATAAATCACTGCTAGTGCCCCAGAATAAACATGTAAATATATAAAGAAGCAGAAAGCTTTTAGTTGTAGAGAAACTAACTAAGGCACACACAACTACTGTTGATCACAACTGTCAAAGAATTTTATAGTGTTCATTGTGAATTAAAACTATCATTGTAGTGTTTCTCATGTGTATGCAGGTAATTTTACTTTATTCAGTAAAGTAGAGCCAAGTTTTACTTATTCTATTCCAAAACAATACAGTGCTTCAGATTCACTGAAGTTGTAATATTTCACTAAAATGGAAAGGAATCAACTTTTATAAATAATCATCTTATACATATATATATGCATCTATTACATATACACACAACACACATACATACATATACAACCATAGTTATTTCAGTGAGCCTATTGCAACACGCCAGAGAAAATATTTGGTTCTTT
This sequence comes from Nesogale talazaci, assembly GCA_004026705.1. Lineage (NCBI taxonomy): Eukaryota > Metazoa > Chordata > Mammalia > Afrosoricida > Tenrecidae > Nesogale > Nesogale talazaci. The sequence continues at coordinate 201,249 of PVJH01000895.1, forward strand.
TGCTGTTTTGTGTGGGTGGGTGGATGTGATGACTATTTTAAAAACATAGTCTTTATAATTATAAAATTAAAATGTTTTTACTTTAAAAACCTGCAAAATAAAAAAACCTGCAAAATACAATAAAAATAAATCTACAGTATAGCACCCAATTATTAAATATATACATAAATATTAAATAAAAAGAAATAATTATCAAAATTAAAATGCCTTCAGATTTACTTTTAAAAAATTTTTAATGCAACTATTTTAACTTATAGCTTATGTTCTTTCTTTAGGATTCTGTAAGTCACTACATGTATGTGTACATGTATGTATTTTAATGGCTGAACAGAAGTTTACATACACATATACCATCATTTTTATCTATCGATAATATTTTTTACATTCTGGAATTCTTCTCTGAGGTTAAATTCTTTTTAAGTGAATTTGGAACTAAAACTTGTGATAATTTCTTTTTATTATTCTCCACTTCCTATGTACTGAAATTTTTAATGATGTGTGTTACTTCTTTTTTAAAGTACTTTTGTAGAAGTCAAATTTATCAGGCCCCTTTATGTGATGTGAAGAACATGGAGGCTCCAGTTCTGCTTCAGGGGAGCCAGCGCACATCTTCAGGTTTATTCTAGGTATAAATTATATAACACAAGGCAAGAGAAGAGGAAAGGAAAATCATCTTTTTATTTTCATTTTTCTTTATTGTATCTTAACTTTTTTTCTTGGTTTATGTAATCATGACAGCTCAATTAACCAAGCATCTTGGGAGCAGAGCTTCTACAAAAAGTCTAACTGGACAAAGGGGTGTAAGAAGCCTTTCCAGAGTTCTCAGTTCCAAAGGTACGATGGGAACGTGTTCATGGTACTCTTCAGACCACTGTGTGCACACCAGAGCTCACAGGGGAGTGCTAGGATTGCGTGGTGAGTGTAGTGGGGAATGACAAGTCCCTATTTAGGATGGAATATCCACCTAAAGAGTATGAGGGAAGGAGTACATTTTTTTAAATTAACAAAACACCTATTTCTGGTAATTCAGTCTGAGATAACAAAGTGTCACACTGGAATTTAACATCAAAATATTGTCATTATTCATAGTTTTATTAACATCCTATAAAATTATTATTTTAAGTTTTTGGAAATTTTTTATATTGCTATAAATTCTACCTACCTGATGGCAGCAAGATATACAACAAATTAGAGGAAAAGGAAGGATTTAGGACTCACTTCTAATCCTTATCCCTAATGTTATAGATCCATAAATGGTAGTTGTCCTCTATCATGTTGAAAATAAACTTCCATCCCCTGCCTCTCTGCTTTAATGGTTGACACAGCACTTCCATTCCTTGATTTTAGGCACACCATTAAAGTGAAACCCAGAGTAAACTTAAATTTTTGCAGAAGTGAAAAGTCAAAACAGAAATCATCAAAAGAACCACTTATTTAAAATACTAATAAGAACATGTATCTATAGCTTCTACTTGTGGATTTTATGAGTTTGGGGTACTTTTCTATCGATCCTATTCCACACTCCATTTAACCGCTAAATAAGGAAACTCAGCATCTGCAAGGCATACATTAACTTTTAAAACTGCCCACCTTCCAGGGCCTGATTCGAAGGAGGCAGGAACTGGGACAGATGGCGAGAACACACTTCTCACACTCTCACTTCAAAGTCCCAAGTCTCTCACAAACACATAAGACAGACACATAACTCAGACAGCTTTCTTTCTGCGTACTGTTTTTACCTTGTCACCATTTCTTTCTCTTTGTTTGATGCATGTCCTCCAGAACAGAGAGGCCTGCTTGCTGCAGATAAGAAGTATAAGCGGTGATTTTTGAAATACTGATCGATTAAAGGAAGCACGACCTGAAAGAATGGGAAAGAATACAAATCAACACAGTGGAATTTGTTAAAGTTTGAATGAATGACGTAATCTTTCAATACTCACAATGATAACTTTTAAAACATTTCAGACTAGATGTGTTCTCAATCTCACTCCACCCTCCTCAGTGCTGTGTGTGTGTCTCTGTGAGTGTATGTGTCTGTGTGTACGCGCGCATGCATGTGTGTCTGTCATTATAAGGGACAAATAAAATATCCAATGATTTGGAAAAGTCATTTTTATTATTTTCATATAGCATAGTTGTTCAATTTTTACCAGGCTCAAAAATAATGATTACCAATATTTGGTATGTTGAGGCATTATTGTTCTACCTGAATGATTGAAATCATTTAATTTATCCTACTAAATATTTTTCATGGCACGTGTCATAGCACCTGATTTAAATATATTGAATCTGAGCTACAGAAAGTGAGTGAGTCACAGACACATTGCTAGGTGCCTACCTACACACAGTTCTTATTATCTGGTCTCATTCAATATCTTCCTGCCATTTCTGCATGCTAAACTTTGGTAGTTTGGGCTCTATGCCACATCTCTGCTCTGTTCACCCATAGCAAGAGCTTAGCACATGCAATTCTCACAGCCTGAAATGTTCTTGCTACCCCTTAACCTAGTGACTCTATCAGATGTCAGTCCTGTTGAACTTTCAGATAAGCCCTTGCAGATCTTTGTTGGTCCGTGCTAGCCAGCCCATAATCCTAGTCATCGTGACCATAGATCCTTGAGTGAAGCTTTCATAGGGTAAGTTTTGAGAGAGACATCTGCTACACCTTTCTCTTACAGTGTGACTGGAGGGTTGGAATCCTCAATTGTTCAGTTCATAGTAAAGTAATTTAACTGTGGCACCAACGGGAATAAACACCACTGACTTCTCTGTTCCCATAATACCAGTTGAAATACTTTATTTTATATGTGAGATTATAGACTAAATTTTCTCTTCTCTCAAAAGTTCCTGAAACCAAGAGTCACTCCAGATTTTGTTTACAGTTACTGCTGATCCCTAGCCTCTGTGACCACTGTTTAGACAGTTTTGTTTACGATAGTAACCACAAGATAAATTTTGTTAAAAGGTTAAGTAAAAATTTTAAATAAAATAGTAAGAATTGATATTACTAATAACCACACTTATTTTTGATATATTTTCCCCTACCTAGTAAGGTATCAAATTAATGTTTACTAATTATATAGTAAGAAAAAAACACACTTTTCCTCATCTTCCTTAAAGCTTTCACACTGCCAACACTTAGCCATTAGCAAACAGTAAGTACTCAATAAATCTGCTGAGTGGGTGTGCCATACATCAACTAAACGGATTGGGTATCTACAACAATACTCAGTAGGGGGACCGAGTATACAGATAATACAATATGAGAAATTCATCTGAAAGGTAAATCATTAGCAGCATGTATCAAGAGCTGTTGACAATTCACTAACAGGGGGGATTACACTCCACTAGGCCCTGGAAATCCATGGAAAAACAGGTAATTGCCAGTTTTTCATCCCAGAACAAATATCAGATGATTGGCACAGACTTCAAACACTGATCAGAAATAAAAGGACACAAAAGAAACTTCCCCTACCATAAGTATAACAGTTCTGAAAACGGAAAAACCAAATATATTCAATCAAGGTAGGCTGTTATTTAGAAAAACCAAATATACTCAACTACTATTTTACAGTCTATGAAAAATGTTACTATTATCTAAAATTATGTTGCCTAATAAAAAGTCACCAAAAGGAAATTGATAGCAAGCATTATATCTCTAGGCTAACTACAAAGTTATTATACAAAGAAAACCTTCTCCAAAGACTATTGGTTCTCACACACACACAAAAAAAGACTATTGTTTCTTAGGGTTGTGTCCATGATTACTGTATCCCACAGAAATTCCCAGAATTTGGCAGGAACACTCAGTGAACGTTGCTACACAGATAGTACGCAAGTTCAACGGTCGGCCTTGGAGCTCTTCACCTCCACTCCTTATTGGCTGCAGAAATGACTCCATCCATAACACAGATTATTGGTATAGATTAAGTTTAATGGATAACAACCATGAAATATACTTACCTGCCTTAGAATATTCATTTTTAATGAAGTTCATATTTGTTGGTAAATACATTCTCAAAGGACACAATTGTCTAAACAAACATTCTGAAGCAAAAAAACAAGATTGAATTGTATACTGTACTTTAGCAAAGAACTTGATTTCTTGTTCGTAAGGGAAATGTTCTCCTTTGGTTCTGCTGCCACCATCTGTACAGATGAAGAGATTTTAGAAATATTTTCCACATGAAACATTATAAAGAATTCACCTACACTGCAAAGTTTGAAATGCATTGTGAAAGGTATTATCCACCGAACCAAAGGCTAAAATTCAACCACAAATATAAAGGCTAAATTTGGCAATACAATTTTTAAAATGAATTTAAAAAACACAATGGAGTAACAGCAAATACATGTGATTATGTGCACAAACACAATTTTAAAGCTCTGAGCCTTTATTAATATGGAGAGAATTAATTGGAACAAATTCAAGTGAAAATAATTATCAGGAGATTTTAATGTGATTGTCACCAGGGCAAGAAAGCTGAGAGCACAAGAGTAATCAAATTGGTTAGATTTGTATCCCTTGAATATATAACAACATGTTCCATATTTACCATTGCTGTGTGTATAATTCAGTGACATAAATTACATTAATCATGTTTTATAACTATCACCACTATCTGTTTCCAAACACTCTAGAGATTTCCTCTTCCCAGTCCTTCACTGCTAGAAACCACAATTAAATCATAGTCTTCATATATTTCTCTAATCTGGAGATTTAATAGAAATGAAACCATACAGTGTTTGTTCTTCATGAGAGATTAATTTCACTCAACATGTTTTTTTCAATTTTCATCTATGCTACAGTAGTTATGACAGTTTCATTTCTCTTTGGATAAATAATATTTCCTTGTATATATGTACTGCACTTTGTTGATTCACTAAACTGTTGATGAATACCTGGGATGCTTCTACCTTTTGTCTATCATAAATAATGCTACAATGAATATTGATGTACAAGTAGCTTATCAAGTCCAGCTCTCCTGAATTTTAGGTATACTTCTTAATGTGAAATTGCTGCTCACATAGTCATTCTCTATGACTCATCTGCCCGTGTGTCCCACTATGTTGCCTTAGGTGCTGCTGTGATGCCGGAAGTTCTGCCACTGGAATTTAAAATACCAGAAAATTCATTAATGGTGGAAATATTTTAGTGAATCTTGCAGAATAAGAAAGACTGGCAAAGAAGGCCGCCATATCAATTTCTAAAAATATTGTCTAAGAAAACCTTATGAATAACTATGGAATGTCACATATGCTTAAGAATGTTTCTCTAAGATTGAAGGCAAAAAAACACTGAAGAAAAGATGCCTTCTCCAGTAAAGAACTTTAATGTGGTGGATATACATAATATCTTAGGATGTTGGTTTGTGGTGTGGCATGACTCAAAATGAGAAGATGCATTCATTGATAATTAGATTGTAGAATGCACAAATATGAAGCAATAAAAATTGGAAATTGTCAAAGATTAGATGGAATGATTGAAGCCTTAGATGGAATGATTGAAGACCAGTATGCTGGGCATTAGTGAAATGAAAGGGACTGGTATTGGCATTTTGAATAGGATAATCATATATTCTCCTTTGCTAGAATAGATAAATTGAAGAGGAATCATGCTGTATTCAGAGTTAAAATGAACATTTCATAATCTTAAAGTGAAGATCTGTTGATGAACAATTCATGTGGATATTACTTGATAATATACAAAATCAGCAAGCAACATCTGTGGAAAGTTAATAGAACAGTTCTACATCATCAATCAAAACAGGAACAGGGGTCAACTGTGGAACCTCTCTTCAATTGTTCATATGTAAATTCTATTTGAAACTGAGAAAACTAAAAATAGTCAAACTAAAACCTTGATTATATTTTCCTTGTATACAATCTCACAAATAGATTTGACCACTGAACACTGGTGGCAAAAACTAGATGCATTATAAAATGATATCAAGAACATCATGAATGAAGAAAACAAAGAGACATCTAAAAAGGAAAAAAAAAAAGGAATGACCAAATTGGATGCATGAAAAGAAACATACTCTTTAATGTATAATAACAAAATCAAAAGAAAAATGATGAAGTACAATATGTGAACAATAGATTTCAGTGCATGGCTAGAAAAGACAAAGTAAAAGTACTAAAATGAAATATACAAAACCTGGACTTAGAACAAACAAATAGACACAAACACACCTTTAGCATTTCTCAAATTTAAAGGACTGATGAAAAATAGGACTCTACAACAGCAAAATTGAAGGAAATTTTGGGGAAATATGGAACAGAGGGATCAAATAATGTGGAAGATGTACACAGTTACAATCTCTCATTCAACCTTTCGAAGAGGTTAAAATATGATCAATAACTGATGGTACTGGAGGAAGAAATCAAGGTATTGAAGAAATACAATGGTCCAGCAATTTTCAGAATTGTCAGAATAATAATTGAGGTATTTCAACAAATAAATGCAACACTCATGTACCAAGAAATTTAAAAGATAGGTATCTGGTCAACTAACTAGAAGATATTCATATTTGTGTGCATCTCATTAATTTAATTATATAACTAATCATTCAATTTTCTCATCAATGTCGTGCGCAAGTAAAATGTTTCTGAGGACAATTCAAAAATTATTTTAGCAGTATACCAAAATTGAACTGCGAGGCATTTAGGTTGAATTCAGAATAAGATATGGAGTAAGGGATATCATTGCTGATCTCATATGGATCATGCCTAAAAACAGATATTATTAAAATGAACTTTACCTGTGTTGTACTGACTCAATTGACTCAAGTGATTCAACTTTATGAATATTCTAGTAATGTACGGATACCACTAAGAAGAAGAGGAATTCCATAATACTTAATTGTGCTCATAAGAAGCCTGTATATTGATTAAGAAGCGGTTTCTCCAACAGAAAAAAGGAATCATAAGTGGTTTAAAATCAGAGAAGTTTTGTGCTGTGGTTGTCTCTTTTTACCAAATGGAATCAATCCGTATAATGAGAAAAATAATTTGAGGAATTGTACTATACAAATAAGAAAGGGGCATCAGCATTGGGGGAAGACTCTTCAATAATCTGAAATATCAGAATGGAACTGCTTGCTGAAAGAGCTGAGACCTCGAGTTAGTGATGAAAACCAAAAGCCCTTCTGTATATAGGCACCTCAACATGAAACAACCGAATCAAAGATGTCCCTATTTCATCAGAAATACAGAAAAATAGATCCTTGAATTTATCAAGGATTTCATTTTACATGGACCTGACATTAACACTCACTGTCACTCCAAGGATTAAGGTGTGCCACAATCAAAATTTGGAAAATCAAAAGGAAAGATGAAAGAAGAATGGTTGACTATGAATTATGATGTTATTAAAAATACTTAATATAGCCTGGTCTCACAGGAGAATAAGCAAATCAGTCTTAAAAGAAATACTGTCAGAATGTTCTGTAAAGTGAAGATCGCAAGACAGGATCACATATTTTGGGCATGTTATTCAGAGAGATTAGTAGCTGGAAAATGGCACCAGGTGTGGTCAAGCAAACGTTGGAGGAAGATGATCATTGAGAGAAGCTGACACGGTGGCTGCAACAATTGTCTCAGGCAGAGCTCTGATTGCAAGGATAGCCCAAGAATGGGCAGTATTTTGCTCAACTGTACACAGCATTGCTGTGAGTTGAAATCAATGCAATAATACCAATCCAAACAATAATATACTGGTAATTCCATGCTTCACTTTTTGAGAAACACCAAGTAGTTTCGCACCAACAGTGCGTGCAGGTTCCAGTTTCTCTTCATCCTCAACAAAACTAGTTGTTTTCTATTTTTCTAATAATAGCCATGCTAAGTGTCTAAGGCAGTATTTCATTGAGGTTTTATTTCAATTTCCCCAATTATGTTGACTTTTCTTTTTTGGGGGGGAGCATCACTGCTCTCTGGTGGTGGAAGTAGGAGGCCCAGCACCACTGCTGGAATTGAACCTCCATCCCAGTGGGCCGCAGTCCCGCGCACAACCACTACGCCACCAGGGCTCAGCCCTTATGTTGACTTTTCTTAAACAATTACATATCCATCTTCTTTTGTGTCTATGTATGCCCACTGGGCTTAGGTTTTTTGTTTTTTTGTCACTCTGTTTTGTGAGTTATTTACATAATTTATATATTTAATCCACATTAGAGGTATTGTCCCCAAGAACTTTCTCCCAAATTTATTTTTAAACCCTGATCTTCTGGTGTGACTGAATGTTAGCTTTCCATCCAAAAGTACAAACTGACAACCTAGAAAGGCAGTGGAAGATCATGATTTTAAATTTGGTTAGAAAATTTACAATCTATTAGAAAAAGGAGGTAGTTTATGCCAAAAGATGATTTACACATAAGTAAACCTCCCAAATTTTCTCCAATGGCTTAGAAAATTATCTCAAGGTTAAGATTTGATTGGCCTGCTATATTGAATTTAGACAATAGCTTACTTTATTCTTCTACACATTCAAAGAGGCTTCATGCTTATAAAATAGATAATAATAAACCATAATAACCCTGACTATATGAAGAACATATTGGAGAGATTAAAAATTCAGACTGGATAAGATGACATAGTAAATTTTATAATTAGATTTTACAATATACATTTTTAAAAGTCCTTTCATATGCTAGATATTTAAAAATCTGAAATATAATTTATCAACTATTAGACCTAGATTCAGAATGATTTTTAGAGAATTTAAGTACTGTTTTAAAATACAAAAACGATGCTCTTTCTGTGGATATGTGTGGTTGAGTGAAGTTTCTTAGTGTCTCCTCTGTCCATGTCTTATTGAAATCAATTCTATGGCAGCAAATTTGGTTGGTCTTATCCACGACTCTGCAACTCCCAGCAAATGAATGGGTATGACTGTGTGACAGAATTATGAGCTGGCTTCTTGGTCCATAAAGACAGAAGTCAGGAGACCATATGACTGACTGACCAGAGAAAGACTGGCTGCTGACTGAGGAGATATGTCGTTGTGGACCAATGACAATATTCTTAATGGTTTCTGATCTTGACTATAGTTACCTATTGATTTTCCTATTAAAAAATCCTGTACCCCTACCCAACTGTTTACTGAGTACTGTTTGGGAGTTCCGCGTTACCACTACAAGCAATTCTCAAACTCACTAGAAAAACAGTGTTGAGGGAGGAACGGTGTCAGAAAAGGGCAAAGAAAGATGAAGGGTGAAAACAGGTCTGACTTTGCCCCATGAGAAGTCAGAAGTGGTCAGATATAAACCTTCCATATTTGCAATAAATAAAATATTAGTGTATCATACTTTCAAATTACATTTGGTATCAGTTTTTCACTAAAACCTCTCTCAACTGCATTCTAAAAATGATTGTATCTATTTCTATAACTTTGTTATGTAAATCATGCCAGCACTAGACTTTTATTGCTAATATTTCACGGGAGCAATTTTTTCTTTCATTCTACATTTTCAACACTCCCTTTCATTCTACACTTTCATAAAAAGTGTTACATGCAAAATTTGAAAACATATTTCAACAGATGATGAGGCATGATATACTAAAATTATAAAAAAGGAACTATACAATTAGTACCATGAGAAGTCTAAATCTAATTAAATTAAATATGAGTTGCACAAACAGTGAAGTGAAGAATCAAAAGAGAACTCACTTAACTTCATAGGAACATTGAATTAAAATAAAATAATAACATCAAAATAATTTGACATTCACCCATCTCCTGTTCCCTATGAGAGTTCTAATGTATAATTTGACTTTTCATGGCCCCTTTAACTAGCATATGAAAATTTGAAACTGTAAGGATTTATTTTAACATGTTATTTATTATTTTAACCTTACTTTCTTTTCAGAATTATTTTTATAAGACCCTGTACAAAGATTATATTTAGATATATTCATTTTGGGTAAGAATCTTTCAATCCCTTTCCATCAAATACATTACTTCATTAAGACTTTTAACAAAGCAAGAAAATATTCCTTTCCTAAAATATGTGCTTCTGTTTTTACTTAAAGGGAAAACTTTCTTTACCAAATGGTTACTCTTCTGTTCCCTCTTCCCCACTGTATTTCCTTTTGTTTTTTTTGTTTGTTTGTTTGTTTTGGGGGGGCGGCCTCACTGCCCTCTGGTGGTGGGAGTAGGAGGCCCAGCCTTTGCTCTGTGGAGCTGGAATTGAACCTCCATCCCAGTGGGCCACAGTCCCGCGCACAACCACTATGCCACCGGGGTTCAGCCCCCCACTGTATTTCAAAATGAAAAAAATGATCTCTCTTTGCTACCCATAGCAAATCTAATGTTGTTCCCCATATCATATCTTTGAAATGTAGACCAGTAAATTACTTTTAACTTTAGGAATATACATTTTCAAATATTCACCATTGCCTTGCTTTTGTCTTTTGGTCAAATGTCATCATTTTAGACTAATTCAGTTTAAGTCATGATGAATGAGAAATCATTTTTTTAGACTCATAGACACATGAACTTACAAAGTGATTACACATTTGTGTTTGTATAATTGTTGTTTTGCTTTTTTTTTTTTTTCAAAGAGATGGTTAAGAAGAGAGAGAGACTAAGGCCAGTTTCAGAAAGGGCGATTTTGTAAGAATGATGCTTAGCTGGAAAATCTGCAATCAAATTTAGATAACAGGAATCTAGGAACAAGAGACTATCCAATATTGAAATTATGCAAACTTTAAAGTAATTCTGTTCCAGAAACTCAGTATAAACGCTCCTTGGGGGGGGGGGGTTTGCATACAGGAGAAACTGAACCCTTCCTCCATATCTAGGTTTAGGGACCCCAAGGTAAGGAACTAGAACACTGAAAGTACAAAAATACTGGACATTTAAGGAAAAATGAGAGTATTAAGAAATATAAAAACACACAACCAGAAGAGTTCTTAAAGTGGCCAAGTTCCTTATATATAAGGTAGCTTCAAAAGTTCATGGGAGGGAAAAAATGGTGAAGAGTCCCATACAAAGTTCATTTCTATACCCTGATGATTTAAACTTTAACAAAGTTGGAACTGCTAAAAACAGTACTATAGTACCTACCAAATTCCAGGATATACTGATGAGCTTCATCCACATAGCGAATGAGTTGTTGGAGAAAACTATAGGCAAATCGTTTCTCAATAGAAGGTGTATCCAGATCTAGGTCCTTGAATCCTCTGGAATAACAAAAATAGACATGGAAAGCCATTTTTTTTAAAAGGGAACTGTTATGACAGAGTGTAACTGTCCCAGAGTGTTTCCTCAGCACTACTCTTGGAGGGAATAGGGCACCAGGTCTTTTCTCTTTCTGAGTAGCTGGTGGACTCGAATTACCAAACTTTTGGTAGGAGCTAAGTGTCTCAGCATAGTGCCACCAGTATTCTTTACAAAGTCTATTGAAAAATGAAATTTTGTAAAACAAAAAATGTATAAACTTGTTAAAATATACCTAATATTCCTGCAGTTGAAAGCAAAAATGAGATTTAATTTTAAGCAACACTTTACATTGTATATTAGAATTGCAATTAACAACACAATTACAGTGCAGTAATATGACAACTTTAGAAAAACAATGTCACTTTAGCTTAGGGATTTTGCCTAAATGATAGATAGGAATTTAATGTAAACAGCACAGGGAACTTGTTTGTGAGCTGTTAACAACTGAAAGCAATGATGTGTCTGACAGATGTGTATTTTGATCATACAAAATAGCAGCTTTAAGTTAGCTTAAAGATCACTGGAGTCATCTTTGGCCTAAAATGTGATGGAAATATTTAAATATTCAATGTTCTAAAAGTAATGTGTAACTGGAGTATATATGCTGTTACCTGGATACAGCATAGCCATTGATCTGCAAGTATTTGAGAATATCTTGGGCCTTTTCCCTGTCCTTGGCTTTTTCTTTGGCGGTCAGTGTATCGTAAGGCACCAGTAGGGGATGATTTCCCCCTCCTAAAGGATGTCGGGACAAGCACAGAACAGAGCCGTTAGAAAACTTAATCTAAAAGGAAATATGGTGACATAATAGTACCAAGAAGAAAAGTCATAGGTTAAAGTCAGGAAACTTTGTATCTGGATGATATCTTTTCATTGCACTTATTTAATCTGTATATTGAGGAAATAATCTGAGAAACTAGACTACATGGCAACCTGCAGTATAAAGCTGGAACAGTCATGCTTGCAGAAAGTAGATTCCAGAAGAATGCACAAATTTTATTTTTTTTGGAAGAATGCACAAATGTATCTTGGAAAAAGTTTAGCTAAACGATTCTATGAACTTGAGGACTGGACGACTTGGTTTCATGTACTTTGGATCTGTTATCAAGAGTGACCTGGTTTGGAGAATGACATTGTGTTTGGTAAAACTGAAGGTTAATTAAAAAAGAGAAGTCTTATAGGGAGAGGGTGTGATGCAGTGTCTGTACCCATGAGCTCAAACATCCCAACCACTGTGGGGATGGCACAGAGTTTCAGAGCATTTCCTTCTGCTAGCACTTACAGAAAAATTGATACACGGTAATGTGACCACAGGACACAACCTGTGGAATCCCTTACGTGCAGAGCGCAAAAGGCCTTTTCCCCCGTGCTGATTAATAGTCTATTAAATTCAGAAAACCACTTCACAGGAAGTCTGGGTATATGACTTCCTGGAGGTAATTAAAAGAATAAAATAATGTATAAAATCAAGTAATAGTAAAATCAGTAGTCACTAACAAGTAGAAACTACATGTTTATTATCCATTCATATAGATTCTGAATGTAGGGTGTAAATATAGACACTAAAAAGTGCACAATTATGTCTGGTAAGATTATAAGACATGTTCCAAAATTTATACTTCATTTTTTTACCTCACAAGAGAGAAAATATTTAAACATGAAACTTTTATGAAAGCAAGATTAAAGAGTAATTTAGAGTCCAATTATTTCTCAATATGCCCACAAAAAGTATACTTAGATATATATTAAATGTTGATTCTTCTTAAATGTATAATTTGCATAGCATACATGTTATACTGATTTTTTAATTTGCAAAACAACTTTTAGCTAGTGTACCAATTATGGTGAAAATATAAAAAATATTATTTTAGATTTGAACATTTTAGAGGGTATTTAAGAAAAAATAATCTTGAAAAAACATTTTAGTAAAAAATGCTAAATGTTAAATATGTACTGCTAACTCAAAGAAAGCTATTAAAGTACTAACAAAGTGAATAGCATGGTATTTAGTAAATGCAAAATTACAAAATATGAGGCAGTACCCCCCACCAAAAAAACGGATTTTTTTCAGTTATTAAATTTTCTTTTTTACAAAACAACCTCATCACCTTCAAACCGTTCCCATTTACACTTCATACATTTGTGAAATCTGCGACTCCAGTCTTGGACACATTTTTAAAACTCATCTCTTTGGATGGTTGACAGCACCTCCCTTCTTGTCTGTTCCTTCACCTCCTCTATCTCATCAAATAGCTGTCTTTTATTTTCCTCTTCAATCAAGGAAACAGAGAGAAGTCAAAAGGAGGAAGATCAGCTGAGTAAGATGTGTGGGGCAAGAGAAGCATGCTGGTTTTTACCCCAAAATTGGTGAATGAGAAGGCTGCATGAGCAGGTTCATTCTTGTGTTTGAAAAACCAGCACCCCTGTCCGCCACCAATCAGGCCTCTTTTCAGAACCTTTAAATAGAAAGCTTGATTCACAGTCTGACCTGGTGGAACAAACTCCAAATGTGCAATGAATCGACATTTCTTTTTTTCAAGTCGACATTTCTGTCTGTTGAGGAAGCTGATTGATGTTAAGAATGAGGTTAGTCATCAATTAACATTTCACCTTTTTTTGAAATGAGAAATCCACTCCTTCACTTGAGTTTTTCCTGTAGCACTGTCCTTGTAAGCTGTGTTCAATGTCACCATAGTTTCTGGAGCATTTTTTCCCAAGTAGGAAATAGAATTTCACAGCAGCACACTGTTCTTTGAAAATGGCCATCACAAAAAGAGGAGGTTGGAGTGAAACTGCTCTGATGAGCAGATTCTCTGTGACCAGAGTGAAGCTTGCGAGGCCAAGCCACTGGGCGTACTCACTCACGCAGAGTCGCACGATGTGCTCCTCGAGTGCGAGGAGGAAGCTCCGCTCAGCCCAGGGCGTTTCTGCTTTGGGAGGGGGCACCCTCTTGTATGTGTGGTCAAAATACTTGGTGTGGAATGCTGAACAGCTCTAAACTGTAACTGCTGAGCGAATGCCAGAAAGAAAAATGTGAAAATAAATATTTTGTTTGATTTATAATGAAAATGCGGGACCTAATGAATCAATACCAGTTAGTGAAAATCTCAAATATGAAATTTTCCCACAAAAAGAAATAGGCAAACAAAAGTGCAAAGGAAGAATTTCTATGTTTTACTAGAATTCGATTGCCATCTGCAGACATGTACTCACTACACTGAACCTTCTGTCTTTAAGTGGCACTATCCCATCACAAGTGAAAAAATGCACTTTAACTTCCAAGCTAACAAAGAGTACATTAAGTAGAACTACCAGTTCGCTTATTGTAGGAGGCAAGTCAAGCACATTCAACAATATTGTCAGAAGATAATACAAACAAGCATTTTATGACCAATGAGAAGGACTTAAAACATGTTTCTAGGTACAGGTTTACTTCTATCATAATCAAAGGTATAATTTAGCAGAAAATTTCATGACAAAAAAAGCATATGAATGGTTAAAATGCCTAATTTCATCGTTTTGGGACTTTCACCTATGAGCTTTATTACAATTGTACTATACTTAGTCATACAAAACTATATTAATTTGACAATTTATATTCCACAATGATTTGGAGGTCAGACAATCATCATAAGGGGAAGAATAGAGTGAAAATAGAGGGGAAAAAAAGCCAAAACTGTAAAGTCAGCCTGGACCTTAAATCTGTGTTCTGTTACTTAATTCCAGAGGGAAAATGGAGAGTGACCTTGCTTCTCCCATACTCTTCTCTCCCATTTGTAGCACAAATATATATATATATGCACACACACACATATATATATATATATAGTAGGAGGGAAATAGATTGAAATAAATACAAGAAATAAATTCATATGGAGGAGGTAATTCCTAGAATGCTTCCTCAAACCTATTAGTTTTGCAATTAATCCATGCTACAGGATAAAGGGGTTGGTATTAAATCTCTCCATGGCTTGATGACAGCGCATGACAATACAAAATACATAGACTGAGCAAATAAAAAAGTAAAAAATACTCGTTTTTACATATTTTTTACTAACTAATGTTTCTATTGATGAAATACATTGAACATAGTGTCTTCCAGATTCATCAATGTTATGAGGTACTTTGCAAATTCATCATTATTATTTAACTGCATAGTATTCTACTGTTGTCTAGACCCAAACTTCTCTATTCTTCCATAGATTGGGCATACCTTTTCTCTACTGAAGCATGTTTAAGTTGCTTCCATCTTTTTGCTTTGGTGAACACTGCTACTATGTACATGAGTGGGTGTACAAAATCATGTCACAGCTCTTTATTTCTTTAGCATATATACCAAGTAGGAGTTTTGCTGTTATGTAATTTCTATTCACAACTTTTTGAAGAAGTACTATACAGCTTTCCACCATGGGTATGTCATTTCACAGTCCCTCAGCAGTGTGCAAGTATTCTAAGTTTTCTGACCAAATCGGTTCTTGTTTTCTGTTTGTGTGGTAGTTATACAAATGGATTTCAACTTGATAAATAAGAATGAAGAGATCAGGCCTGTCAGATTTATAAATATGAACGAAGACGTCTAGTCTGTCAGTCAGGTTGCAGATTCATGATATCTTCTTGTGAGGTTATTGGGACTTCCTATCTTCCTCCCTGGAGGCAGGGCACATGTCCTCTCTGCTTCACATTTCTATTGGCAAGCCACATGGTGCCACATTGAGGGCAACCAGAGCCCTAGAGAGGTGTCCACTGCCATTGAATCTGCAGGACTTTCCACCCACTGACCTGTGATCTTCCTGTGTTTGGCATCATTGCATGTGCTGTGGGAGTCTGAAGAGGAATTCATGGACTTACGGATTAGATTAGACTTATAGGTTAATATCAAAATGATGGACTTGATCTAAACTGGGATGGGATATTTGTTTGATGCTTAATTCTTGATATAAAATTCTGTCTTATACATATGTGAGTGTGTCTAGACTTGTTTATCTAGTCAACAAAGATTAACACAGTTTGTTTTTAACTTTGCTATTAGTTTAGGAGTGAGATGTTATCACGTTGCTGTTTTGATTCACATCTCTCAACTGGATAAAAATCATGAGCATCTCTTCATCTTTTCTGACTACCTGAATGTCTTCATTAGTGAACTGTCCAACATGACACTTTGATAACTAAATAATGTGCTGCTGAAGATGCCACCTTGATGACCAAGTACATCTGACCAAAGCCAGGGACATTTATATTGACTTCTATTCATATGAAAGCTCAATTTTCAACCAAACAATTGGCCTATAATGGGAATAATAATACTTGTAAAGTAGGAACATCACTTGATTTTAAAAGGGAAAAATTTTACCCCAGGGTAAAGTTCAGAATGGCTAGGTATGAAGGAAGCATGGAAATACAGAGCACAGAGAGGGACTGTTATAAATGGAAGCTGCAATCAGTGCTATGAAATAAAATATACATGCACTATTAAAGGAAAACTAATCTATGTATGGTTCACTCATTCACAAAAAAAGTTGTTAAAAATCAAAGACTAGGGAAAATTGATATATATCAATTGTGTTGGTGGCCTACGGCCATACCACCCTGAATGTGCCTGATCTCGTCTGAATTGTGTTGGTGAAGAATGTTGACTAAATAGTGAAGTATCAAAAGAAGGGGGGAAATGGAGCCAGAGAACTACAGGCTCTCTCTTTAAGCCTATCATGGACACATCTAAAACATTATTATAAAACAAAGATATAATGAACTCTTGATCTATAAATTCTTGGGGTTTTTTAAACCACATCTTCTACTTATGTAGTTGGATTCTAATTTTTCTAATAAAAGTTTTTAGAAAAATTACCTTTGGATTCCAGTTCCATTTTCTTTTTCTTGGCCCAGATATTATGGTAGTTCTCAGCCATCATTTCTGCCATAGCCTTAAATGAATAAGATTTTTAGCAGATGTTTAATGGGTAGAAAAAGGATGGCATTACTTTCCAAAATGTAATAGAAAATCATGCATTACAGTAATAAAAGCATGCATTATGATTAGTAAACTAATTTTATATCATAAATAAATTGAAAGCACAGATCTTTTACTTAGAATCTGAAATCCAGAAAACTTTAATAAACTGCCAAATTATATAGCAATAAACGGTTCAAGGCAGCCCTAGTGGTGCAAAGACTAAGTGCTCAGCTGCTAACCAAAAGTAAGGTCTGAAGTTGAAGCCCACACATGAACCTCTGTTCGACTCTAGCCAATGAGTCGCTACAGTTGAAATCAAATCAACAGAAGAGGTAAGCTTCAAAGTGCTCTCCATTTGATGGAATTATCATTGCTATCTAATAATATTTAACTTCATGTCTTTATTAATTCAATGTTGAAAATAAAAATGACTATATTTATCTTACAAGTTGTTTTTTTCAATTTTCAAAGTCTTAAGAGATGATCTAAACCTAGTTAACTACTAAACATAAGGAGTATTATGGGAGGGGAAGGGAAAAAAGAGTATTACTATGACCACCATCTTTGAGTCAATTTGAACCTCATAGCAAGCACATATATAGGCAATTGAACTTGGATATAAAACCCCTCTGTGACGTTCTGGCAAAGATGACCTCGAAGATTCTTTTCACTTCTGGTATTTGAACTTCTCACTGGAAGATGAGTGGTTCAAATCTGAGACCTAGCAGCTGCTCTGTGGGAGAAAGCCAAGGGTATCTGTGACCGTAAACATTTAAGAGTCTCATAAACCCTATATAAAATTGCTATGACTTGGAATCAACTTGGTGAAAATGAGTTTGGTTTGGGGAGTTTGGATGTCATTTTATGCACTGATACAGAAGCAATGATAATATAGATGTTTTATGTTTACATCTTTATTTCTTTTGGATAACTCTAGCAATGCCAGACCTATATCAAAGTTTTGGTCTAACTGTGGTGACAAAATTAATCTTTTGTTCAACCAGTAATTTCATAAGTAGGATCTTCAGTACCAAAGAAAAACAGATAAGACTATGGATGGAGCAAGCAAAATATCATCAGATTCACTGAATAAATAACCTAAAATACATTGCTTTATGATTAATTATGGTGACCTTAGAACATCATAAATAAATCATTTAAGTTAAACATTTATTTAATAATGTGAGGATTTTAATGATGAATTCTATCTTTAAGAACAATGTTATTTGCAAGATAAATTCTATCATCTTTATTTTTTTTTAGTTATCACTGCCCTCAGGTGGTGGGAGTAGGAGGCCCCGCCTTTGCTCCGTGGAGCTGGAATCGAACCTCCATCCCAGTGGGCCGCAGTCCCGCGCACAACCACTACGCCACCGGGGCTCAGCCATCTTTATACTAAGAAGTATAAATACAATCTAGAAACTCTATGTCATCATCACATTTAAAGAATTCATAATTTAAAACGCATGCAATAACGTGGCATTTTAGAATGAAAATTGGTAGCACAGGTTTAAAATTAAGATTACTTACATGCAGATCTCTGGAGAGGGTAACATTGCTCATGTCAATGGCTCGGGGGCTATAACCATGGGCAGTATCTACAGAAACCTGCAAAATTTATGTGAAAAAATAACTTGCTAAAAAAATTGGAGAAAGATTAAGTAGTACTTTTAGGTACTACCTAGGAAACTGGCAAGTAATTTCAAGCGTAATGTTTCCTCAGAAAAAATGGGCAATAATTTATACAAAGAGATTTTGCAATCATGTTACCTTGTATCTATGTGCCTAGCAATTATTTATGCTTGAGCAATACATGCATGTCCCAATATTTATCATAATATTTTGACTACATAGTCCATTAAGAGTCATGAAACATTATTTTAGACAAAGGCCCATCTTCTTCCTGAGTTTCTTGCATCCTGAGGTATTCCAAGTAAATATATTCTATTATATAATAAATATATAATATTTGCAAATATTAATTAGAAGGTTAATATTTTATGGGTCAAATCTTACAATGAACTATACTTTACATTTTAATTATAAACAGTGGATGTAGAAACAGCATATCCAATAGTTTATAAAGGCATTTTCAATAACCAAAAGACTCCTTCAATAAAAAATTTTGACTTCTGAGAAATGAAATTTATTATCTCACCATCTCTGTGAGGTTTAATACTATGTTGGGTTCTCATCTCTTTCCACAGAATAGTACATTTTACTGTGGTTGTAATGAAATTGTACTATGGATATGCATTCTCATTAGTGTTTATAAATGTAAAATTAAAACTTGATATATTTCAAAATTCTCCATATTTTCAAATATGAATCATGCTAAAATTTAAAAGACACGATTTTCCCATGTGGTTGCTAACATAAAAAAGGAGGCCAATAAATAAGTGTAAAAGTTTAGTATACTCGCCTGCTATCTGAAAGTTTGGGGGTTTGAGACTCCTCTTGGAAGTGACTGGTAAGCAAAGCTTGGTGCTTTACTTTGGAGAAACCAGCCATTTTAAAGCCTTATGTAGCATACTTATCTACACATGTGACCACCTCAAGTGGGAATCCACTCAACAGCTGTTGTTGGGTCGTTGTTAGTGCTTGTTTTATATAGGCATGATGTAAGGGAAAATGAGCTCCAACCAAAGCCAACACACTAGGTATGTTAATAATGCTTCTTTATTGTATCTTTATTATTATTTGGAGGGGCATCACTGCCCTCTGGTGGGAGTGGGAGGCCCAGCCTTACTCCTGAGAGCTGCTGCAGGATTTGAACCGCCAAGCCAGTGGGCAGCAGTCCCGCACTCAACCACTATGCCACCGGGGCTCAGCCCCTTTATTGTATCTTTATAACTGATTGGTACCATCTAGTAATGTTAACATTTGTCATTCCCCAAGCTAGCTCCTGGTTCTATTTTACAGTGCAATTTTACAACACCTAAGTTTTTTTCAAAGACTTACACAATTTAAAAGGAAACTTCAAGTTTCCATTTAAAACAATGAGTGTAACTTAAAATTGACTGATAGGCTTTTAAAAATTGCTAATATTTTTGTTACCTAGATGAACATTGATAGGTCAGGCAAAAGAGTAGTATATTCCCAAACTGATAAAAGATACCGAAAATTCAAAGCACTCTATACTCTAACATGACCCTTGCCCACATTGCTTTTAAGTTAATATTTATTGATTTCCTATTCTATTCATACTGAAAAAGTGTCACTATTTTTAACTCTCAAGCTTCAGTATCACCTTTTTTTGGCATCACTGCCCTTTGGTGGTCGTGGGAGCTACCCAACACTGCTCCTGAGAGCTGCCGGTGGATTTGAACCACTAAGCCCGCAGGCCACAGTCCCGCCCTCACCCACTTGCCACCGGGGCTCAGCCTAGTACCACCTTTATCTCACTGTTTATTTCAATGAAAAGATGAAAATAAAAACAACAAGATAAGATGGGTATAAATTTCCCCAAAACTTAAAAATTAAATTCCCTTTGTATCCTAACACTTATTTGGACTTGACCTGGTAAATCTGTGAGTACTAATCTTTCCACAGACCATTACTTGTCTCCTTAGTTATGACTTTATCCTTCTTGCTGCTCTCTATTTTACTCCCTGTTCTCCGAGAAAGGCAGAGACACCCTGAAAGTCACCTGAGAACTAATGCTCACATTTTTCCTCCTGATTAAGGGAAAGAGAAACTCTATTCCCAATCATGTTTTCTAAGAAAATGCCCAATTAACCATCCTTTTAATCACCTGTAAAAAACTTTGTTTTTGCCTATTCCTCAAATATATGTTCAATACCCTAAAAACTTGAGCAGCATCTTGTTGTGCATACAGTCACCATGAGCTGCTGCCAATTTGATGACAACTAATGGCAGAATGTTATAGTGTACACATATTATATTATCTTTCTTCCCTCTTGGTGCACATTAACTGAAAAGGTGATTAAAGTGTTGTCAAAACTTCTGCATTTACTGGCTTGTTATGTCTTCCTTCTCATACACCATGCGTGAGAAGAGGTAGACAGGAAGCATACGGGACTTACGCAAGTTTACCTCACTGAAACTCTGTGGAGACGGCTTCCACCTAAGGTTTGGTCCTCTCTCTCTTTCTCTCTCTTTGCTCCTTAATTGTGATATATTTCCATCACCAACAATCTGTCAAAATTTTCATCTCAAATTATATAATATTTCAAGTTTCCAATTGATGTGGTGGTTACGTCTTGGGCTGCTAGCCACAACACCAAAGTTTAAAAGTAAGCTGAGGCTTTGTCTTCCTTTAACGAGGTACTCTCAGCAAGCCCACAGAGTCTATCTTAGCCTGTCACAGAGGGTCACTCTGAGTCGGAATCGACTTGATGGCGATGACTTTAGTTTTGCCTTTTTCAGTTACCATCAAACAGTCCTGCTGGATTTGATACAACTCTTTGTTGCTCCTTGACTGACTTTCTTTGGGAAATGCCCTGACATCATCTACCTGACTAACTGCTCACTTCTTCACCCATGCTTCATTTGTCATAAATTGTCTTGGAGGGGGCTTCACAGTTTTTCACTGTGAAAGTAAAATGTAATGAAGGGATAATGGAATCCCCCCACAATTGTTACTGTGAAAGGAAAATGTAATTAAGGGATAATAGAATCCCCCCACAATTTTTGAAGCTTTTTATGTCAGTCTTGTATTGCATCCTTTCTCTTTTTAAAATTTTAAATTCTTCCCTAGGTGTCCATATCTACTTTCATATGAAACTAAACTATTTTCTCATAAAACAAAAATCAATGGTGTCAACTTTAATGTTGCTCCCTTAGCAATGTTGAAACTATTCATCACTGCCATTTTGAAACGGAGGCTTTATTTGTGTTCGCTTTCTATTGCTGCTGTTACAGATACCCCCACATTTAGTGGCATTAAAAAACCATATAGTTGTTAGATGTTAAACATGGGTACCAAGAGGGCTAATATGAAAGTGTTGCTGGGACTGTCTAACTCCCCGGGACTCTAGGGACCTTCCATCCTCTTGTCTTGCCTGGCTGACAGAGGCTGTCCACATTCCTTGGTTCAGAGCCTCTTGCTCCTTCTTCCAAGTCAGCAGAATTGCAGCTCACTAAGCATCCTTCTGTAGTTACAGCTCTCTCTGGCTAAAACTATAAACCTTACCAGATTTAGAGAAACCAAGTTAGTACAGATGGTCCACCTGTTTTAGCTTTCAGGATTACAAGAACACAATTCCATTTACCACAGCTTTTAAAATCAAATTGATTATTTTTCCTTGCCATCTCTCAGGGTAAAGGGAGAAGTCTCACAAATGAAACTTGTGTTCAGGGGCAGAGGTATCATGCTCAATGGTTTCTTAGATGGGTTGGGAGGATATTCATACTTCATTTTCTGGATCTAAATGTATCCCACAGCAGATAGTGGCCTACAGAATATTCCTTTCCTTTGACCTGACCTTATGTCAACACTCCCATAAGCTGTATAGCTAAACAATTGTATGATATGGCACCTGGCCAACCCTACTGCTACATTTGTTTCTGATAATGAATAAAAGGGACCCCTCGATAGGACAAACTACCATCTATCGCATTGTCAGATGCAATGTAGGATCCTTCTGTGATGAAGGATTGATGCCCACATCTGGCAACTGCCCTTACTCTTGTTCAAGTTTTCCTTGATAACACTGAAACCTGAAAACAATGAGGTGGTTTTCTGCCTTCCAGTGTGATGGAATTCTTAACCTTGAGGTAAACACTAGTGTCACTTGCTCAACAACCACACTTTTTTGTTCTCTGCATCAGATGGCATAACCACTTACTCAGTAAACTAGTATACGGCAGCACCTCTGATTAATCCTCCATAGCCACTGTTAGGGAATTCCATCTGTTCTATTTCCAAACTCCTTTTATGAAATGTCCACTTTCTTCCAATCTGTCCCAAAGTTGCCACCTTTTTTTTGAGATGTCTGTAATATCCTAAACAGATTCATCTTTTCAATCTCATCCTTCTCTCAAACCTCATGTCAGATTTATATTTTGTGTCTAGAGTTCCCTGAATTATAAATGTCTCTAGTACACAGTGAGAAGAGACTGGGCACATCAGGCTCTGGGATCAATTCAGCAAGTGAATTCAATTAATCCATTATGTTCCTTACTATAACCAGTGGCGCTTCAAAACCCAGAGCATATGCTCATGATTGCCACCCCAAGGAAGCTTGGTTAACATAGTGCAGTTCTGGCCGTGGGTCTTCTGGCCATGTATCTTTAAGATTCTAGAGGGCAATAATAAACAGGATTAATTTTATGTTCTCTAATATCATTTTGTGAGTTATTGGAATTACCTTTATACTCCTATTGCGTAGCATGCAAACTATTTGTCAAATGAATTGAAACAAAATGTAATCTAGTTAAGATAGTGTGTTGCATTTTTGAGGACCCTTGGTGGCGCAGCAGATTAGGTCAGAATTTCAAACCCACTAATGGCTCCTCTGTAAAAAGAAAAGGTTTTTTGCTTCTGTAACAATTTGTAGTATCAAAAATAAAATTCTACTCTGTGCTAGAGACTTGATATGAATTGAACGTGACTCAATGGCAATATTTTGTGTAAACCCAGCTCATGAAGTGTCAGAAAAAGAATACTAAACAGGTTGAGTTTCCAGGAGAAAATACTGTGCCAGTGACCATCAGCCCAGGTAACCATGCAACTAATTTTTTTTTGTAACTAATTTTTATATCTGTCCATCTTAGACCCCAATTTCTCTGAGTCAAGGGTCTGACTTACCCTTGCTGCCTGGTCAGAACCACATTAGGCTAACCAGGCTTCCTTGACATGCTCAAGGAACATATGCTCTGAATTTTAGGTCTGCCTGTCAAGCTGTGTATCTCCCCTGGGCAGCAATACTCACCCAAGTCTACATGTATGGGATACCCATCCAGGCCTTAGTCACGATTATTACTACCTGAATATCCCATTCCTCCTGAAGAACAACATTTAGTTATCACTGGAATTGAGACGAAAACTAATGAACATATATTGTACCTTTCAGTAGTCAAACTCCAGAAACTTAAAAATAATCATACACTTATATGCTGGCCAGGAAAAGTAAGATCTGAAATGTTAACTGAACTCCTAGTTCCATTATAAATCCATCTTACCAAAATAAAAGAAAACACTATAGGAGCAGCAACTGGATTGATTGTTTTGGGGGAAGATTGGGATGGGGGAGGAGAATGGGAAGGTAGTAATAACTTCAAGAAAGAAAAAATGTTCTAAAATTGATTGTGGTAATCATTGTACTACTATTCTTGCTATAATTAAATTATTGATTTGTATGCTTTGTGGATTATGTGCAGATAAAACTGTTGTTTTCTTAAAGCAAACCAAACAGTGATGGCTGCCTTCAGAAATTTCTATTTGTTCTGAAGGACCCACTAATTAATTAAATGTTAAAATTACTATAAAAACAAATACCGACTCCATCACTTTAATTCTTACCTGACTTGTCTGAGAAATACGACGAGTCCTATTATAAAGAGCCATACTATCTCCCTCGCGTGTTCTCTCAATTCTCCAGCCCCAAGCCAACATAGTTTTTAAAGATTCCTTGATTGGCCAGCGATAAATTTCTTTCTCCTATTATAAACAAACAAATAAACATATCAATTAAATATCATTACAAATTAAAATGTTAAAAATATTTAATTATTTGTTCTCAAGTAGACTGCCTTAGCTTTACAAAAATTCAATTGGCATTGCTTATTTATAAGAAGAAGAAGAAAACCACCAAGGAGAATAAAAATTCTGAAAAGGGTAGTCTTGAGTCGAGCTATAATTTGATTAGTGCTGCTAAAAAGGGCTCTATATTACTAAGGTTTTCAGAAGAAACTATGAGTTTTCTACTTTTGAAATGGGAAAAAAGAAAAATGGGGAGAAAAAGGCATTATATGATAATGTGTAGAGACTTTCAACTATCAGATTAAACAGGAAAACACCTCTTCTTCCTAAAATATCAAGGTAGAAAAGGTCTTTTCACTTCACTTCTCAAGATTTTCCCCCACAATAGCATAGTACATGACAAGTTATAAATAATAAAATAAAATATAACTTTGTTATTCCTCATCAGAAAACTATTTAGTTTATGATACTTTTATATCATTCTAAATAGGAAAGAAATAATATTTGAAAATGAACAGAGAAGTCTAAGGTAGAGAATGAAATACCAATAAAATACTGCTAGAAAAAGGAAATAGAGAAAAAAGTACAAATGAAAAAATGAAACCTTTAATTTGGAGTAAAAACAGTACATATAAAATAAAGTAGATACTTTAGTAAGAAAATTAAACAACTAAAATGTTTTTAAAAAGAGAAAACATCCTTAAAACTCTATACAAACTCGGGCTGAGCCCTGGTGGCACAGTGGTTGTGCACGGGACTGCGGCCCACTGGGATGGAGGTTCGATTCCAGCTCCCAGGAGCAAAGGCTGGGCCTCCTACTCCCACCACCAGGGCAGTGATGCCTAAAAAAAAAAACAAACAAAAAAAAACTCTATACAAACTCAATAAAAATAAAATCCTCACCTTTTCAGATAACAGTTTAAATGGCTTCATTAATGGTTGAACCTTGGAAGAGTCTGAATATACTTCTCCATAGATCCATCCATTTGCCAACTAAAGAAATGAAAAAAGTTATATATGTATTAATTTCAGAGACTATAGATATGTATATGCTGAATTGTATTTGATAAAATAAACACAAAACAAACCCAATTATGAACCATACTTTGAATTTCATCTAGCATAAATCAATATGAAGATTGCCATTCTAGTCAATGCTATATTAAAATAATCATCTAAAACATAACTTCTAAAGAAGGGGTTAAGACGTCTGTCTTTCTTAAACAGGTCCTGGTCTTAAAATGGTCATTCTCATAAGTGATAATGATACAAAGACCTACATTAATCCTGCCATATTTGGGGACTTCCCATTTGATAAATCAATGTGAAATTCTCCTTTTAAACAGGAGTATGTGTCTTCAAGGCACTTCTGAATAATGATGTTTTTCCCACTTGTATAGCCCATTGTATCTGAGCATGTTTGTGCTCGAGGCATAGATGGTCCAGAGATAGAATGCTCATCTTCTCTGCTAGAAGTCTAGGTTCAATTCCCAGCCAATGTTCCTCTTGCACCACCACCACATAACTGCTTTTGTTAAGTTGCATACTGTGATGACACTGAAGTAGTTTCAGTGATGCTCTTCAGTCTAAGACAGCCTGGGAAGAAAACCCTGCTTCCACACATCGGTCAGTGAAAGCCTAAACACCACAAGAGTTCAATGCATAACTCCACTGGTGCAGGGCCACGTGCATCTTGTTTCATGGATCATGGAGCTGCCCTGATATGGGGATTGTTTGTTCAATATTGTTTTGCCCATCTGTAAATATAGCTGTTTCCCTATAACGTTTACTTCTGGAATCAGGTTAACTAAATGGATTCTCTTCTATTTCTACCCCTACTAACTCAGCACGTTTACATAAAGCAGAAAATTAGTTAATCCTGATTGACTTATTGAATAAATCTATTACTGAACACAGCATCATGTTTATCAAAACTAAAAGAGGGCTTCTTCTAGAAGGAGGTGAGAACTGGTCGGTGAAAATTGGAGAACAGATATGAAAATTAGCATATTCTATACTGTTTGGAATATATTTCTAATTTTCACATAATCATGATTTTAATTTAGATTTTTGTACTATTTCAACTTGACTTCTTAGATCTGTTTTATGCATCATCTCAAATGAAAATCAGGTTCAATAGTGAGTTTTGAAGCACGATTTTCCCTTTAGTAGATTTCATGATATGCAGCATGATTTTATAATTTCTTACCGCTTTATTTAGTTAATACATATAAAATAGGCAATGTGATCTATCTTTTAATGAACTGCAGATCTATTTAGTAGTAAAATACCAAATATAAATAATAATAGAAAATAGTACTATCAATAATTTAGTCAAAGTTTATGAGTATTTATATCAGATCAATATGTGAACATTAAGATAATTTTAACCAAGTTGTTACTTTCACATTTGAGAAAAAACATAAAAAGGCAATGCTACATATATTATTGTGAAAAAAATAAAGACAAAACAAAATCCCACGTCTACTTCAAAATATAGTCAGAGTCAACAAGCTTTTAAATACCTCCTCCCCTGTATTTATACACAAAGAAAATATGCAATGTAATCTATCTTTCAGTGAACTGCAGATCTATTTCGGAGTAAAAATTATAACAGAAGATAGAGCCTGGATTAGGGATATTTAAATCTTGAATCTAAAATGACAATGTTTCCTTAAAGGTCAACATCACCTCTTGAAGCTTCGGGTGACTGTTGCTTTTCTTTTTACTCCCAGAAATTAAATGTGTTTCAAGACTATCCTTCTTATTGAATTTGTATATGTTTGAAAAGCTAAAGTTGTGTGTTTAAGTCATAAAATTCTTATTTGTATGTGTAGTATACTAGCTAATGACAGATTTTGTTAAATTCACAAAAATAGAAATTGTCCGATGTATCGGTGCAGTAATCGAGAATTAACGACAGTGGTGACTCAGAAAACACGTCTCAGTTTTTTACCTTGTCCATTGACCATTTGTCATGGGAATGTTCAGCATATTTATTAATGAAGTATTCCAACTTTTCAGGAATTATAACACTGTAAGACAAATTGTAAAAGGTTGATTTTTATGTTAGTTATAATAATAATAATAATAGTAATAGTAATTTACTCAAAGTTCATGAGTATTTACATCATATTCAATAAATGAATGCTAAGGCAGCTTTAACCAAATTTTTACTTTCACAGTTTAGGAAAAACATAAAAAAGCTTTGTTATATATAGTATAGTGAAAAAAACAGAGACAAAACAAAATCTCACAACTAGTTCAAATATACTCAGATTCAACAAGCTCAGGGATAACTCCTCCCCTAGGCTCTCTTTGACATTAATTCCCCTTTTTATCCATCATTTCTGTAACAAAAAAATGAGAAAAATGCTACAGGCCTTCAATCTGCTAATTATTGAAATTTCTATTTCATACAATAAATCTGTAAATGGTTTTAAGTGTTCAAAAACTAAAACTTACTGCCATTGAGCTAATCTTGACTCTTAGCCATCCCAATGGACAGGGTTGATCTCTACCTGCAAGTTTCTGAGACCGCTGACTGTTTATAGAAGCAAAAAGTCCTGTCTTTCTCCCACAGAGCTGATGGCTGTTTCAAAAGGCTGCACTTGTGGATTGAGCCCAGTGCGTAATGATTACCCCGCCACGGCTCCTCTCAATGGTGTACAAAACTTTTTGAATGTCACCATTATCTACCATCCACTAACCAATGCCATCAACTTGATCCCAACCCATAACAACCTCGAAGAGAGTTTCTGTAGAAAGACCCGAGTGTGGAGCCCCCAGCCTGTGGTTAGCAGTCCAAGGCCTACCCACAGCAGCACCAGAACTCTGCCACGATTACTATCAAAACTCTGCCAATGTGACTATCAGAGTTATGATGACTATGTCAATATGACTATGAACAAACAAACCCAAATCACTCCCATCAAGTTAATTCTGATGCCTCATCACCCTGTAGGACAGAGTCGAGGTGCTCCCTTGAGATCCTGCGGCTTAAAGAAACCTGACAGATGCACACAGCCTCGTCCTTCTCTTCATGATCTTCCTAAAAGTGGCAGCTCAAAGCAATCTAGGACAGCACTGGAGCGCTTTAGTACCTATCACGGGGAAAGGATCCACTTCATAGTTCACAGTCTTTACGACATTGATTCTCAACAACTTTCAAGATTAGATATGTAAGCTCTTGAGCAAATGCTGAATGCCTTCAAGTGATGACCCTGTCTGACACATGTCTGAACTACCTGACACAAACACTTAAGAAGTAAACAAAGACAAATCACAAAAGTGTGGGGTTATTATTCTGTAGACTTACCCCTTTAGTGGTAAGTCTTAGTAAATTAATACACCTGCTTAATACAAACATGATTAATCGATAATCAATACATGACATCCTCTGATTTTATTTCATTTGAAAACCATGAACTTACCAGCGTAGGAATATGGACATGTGATATTTTGGCTTACTTACTTTGGAAGAGAAACAAAGGCTCATGAGCCCAATGCTGGAAGAGTAGGCTTGCTCACAGAACTCTCATCAAATGCCAAACATGCAAACTTCAAGCATTATCAAATGAATGGCGTACTGCACGGGTTGAAATTTGGAAGCTAAACCTGCTGGAGGTTTCACAGAAGCCTCAAAATTGAGCTCAAAAGCTTATTCAGAAGCTGTGGAAGGTAACTATCAAGTGATTGCCTTGTTAAAGGTGATCTTGCTGAGTCCTCATAAAGACGGTAAGAAAAAGTTGGATGAAGTGGCAACTTTTCTTGCACATGGGAGATCATGGTGCTACTTGAAGACAATTATTAATAAAAGAAAAAAAAGAAGCTGAAACTTCCAACACCTGATGTGCCACAAGCTTTCTGTTAGTAAGCTGTACAACTAAGCATATATAAAAAGTTCCATAAAAGTCAAGTCATCTTATGTTTGCAAAGTTTTGTTGAATTACATGCTACCTGACGGTTAAATTTCCCACAAACATTCTCATTTGGCATTCCCTTCGATCCTACGCATGTGGAGCATTATTATGCGAAAACCTCAGCTTCAAAAATGTAGGCGTTGCTGAAATGTAAGTGACTCCATTCAGCATGTATAAATAAACAGTTCGGCAATGCATGATGGAATCATGCTGGAAAAAGGTCCTGCACAGAGTTTGGCAGAAATGATTAATAAATGATTAATAAATTTATACTAAAAATATGAGTTTTGAGATCCGTTCATCTAGATTATAGATACATATTACTGTTTTTGCATGTTGAGAAGTCTGATTATATTACGAGTATCCTAGAAGGTCCAATCTGGTCTGTTTCTGATTTTAATTATAATCACTATCATCACTATTATAATTTTATAAATTAAATGGACTCCTATTAAAGGATACCAATTCAAAGGGGCATGGATTAGAGAAAGTTCACTTTAGTACCTTATTCAATTTCAGACTTCACACATCATTTACAATAAAAATCTGCTGCAATAGAAAGAGTCCATACTTTGAGGTATCAACAGGTTGTGGGTTAAAGTTCCCTTCAGAATCCATTGATGACTGTTTTTCCATCATACTGACATAATTTGACTCCATGTAGTCTGGAGGCAAACCTCCTGCAACTGAACTCAGGCAAGGTAGAGCCAGTTTGAAAAGTTCTTGCTCATATTTCTGAAGAGAGAAAGAGACAGGAAAAAAACCCACAAAGTGTTATTTGGCAAGAGTTGTCCAGGCAACATGAGAAGTGCAGGTAGTTCAGTGTCACTGAGAAATGTAAATTAGTCTGGGCTAATTCAACTCACAGATAGATTTTTTTTTTTAGCAAATGAAATATAAACCTTAAAATCTCATCACACATAAGCGATCAAAGATATAATAAATCAACTTAAGAAAAATTATGGTTTTTACAATACTTTATTCTTCAATATTTCAATTTTTGAATATTACAAGTAACATGCTGTAATAAACACAACTTTAGGCAATGAGTAGTATATTTCTTACAATTAATTTATGAGTGAATCTTCAAGAGTTCATGAAAAATATATTTTGAGGTTTTGGGGGGGATGGTTTTCTTGGGGGGGGCATGACTGCCCTCTGGTGGTGGGAGTAGGAGGCCCAGCCTTTGCTCCTGTGGAGCCGCTGCTGGAATTGAACCTCCATCCCAGTGGATAGCAGTCCCGCGCACATCCACTATGCCACCAGGGTTCAGTCCTGAAAAGTATATTTTATGAAAACATATCCATTGATTTTTATTTTTTGCCTCAAAATAAGTTCAGTCCAATTTCTTATATTCATAGCATGTATTAGCACTATCTAGTTTGTGGTACTGAGACGGATAAGAAATCAGTTTGAAAAGAGCCCTACATGAATTCTACGAAAATCAAAGAAAGAACAAACATCAAATTTGTGGGAAAACTTGGGAGGATGAATGGTGAAAATACTGATACGATGAAATATATGGGGGCAATTCCTCCCAAACCAGCAGTTTATTAATAACTTATTTTAAGAAAAGAAATTGTGTCGAAGATCAAGTCTACAGCAGCACAACTCCCACATCCATTTGTAAGAAAACACCTAGTCATCTTTTTTTTTTTTAATTTTTTTTTATTTATTATTTTTGGGGGGGGGGGCATCACTGCTCTCCGGTGGTGGAAGTAGGAGGCCCAGCCCCACTGCTGGAATTGAACCTCCATCCCAGTGGGCCGCAGTCCCGCGCACAACCACTATACCACCAGGGCTCAGCCCACACCTAGTCATCTTATGTCCTAATAAAAGATGACCAATGATTAATAGTAGAAACAGCAGACAACACTACAGAAATCTCACTTGTTCCAGCTTACAAAACTGAGACAGAAAAGTTAGTGTTGAGCCAATGGGTTTACCAGACTAGTTGCTATCGAGACTACAGCTTTTGGTGGGAATTTTAAATAAATGGAATAAAATTCCTGAAGCATTTCTTGAAAGGACTGTAACAGGAGATGAAATATAATTGACTAATATAAAGCAGAATCAAAGAAAAAGTAGACCCTTCAGGGGCAAAGGTCATGGCAATAGTTTGATGCTCAAGACATTTTCCTATTGCTTCTGGAGGGCAAAAGAATGATAACATCTGCTAATTATGTGACTGTTTTGAGAAAGAGCCAAAGCTTCAGCAGAAAAGTGCCTGGGAGAGTGTGGAGCTAACATAATCTGTCGTCAAATTGAGACTTAAGAGTGAAGGGGTAGAGAGTTTAGCCTGTCAATCAGGCTGCAGCCTTATTACTTCATTTGGAGCAACTAAGAAAATACATAGCTCACTGGAGGTGGGACACATGCTCAATCCCAGCAAGATATTCCAGTGGACAAGACACATGTAGCTATGCTAGAGCCCTGGAGTTAAAGGAGCCACATGGAGACCCCTGCCAGTGCTGAGATGCTTCCACTGCCACTGGATCCACAAGACCTCCACACACTGGTCTGTGATGATCTTCTTGCATTTGGCTTAATTGCATGGCTGCATGAGTCTGAAGAGAAATTTATAAATTGGTATCAGACATAAAGAGTAATAGTGAATTTATGGACTCAGTCTAGACTGGGCTGGGATGTTTTTCTCAATATTCAATTGCTCTTACATATAAAGTTTTGTTTCTTTTTTTAAAAAATCATTTTTATTTGGGGCTCCTATCACTCTTATCACAATCCATACATAGATTCATTGTGTCAAGCACATTTGTATATGTGTTGCCATCCATGTTCTCAAAACATTTTCTTTCTACTTGGCATCAGCTCCTCCTTTTCCCTCCTCCTTTCTCTACCCTCCCTCCCTCAAGAACCCTTGATAATTTATAGATTATTATTTGTTCATGTTTTACACTGTTCAATGTCTCTCTTCACCCACTGTTCTGTTGTCCACCGTCTCCTTACCCTCGTGGTATCACTACTCTCATTATTGGTCCTGGGGTGTGTGTCTGTCCTGGAGTCCCTGTGTTTCCAGCTCTCATTTGTACCTATGTACATCCTCTGGTCTAGCCAGATTTGTAAGGTAAAATAGGGATCATGATACTATGTGTGGTGGGGGAGCATTAGAGAACTAGAGAAAGTTGTATGTTTTGACAGTGCTATACTATACCCTGATTAGCTCATCTCCTCTACCCAACCCTTTTGTAAGGGAATGTCCAGTTGCCTACAGATGGACTTTGGGTCTCCACTCTGCACTCTACATAATTCACAATGATACGCTTTTTTGTTCTTTGATGCCTGATACTTGATCCTACTGACACCTCATGATCACACAGGCTGGTGTGTTTCTTCCATGTTGGTTTGGTTGCTTCGCAGCAAGATAGCTGCTTGTTTATCTTCAAGCCTTTAAGACACCAGATGCTATATCTTTTGGTAGCTGAGCATCATCGGCTTTCTTCATGTTTGCTATGCATCCACTTTGTCTTCAGTGATCATATTGGGAAGGTGAGCATCATGGAATTCCAGTTTAGTAAGACAAAGTGTCCTTGTATTGAAGGAGTACTTGAGTAGAGGGCCAATGTTCCTCTGTGTTGCATAATTATGGTTAAATTTTAAACAATTTTTAACAAATCAGCTTGTATTTCCAGGTAGATATTATTAGACTAAATGAGTAGTGTGATCAGATGGTAAAAAGTCATTTGAAATTAAATTTGGTAGTTATATTTGCTACTTCCTCTTTCTGAATTTCCTTTGTCAAACTGAAAATCTTTTTGAAATAATATGTAGATGATATTTTAGAAGTATTCGTAATGTTAAGTTATAATTGCCTATGTAAAGGAAGATTATTTTAAAATATCTCTAGTTTAATAAAATTTATTAATAAAATTTAAAATATTCTTTGAATAATATATAAAGACTTCTCCCCAAGCATCATTATGCATATTTTATATATACCGTCTTTCCCTATAATTCATTACAGATCAGTTAAAATTTCTCATCCTTTGGAATATTATCATGAATTTTTGTACATATCAAAGTATAGTTTGGTGAAAATTTACAGGAGACTTCAAAGAGTTCCTGAAAAAAATGGAATTAAAAGATAAAAAGTAGAAATATAAATTTTCCACTTACTATAACCTTCATTAGATCTAAGATACTTTTGCAAGCTATAATGCCAGTTATTCGGCCCATCCTAAAGAAATGAGGGTTCTGAAAATTTAACCATGACAAGCAAACTTTTTACATTAGTAAGTGAAGAAAAATGGTTGCACTTTAAATGCTCTTTAAGATTAGGAAACAAAAAGTGGTAGATGAAACTAAATAAATAATAGAAATTGGATGCCCAATGTCCTCACAACATGTTCCTTATGTGTTGAGAGGAAAGAAAAGAACTATGCTCCAGTTGTGAAGTATTCTGTGTTAGTCTGGACAGATTTGAGAAATAAACTCATAGATACTCAAGTATATAAGAAATAACGTTATGGTCTGAGGGGCTGGTCCCAATCCCAACCACATGGACAGCTCCCCCTATCCATAAGAGAATTCACTCCAGATGACAGCACTGAAGCCACAGCTCAGGGAGAGAGATATGTCTTATCAGAGAACACAGGAACAAATGAGGGGAGAGGGAGTGAGAGTGAAACATATCCTGGCCCACTAAGCCCTGAGGATGATATTCCTGCTCAGACCAGCCAAAGCACAAATTGGACGATAGGGCCTACTCCACTATGAGATATGACATCCCTCACTAACCAATAGTGCTACTGACAACAACACTGGAGACACAGTGCAGGAATTGCTCCCGATCTGACCCCACCATATGGAGGCAAACACTAAGGATGTGCAACAGAAAAGCCAGGAGAATACAGTAAAGAAGTCCTCAAGGAACACCAGAAGTAGCGTCAGGTCAGGGTGCGGCACCCCACCAGAATCAACAAGAAAACACTATTAAAGGTTAACAAGCCACCTTGAACTATTGAAAGACGTTTCTTTTCTTTTTTGTCATTGGTTTTGTTGTTCTTTTGTTTTCTTTTGATGTTTTATTTTGCTCAGTTTTGGTTTTTTGTACTTATTATTATGTCTCTAGGTCTATCTAGATAAGATAGGAAGGGTAAACAATCTGGAGGAGAAAACAACATGACTGATGATTCTGGGGGGACATGGGAGAAAGGGAGGCAGGGGAAAGGAAGATGGTGTTATCAATCCCAGGAAAAGAGAACAAGTGATCCAAAATTGATGGAGAAGCGAGGAGGGTGTAGCAGTCCTGGTAGGACTTGATCGAGGGCAATGTAACCAAGAGGAATTACCAAAACCCAAATGAAGCCTGAACATAATAGTAGGACAAGAGGAAAGTAAAAGCAAATAGAGGAATAGAGGAGGCAAAGGGCATTTATAGATGTCTAAATACAGGCATATACATAGGTAAATATACTTAAATATGACAACAGAAAAATAGCTCTTGTCCATATTATTTTTGGTCTAGTAGGAAGGTAGCAAATGGACATTGGGCCTCTCACTACTCAAGTACTTCCTCAATGCAAGAACACTTTGTTTGATTAAACTGGCATTCCATTATGCTCACCTTCCCGATACAATCGCTGAAGACAAAGCGGGTGCATAAGCAAATATGGTGAAGAAAACTGACAGTCCCTGGCTAACAAAAGATATAGCTTGAAGATAAACAAGCAGCCATCTAGCTGAGAATCAAAAAAACCCACATGGAAGAAGTACACCAGCCTGTGTGATCACAAGGTGTCTATAGGATCAGGTATCGGGCATCAAAAAACAAAAAAATAATATCGTTGTGAATGAGATGGTGTGTGGAGTGGGGTACCAGAGCCCATTTGTAGACAACTGTACATCTCTTTTCAGAAAGGTTGGGGGAGGAGACAAGCCAGTCAGGGTGTAGCATAGCATTGATAAAACATAACTTTCCGCCAGTTCTCTCATACTCCCCCCACCACACATACTATAATGATCCCAGTTCTACCTTACAAATCTGGCTAGACCAGAGGATGCCCATAAGTACAAATGAGAGCTGGAAACACAGGGAATTCACGACAGATAAATCCCTCAGGACCAATAATGAGAGTGGTGACACCAGGAGAGTAAGGAGAAGGTGAGGGAGAAAAAGGGACACAATCACAATGACAACTTATAACCCCCTCCCTAGGGGACCAGCAACAGAAAAATGGGTGAAGGGAGACATTGGACAGTGTAAAACATGAACAGACAATAATTTATTAATTATCAGGGGGCTATCAAGGAGAAAATGAGGAGCTGATACCAATGGCTAAAGTAGAAAGAAAATACTTTGGGAATGATGATGGCAGCAAAGGTATAAATGTGCTTGACAGAATGTATCAACCCCTCCCAGGCTTCTTCACCCTTCTCTCCAGCAATTTTGGATCACTTGCTATTCCCTTTTCCTGGGTTTTCCCTCGTCCTTTCCCTGCTTCCCCCTCTCCCATCAGTCATGTTGTTTTCTCCTTCAGATTATTTACTCTGTCTATTTTATCTAGATAGATCTGGAGAGATAATTAATAATAAGATGTACAAAAAACAGAGCAAAACAAAGCAACAAAAGTAAACAAAACAATATGTATAGATTGTGATAGGAGCTGTATGAGCCCCCAATAAAATGATTTACAAAAAAAGAATGCAACACATATCCTAATATTCCCCCCTCAAAAATCTATCATCTAGACCATCTGAAAAGACATAAAACATTCAGCATTTCTTTGGAATTCTATGAGGGGTAATGCACATATTAAATAACTAGCCATTGGTCTTCAATTTACACACCAACACAACATAGGTAAGTCAGTCCATTGGAATTTTCTTCTTGAAAATAATTTATATTTTTAATTTTCATAATATGTATTCAGGATTTATAAACATAAGGTGGTGATTGGGTGGAGGTTAACTCAACCTAATTCAAAATGCACAAGAAGTTTAACAAGCCATGTATTTGAAAAATTAAAAAAATTTTAAATTAGGAGTAGTCCAATGATCACGAGGAAAATCCTACTATTGGAATTTTGAAAAACCCAAGTTAAATTTTACTCTCAACATTTTTTACTTGGCAGGCAAATATGAACGGGTAAGAACCCCCCCCCCCCCCATCTCACTTCACCCCCGCACAGATGGAAAGAAAACTCTGCTGGGCAGAGCTTTTCTTCTATGCATTTTTCCTCAGCTAACAAAAGCATTGAACAATTTGATAAGAGTTAGTGCACCCAGTGGCACACGGGAAAGTTCACAGTAAATTGTTTCATAAAAGCAGTTTCACTTGAACTTCATTTTTTATGATGGCCGGTTTAAGAGAACAGTGTGTGGCTATGAACTCTTGTTTTCTGCTTAGGAAAAATGCTGCAGAAATTGTTGTGATGTTGAATACTGCTTACAAAGACAGCACTATGGGAAATGCAAGTGTATTCATTTCAAAAAAGGTGAGATGTAAATTGACGACAAATCTCATTCTGGGCTTCCTCCAACCTCCTTATCAGATGAAAATGTGGACTCACAGTGCATTTGGACTTTTCTCAGACTGTTAATCAATCTTCCTACTTAAGGGATCTGAAAAGATTGCATTACAATATGCAACAAAAGAGGCTCGAGAATTGGTTTTGCCAATACAACAATGCACCTACTCATACAACCATCTCACTTCTCCAGTTTGTGTCAAAAAAACAGCAGCTGCCTCTCTTCTCCCACACGCCTGACTCACCTGACCTCATTCAGTGAGATCTCTTTGTGCAGAGAGATATCAAATTATAATAATTTAACAATGTGGATGAGGAGAAGAAAAAAATGAGGGAGGCGCTGTTAGCTATCCAAACAGATGAGTTTGAAAATGTTTCCAATGGAATCACAGATTTGACAAATTAGTTAAGTGTAACTGAGAGTACTTTGAAGGTGGTAATGTTGTTTTTGTAAAAAGAATTTAAGTACATAGATTTTAAGCAAATATTCTGTTTGTTGGGGATTATCTATCTCCTCAAGCACACACACAAATCCACCACTATACAAATTTTATTAGTAGAAGTATTATTTCTCTAGGGAAAATATAGAGTTGAAAATCTATGCTTTTATTATTTTGTCAATATAAAAAAATCATGAAATATTAAATTACCTTTTGAGACAGGGCATCAAAAATGCCCCAGAACAGTTTTCTTGATAAATGTAGTTCTTCTTCTGATGCAGCACCAAAGTTTCCCCAGCCTCCAGGTAGACAATAATACTTCCAGCATCTTTCATAATGATTTGTCAGCAGCTATAGTGAAAAGAAATTATAAAAGCAATGAGCTCTATGTATTTTTAATTTTTTTCTATTTTATTTTACATATATTTGGTGCCATATAATTTAGTCTACTTAAGTGAAAATTCTAAGTTATATATGGATCGATTCAGAAGAATTCAAATTATGTACTTGTATATATAACATTTCCATCAATATGAGGTCCACAAAATCAATTATTCAAATAACAATTTCTTTAAGACAAATTTTATTGAGGTCATCTGTCTATCTCTATATCCTTGTGTTCCGCTTTTAAGTTATTATCATCCATTCTTGATTTAAAAGAAAATTTTAACAATTTTATTTTATCTCAGTTAAAATGTGTTTTTTATTGTGATCTATATATACACTTCCATATTCAACATATTTTAATATGTTATACAATTTAGTGACATTAAATATAGTCATAACCGTCTGTAAACCATTACTACTAACTTCCAAATTCTGTCATTACCAGAAACTAGGTTCCTCCCAAGCAAATATGTCCCTTCTCCAACAACAAGAAGTAAAGTCTATATACATATGTATATTCTAGATATTTCATATTAAATGGGATTATATGAGTACAACATCTGTTCTTTGGTGACATATTTATCTAAATCATCATTTATCTAAATCATCAAAATTCATCGATGGTGTCTTTATAAATATGTATTTCTCTGTATGGTAGAGTAATTTTTCAATATATGTCAAATTTCACTCTCATCTAATGATGGACATTTAGATTGTTTATATTACAAACAGTGATATGATGAAAACAAGTGTTCATATTCTTGATTTTATGAATACTTAGAAATATCCATCTGTGAATATTTTTCTTTCTAGTCTGCTTATCCTTATTCATCATACTTAATAATCTGCCTGGAATCTTGCTTTCCTAAATAACCTTCAAAATTGCTAGACTTGAATCATTCCTTTAAATACAGTAATATCATGGTTCTGGGTCCACTGCTTCTCCTTGAGATCCACTTACATGTATTGTAACTGTATAGTACTAAACTGAAAGTACAACGACAAAGACTGAGTCTTTCAATTATTTGGCAGCACTTCTGTTAACGCATTCTAAATGTGCAATCTA
This sequence comes from Nesogale talazaci, assembly GCA_004026705.1. Lineage (NCBI taxonomy): Eukaryota > Metazoa > Chordata > Mammalia > Afrosoricida > Tenrecidae > Nesogale > Nesogale talazaci. Next base: position 240,397 of record PVJH01000895.1, read on the forward strand.
AGATATCAAATTAAACTATCAAATTAACAAATTGCTGTATTTTAAGCAAGCATACTCAAACCAAAGCAAACCCACAACCATGGATCGAGTCAATGCTTACTCGCAGTGATGCCCCTGTGGGTTTCAGAGACTGAAACTTGCTGCTGGTGGTCTCAAACTGCCAACCATGAGGTTCATAACCCAGAGCATACCCACTACACCAGCAGTGCTCTATACATTCTGAGGAAGGCCTAGAGCTAAAATAGCTTACTGTTGAAATATTTCTTCTCGTTTGGCCTGCAACTCAGTTACAAACAGTCATACATCCACACATCTATGCACACTCACTCGCTCCCCACGAAAAATTTAGTCATCTCAAATCATGACACAGGAAGATCTAATAAGTTTAGATTAACATTAAAATATGTATAATGTGAAAGAGTTTGTTGCATAAGGAGAATAAGATAGTTCCTTATCTTTTTCCAGTATCTTCTAATTATTTTGTATTAACACATTTTTTCATGACTGTGGCTATGCTATATTGTGAAAATGATAAAAATAGGAGTTTCAGAGGGTTTTATTTAATTTACACCTTTCATTCCTTTCTTTTGCATTACCAAGGCAAGAAAGGAAAAATGCCAGACACTCTTCCAAGTATTCTGTAAGAAAGTCTAACTGCACAAAGCTTTGAGTCATATAAAATGGAATTTGGATTGTGTCATTGATTATCAACTTGGAAATGTGGTTTCTAAAGTCTACTCTTTATAAGTAGCTTTAATATCTTCAACCTATGGATACCTTGTCTCATCTTTCTTTAGTGATCCACTTCCAAATTAATCTGAGGATTTCAGTGCCCTTGCATTTAGACAAATGTGAACATTTCCCTAGTGCATCTGTTTGATAACTGGAGGAAAGTCAAGCATCAGTGATTAAACATGATGTACGTGGGAGATTGCAGCAGAGAACAAGGTCAGATTAATCAATGGCCACGTTAGTAAACGCATCTAGTGCTCTTACCTTAAGAGGCATCTTTGCATGTTCATTTAGTAATGGGACATCAAATACAAATCTTCTGAGTAAGTGTTGCATCATGGAAGGTCTCAACTGGCTGTTAGAACAGAGACAGTTTTAATATTGAAGGGAAATAGGGCTCAACTGAGTAGCTGATTCAGTAAATTAATTAGATCAGCTAACAATTTATACCTTGCTTCAGATGGCAATAATTGTTACCCCTAGGTTAGCAATATGAACTATTGATATAAATTCAGAAAAGGCTACATTGCCCACCTCACTTCAATCCTCCAGAGATGAAAACTGCCCTTCTGTAAGAGCTGCTTCTTCCTCCCTAACCTCTTCCTGTTCCCTGCTACATTCTTTGCCACTACTAGAATGAATAAACTTCTACACCAGGTGAATTCATTCCAGAAAAATCTTTTCATCTTCAATCCAGTGATTGAGTCTCCGTGACCAGAGCAGAAAGAGTAAAGAAGAGGATGTTTAGGAGTACAAAGGAGGGGAATACAAATATAAACGGAAGTTATCACAGCATTTTTGCCAAAGGAGGATGGGAAAGAAAACTGACATATGCTGAAAGCTGCCATGTCTACAGTTACTAAACACTTTACCTCAATAGGAGTTTCTAAAAATAGGAGTTATAGGAGGTATTTAATTCACACAATTCATTCCTTTCTTTTGTATTACCAAGGCAGGAAAGGAAAAATGCCAGGCACTCTTCCAAGTGAAAGACTGGGTGTTCTATTCCCATAAAGGAAGGAAAGAAGGAAGGAAGGAAGGAAGGGAGGGAGGGAGGGAGGGAAGGAAGGAAGGAAGGAAGGAAGCCAGCCTGGGTGTTCTATTCCCATAAAGAGTTACAGCCTTGTGCGTTCCAGGGGCAGTTTTGCACTGTCCTAGGGGATCATCCATAGGACGGGATTGACACAATTGCAGCAGGTTTATTTTGCTTTGTTTTAAACCTCATTTCAAAAGCTCTAACTCACTGCCCTCGAATTGATGCCAACTCAGCAACCCTCTCGGGCAGGGTAGAGCGTTCCCTATGAGTGTCAAGACGACGACTCTCTTCCACAGAGTAACCGATGGCTTTGACCTGCTGATCTTGTGTTTAGCCGCTGAACCAGGAGTCCTCCTTTACATGTTAGAAAAAAATCCAGTGAAATGGGTACCATTAGTTCAATTATAGAGACCTCTAAGGCCAGGGGAGGGCTTGTTAGGGATCTGAGTTATAGAGCTAGTACGGAGCTCAAACACAATGCATTTAACTCATGAACCCATGTGATACTCTCTGTCTAGTTATCTTTGTGAAAATGAGGTTCAATATTTAGGATCACATATTGCTGAATAACGTTTATTCTAAGACATTTCACCTGTGGCATTAAGCTAAAACTTATCATTTTAAAACATTAGTTACTAACATTAAACATATATTTTGAATAAAGAATAAGATAGAAAAGCCAAACATTGAATTCTAAATGGTGATGAGCAATTATGGAATGTTTTGGAAAGTCTTCAATTATTCATATAGATAATACAAGTGGAGAGGTCTGTGCTGTGATGGCCATCTTTCATTAAACAGTACCTGCCTCATTAAACAGTGCCATCTTTAAACATTAAACAGTGCCGTCTTTCATTAAACAGTGCCTGCCTTTTTCTGAGTCTCCACATCACTACACCATGACACACAGAAACACCCAGGACCACATAGACTCACACACATTTGTCACTTTTGTTCTCTTATCCCTTTTCTAGCTTGAGAGATCCTCCATATCTAGGAAAACCAATATATTTGACACTAATATATATGCAGAAAGATTCCAACTCTCTAGAACAGAAAAGGACAAAAGACCCTCATTTGGGTTTATTTGACTTGTCAGATATCACAAATTCCTAGTATTAAACCCTTTACCATTTGAGCTTAGTGAAGGCCTCTCTAAAACACTGGATCACATTCTACCTGAATAAACACCCTAAATCCTTCATTGAAACAGGAAACAGGTAACCAGGAGACTGAATAAAGGTAGCAACTTTTTAATTCTTTCCAAACAGTGATGCTGACAGAATACTTACTCTCCAGACTGGAGCAATCATTTAGCCTAAAGTACTGCCACATACAAGGAATGCAAAATATTTATATTAATGATGCTTTTACCATTTTAATTACTTCATCTTTCTTCTATTTTCTTTCCTCTATGAAAGAGGAATTAAATATTATCATACAGGACCCAAAGGATAGCACCCTACTCTATATGACCAGGGACCCCGATCACACAGTCACTGTACTACCAGAATGCAGAATAGTATGCCATATTCAGTCAAGACCCGTGTCCAAGTGTCAGAGCTCTGAAAAGCTTGGGAGGACTGCTTGTGAACATGAGTAGGGGTAGCACCTGAGCTCTGATAAAACGCAACCTTGGTACAAATCCTATAGATGAAGTTTGAGTACAGAAATTGTCTCTAAAAATTGGTCATCAATGGCCCCAAGACTATTCCTAAAGAAGCAGAAACTTGGCGTAGAGTGAGATGCTCACTTACCCACAAATGGAGAGCAAACACACTTCTATGGAATCCCGTTGCGCTTTGGTAAGTGAGCAGCCCTTCGAGAGTCTGTACACAGTGTGGAGTAGTGAGTCAATGAGGGAAGCGTGGTGCTCTGTGCCCGCAAACAGGGGAGCACATCTTGTTAACAAAGGCAAGACGGCAGTACACAGGTATCGATTGAGGGCTAAGGCCATGTCTGTAGCACTCAATGCAGCCTACAAAAGGAATGAAAATCAGAAAGCCATTTATGCTCAGCAGTAGACAGCATTCAACATGATCAAGAAGTTGACTTGCCATTTCACTATATGTGCAGAAAATAACAAAAATATGAAAAAAATGAATGAGTATTCTTTCATAATTTTTCTTTCATATCTTTAAACATGGTTAATTTGTTCTTTTACTCCTCAATAAAACTAGGGTTAAAATCTACATATAAGATTAATTAAAATATAGTTTTTCAAAAATACATGGGGTTCAGATTCTCTAATAAAAGATCAAATGTGTATAGAGAGGGAAAAAATGAGGAACTGATGCTCAGCGCTTAGATACATAGCAAATGTGTGGCAATTATGAGGGCAGTGGATATACAGATGTGCTTGACCCACAATGGACTTATGCATGGATTGTGATAAGAGTTGTATGAGCTCCCAATAAAAGGATTTTGAAAACAAATCAAATGTGGGATCAAGGAGAGATGAAGATGTTAGTGATAAAAACTTTGAGTATTTTTCTTTGATAGATGGGGAAGAAAAACATATTTTCTTCTTTCTTTGCATCACTGCCCTCTGGTGGTGGGAGTAGGAGGTCCAGCGTTTGCTCCTGTGGAGCTGCTGCTGGAACTGAACCTCCATCCCAGTGGGCTGCAGTTCCACACACAACCACTACGTCACTGGGGCTCAGCCCTTTTTTTTCCTTTTTTTTTCCCAGCATCACTGCCCTCTGGTAGGAGTGGGAGGCTCAGCCTTGCTCCTGGAGAGCTGCTGCTGGATTTGAACCACCAAGCCAGTGGGTCACAGTCCTGAACTCAATCACTACACCACTGGGGCTTAGCCCCTTGAAAAAAATGTATTTTCATAAAACATCTCATTATCACAAATTCTTTTATTTATTAATAATATTAAAATCTGTTTATATGCATCAGAATAAATTATAAAATGATGACTATTAATATGTTGGCATATACACTAATTTAGGCTTAGAATTTCATTTGGTCAATTCAAATAAATTTCTTCAAAAATTTAAAGACCCATTTATTTGGAAAGAAAATGATTTATTATGATAACTTCTAAAACTACATTTGAACATTCATTTCATTCTACATTTTTCAGAAAGTGGGATATTTACACTAATAACAACAGAGCCTCTGTACAAGTCACTCAATATACAAGCTTTTTTTTTTCTGTTTGTTTTTTGTTTTTTGGGCCTCACTGCCCTCTGGTGGTAGGAGTAGGAGTTCCAGCCTTTGCTCCTGTGGAGCCACTGCTGGAATTGAACCTCCATCCCAGTGGGCTGCCGTCCCACACACAACCACTACGCCACCAGATAAGCTGGTTTTTAAACTATGTTTCTTAACAAATAAGGCACAAGGATAATGCTAATCACTAATCATTCAATCTTCTTAATATGTACTTTCATTGAAAAGTATCATTGTTCAGAGTAGAATCTAAGTAGAGGCTGATGGGAGATACTTAGCCTTTTAGAATCAGAATAATGGGAACCTTTTACAATTTCTTATCAAAATTCTTACCATGGTCTTGAAGTTGCATATCACCTCCCCTCCCCCACTATTCACTGAATTTTTTGACTGCATGTTTTGTTTTGTTTTTTCCTAATTCATAAAACTTGTCTGGAAACATAGTAGGCAGCCAATAAATGTTTGTTTATAATTAATGACTAGAACAATGAAGCAAAAGGATAAAGAGTCAAAATTAAGGAAGTCAATTATTCAGATCATTACCGTATCTAAAGAAGCAGCAGCCCGGAGATCTGGCAGAAATCCAACCTCAAGAAGATGGAGGAGGAATTCTTGAACCTCAATCCCATAGACCCTGTCAAGGAATAAAACCATGGCTGCCTTGTGATCTGGACAAAACCCTGCAGACATGTCAGGCTCCACCACATTCCCATCTAAAACAGAGAATATAACATTGCGATGTTAAAGGGCATATGCTATCAGAAAACTAAGACTAAAAAATGGCTCCCCCCACTATTTTCATTTGTAAAATAGAGTTATCAGTAGGATTATTTTCTGTTCTTATCCTTGACCAACTAGTGGTAGGAGTTGGCTGCAGAAGTTCAGCAGAATAATTTAAATCCACGATTATAGAAAATGTTACTTGATCATTCATTTTTTTATCTGAGTTAGGACATGAAAATGAAAATATAAAGGCAGACTTTAGCATTTTTAAATCTTCCAATCAATAACACTGTAAAGAGAAACCTATGCTCCAGGGAGATGATCGGAAAGATTCTCTTCCAAAACTTAACAAGGATGTCTCAAGGTGAACAAGAGACAGATTAACAAATTCAGAAATGGATTTTGAGCTCACACTTCATCCTAGCTCCAATATGAGAACAAGTAATTCTTATGGCTTGTCTGCTTAATACTCACCTCCATGATGGAAACACAAAAGTTTTAGGTGCTATAGCTGTGTGAAAAATTAGATGGTGCCTGGTTATCAGAAAAAATAGAGTACAGAGTCTTAAAGGCTTGTTATCAAACAGGAAGTCATCTAAATGTGATGTTAACTAAGTCTACATGGATGGTGCACAACATCCATGATCCAAGGAATGGGAATTATGTAATCCAAATCCAAAGGAGGGAATAGTATCAGAGTTTCTGGTTCACAGAGACTGTGGATGAAAATGGAAGCCCAAAATCCATTTGCAGGATCAACACAAGGCATCAAGCTTCTGGAACTTCCCCCCCACCATATTAAATCATGGGAATAAACTGTCTGGTTATCAGAGAGAGAGTACTGGAGAGACAACTATAGTAGATGAAAGTGACAAATGTTAGTTGAGTTGGTAAAACCTTGTCGCTTGCTCTCCCTATGAAAACACTCTGTGCTTAATCTGTTTTTGATGTTTTCTGTGTTTTTGCTTGTTTTTCTTTCTATTTGGGGGTTTATCTCTGATATAGTTTATCAATGTGGTTAACCTTCTTGCAATTTTCTATATTTGTTGGTATACTGAATCTAGGATTTATGAACCTATAGAAACAACATTTAGACTAAGGGTTCCTAAGTAGTATGGTGGGAGTAAGGAGGAGCTGAGACCAAATAGTTCTAGAAGAATGTTTTGAAACAATTTTGGCAGTTATTGATCAATACTGCTTGTTGAGATTGCACTATGGAATGGCATGATATATGCTTAGCTCCTAATAAAATGATTTTGGATGGGGTTGGGGGCAAAGTAAATCAATAAATTTAACCATAATAATGTGGTGAAGTAAAATGCTTAATTATGTCTCATCTATCCTTGTCTCTGTAATTCCAACCAAATGATTGTATGGCACTGGTCAAATAGGGTGTGTGAGTCATTATTAAAGCAGAATAGTCTTGGCTGCCATTCTCCTATACACGGAAGTGCCAACTTGAGAGTGGGACACATCGAATTCCCAGGGTCTTCCTAGAAGAAAAGTCATCAGCAGAACTTGTTCTGAATCCCTGCCTGAAGTGGCAGAGGCAGCAGAGGACATGCCACACCAAGGTAAGAAAGCCCCAAGAGAAGATAATCAGGGCCCAGGCAATGAAACATCATGGCAGAGCAATGGGCAGCCACGCTAGTTCATGGAGGCATAGAGTAAAGGACAGAATGGCTGAAAAACACAGACAGAGATGCAGCCACTGGCTGAGAAGAGGTGTTGCTGAGGGCCAATTGTTTTTTCTTAAGGTTTACAGCTTCTGGCTTTAAATGCTCCGAATTTCTCACTGTCATCAAGTTGATTCAGACTAAAGTGAGTGTGTGGCCATTATAGTGAACTATTCAATCCAGGAGACATACAGTATCATGGGCAGATCTGTTGCTGTTAGAATTGAGTAAAGAAAATTGGAGGATGGAGATACGTCTGACTTCTCCTTGTAGCAATGGGCCTTGTGCTCCTGTGGAGATGGATTCACCTTCTCCATTGTGCAGTTATGGAGATCAGATATGAATTTCTCACCATTTTTTCACTTGTGTACACTCATATGAGGAGCGGGATGCCTTTATATATGTATGACTTAAAATATATATGAAATGATAAAATTATGAAGTCAGCATGGATGGTGGATAATTGCATGTGTTAATTTGAGTAGGTTTTGGTATCCAACTCTTGGGTCAAGTACTCATTTAGAAGTATGAACTGAAGTAAATACATGTGATAAAATCAGTTGGCCTTAAGTAAAACTTCTTACCCTCCATACATGGGTGGTCCTTACCCAATTATTTGAAGGCCTTCAAAGCCAAAGGGAATTTTCCTTATGATGCATTTAACCTACAGTGTACAAATAAATAGACATCTTGCCCAAACTCCTACTTTCTGCATTATTCCCATCACAAGTCTGAGAGAATCTCAAGCTTGTTGCCTGATTTACAGAATTTCAACTTCCAAACCCCACAATCATATGATCCAAATCCTAAACTAAGTCTATGTATCATATGGCTCTGACTCACTAGACAACACTACGGTAGGGATTTTAAGTAAAACTTGTTTAGTTAATCACCATAGCATTTAACAACATTGATAGCATATTTGAGGCCCATATTATTTTCTCTATTAATTCTCAATGCTTCATACTCATGAAATTACTTTAAGAAAATTAGATAGTTTTATAGGCTAATAAAAATGGATAAAGATATTGTGGAATTATGTGCCAATTTGAAATAATGAAAAACCAATTCACTTCATATTCACAAAAAAACTGCAAATTGTGCTATACAAACAATTTTAACATTCTACAAGTAACATAGAATATTTCATATTAATAAATGTTAAAGAAAGGAGACATAATAGAAATATAATACATGATCACAATAATCTTAAAACAATGAAGTGACTATTTGATAGAGTTTTTAGTCATTGAAAAAAAAAAACCCACTGCCATAGTGACAATTCTGACAGAGGTGTACCATCTATAGGTTACAAAGTTATAAATCTTTAGGGGACCTAATAATCTCATCTTTTTCCAACAGAAGAAGTGGTGGACGTGAACCAGCATCACTGCGATTAACAGTCCAACAGTGATATACCTGCAGTAATATCAGAGTTACTTAGAGGCATTCAACGTAAACAAACACCATCTGAGAGAGAGGCTGAAAAAGAAGAGGACTCTCAACAAGGATTGACACTGTGGGTACAACAATGGCCTCAAGCATAAGAAAACTGTGAGGCTGATATACAACTGAGTTCCATTTCATTCTGTTGTACACAGAATTGTTAGGAATTGTAATGAACACAAACACATATTCAATATTCATATGAATATACATATTCATATTAAATATACATATTCATACGAATCTGATAGATACATATATGAATATACATATTCATATTTCAGTGGTGAAAATAAATAACAATGTCTTAGAGAAAGCAACATTAAAGGATTTAGTATACCTAACACCTTCCTTTCTTTATAATTGCGTGAAGATGAAGACTAGCTCTTACTGCTTACACTGTTGTCAGACATTGTGCTGCATTATAGATGTGATATCCCTCCATTCACACAGTCACACTATGGAATCATTATTGCCAGCCTAAAGTTAACTAAGGTTATATTTAAATCACATGAAATTAGATTCAAAGACATCCTACAAAAAGAAAGTAAAAGTTTGTAAAAAAAAAAAAAAAAAGGAAAAGGAAAAGACCAAAAGGGATGTCAGAAATGACTTCAAAATTTGCTTTTGAACATGCAGTGGTTAAAGCAAAAAGAAGACATGATGAAATAAAAAAGTTAAAAGATTTCAGAGAGAATCTTGAGAAGACAATTTTAAAGGAAATGTACAAAGCCCTAGAATTAGAAAACCCAATGTGAAGAACACAAAAGGTATTTCTCAAGCTGAAAAATAAGAAAAGAGGGGGAAAAGCCTCATTTAAATGGTGAAGGACTTCAAGGGAAAAATATTGAATACAGAGGGAAGATCAAGAAAGTAGAAGGAACACACAGAATCACAGTACCCACAAGAATCTCCTGATGTTCAAAAATTTAGCTAGTTCTATGTGATAAAGAACTGATAGGCCTGAAGGAATAAGCTCAGGTGGCACTAAACAGATTGGCAGAAAACAAAATTCGAGAACTTTAGGCCTCACTGCCCTCAAGTCAATTCTAACCTACAGCAGCCCTGTAGTACAGAGCAGAATGGTGCCTGTGGCCTTCTGAGCATATATGTTCATGGGAATGAAAGGCCTCGTCACTCTTCTGCAAAGTGACTGGTGGTTTGGCACTGGTGAAATTGTGATTAGCAGCCCAAGGAGTAGTCCACTATGCCACAGCTTCCAGAGCTAAGGGAATACTAGCTGATAGGTTTTAGCTGATGCAAACCTAGAAGCACTTATGTATATATACCAAGGCGTGGAAAAGACACATCATCGACATGTCTATTCCAAGGAATATAATCCAATGGAGTGTGGAAATTAAAGGAAAAATCATTAATATCACATAAAAGTAAATTTGAGCTGGAGATTTTTTTAATAGTTGCAGCAGTACATCAAAGGGGAACTACCAGAAATTCAGAAGAGGTTGTGGGTGAGAAATATTGTCACTAATGTCAAATGGATCTTGGCTGAAATCAAGAATACAAGAAAGAAGTTTTCCTCTGTTTGACTATGCAAAGGTATTTTCTATTTGTTTTTAACCTTGTGATCACAAAAAAATACTATTGATGTTGATGCTAAGAATATAAACTCCAGAACACTAATTTATGCTGATGTGAAGTCTGCACATAGTCTTGGAAGCAGGTGTTTGAATAGAACAAGAAAAATACCGTGTGATTTAAATCAAGAAAAGTGGGCATCTGGGTTGTATCTTTCCACAAATCTTATCAAATTTGTATGCTACATAAATAATATAAAGAACTGGACTATATGAAAAAGAACATGCCTTTGAGATTGGGGGAGGACACATTAACAACCTGCAACACAGACATACAAACTCACCTGTTGGAAATGAAAAGAACTTGTAGTATTTACCGATGAAAATCAAAGACTATAGTCTTCAGTACAAATTACAGTCCAACATAAAGAAACAAAAATCTTCACAACTGGACTGATAAACAACATTGTGATAAACAAAGAAAATATTGAAGCTGCCATTGATGTAATTTTACGAGGCACCACTTTCAACAGCCATGGAAGTAGCAATCAAGAAATCAAGTGACCCATTGCATTCGGCATATCTGGGCAAACTGGGTGAACGATCTCTTTAAAGCACTAAGAAATAAAATGGCACAGACAGGGTAGAGGAGCAAAACT